>JABJVR010000035.1:11474472-11508442 GCA_025773905.1 Chitala chitala
ACACACACACACACACACACACAGGCATACACAAACGCACACTTTTACCTTGTATTTTGATCTTTTTGCTGGTTTGATGCCAGATATCTTGTTTAAGTAATTACTGTGACCTTGTGATAAATTTTATTACTAGATGATAAAATGTAGTGAAACTGTAAGCTTAGGGCTTTCAACAAAATTGTACTTGAAAAGTTTGTGCACACTTGTCAGATCAGTTAAGCAATTAAATTTATTCTAAACTCAGTTGTAATTTAATGTTTAATAGGCAGATTGTATTGGTACATATTATTTATTTTGAGTTCAAAAATTGATTTCTTAATTTCCCAGTGGACCTTCTACATTGCTAGCAGGGAAAAAGGAATTTTTAATTACCCTGTTCATTAGTAATGCACCCTTTGGAACGGTGAAAAGTAAAAAACTGGCAAAGCGAAATCCAGTCAGCAGCATGTTTCTGATTCATCTTCACTAAAACACAGCGCACATTTGTGAAAAATCCAGGATGCAGATTAGCTATCCAACATGTGGCAAGACAAGAAGCGGTCTTAATGAATTACTTAATTTGATAATCAGTCTCACAGGCAGTTATTGATTTGTTGTGTGGTTTTTTTTATATGTGTGTCTTGAGACATTTTGGTGCCCTGTCCATGGTGTACCCATCCTGTCGATTTACGCTACCAAGGGCAAACTCCACCAAAGAACCTGACTGAGACAAGCAGTTGAAAAGGGAATACACATCTTATTATCAAACACAAACCTGTTTCTTTTCTCTTTTTACCAACAATAAATCGATTTAAAAAAGGGGGGGATATGAAGTATTTGATTTTAAAATGATTTTGAAATTGGTAGGCTGTAAAATTATGCTAATGACAGCACAGCACGATGGGATTATTCAGTGTCTCCGTGATGGGAGGGGGGGTGTAATGTCAGGGGCTCGTGGCGGACGCTGAAGTTATCGGCAGAGCTTCATTTATTTACACAATTATGTCACCATGCGTCACATTCTCTAATGTTTTAAAACTGTCTCAGAGGAAAATTACTCATTTAGCTTTTGAAAATGCACGTCTGTCTAGAAAGCAAATAAGGCACACATCTTATTATCATGCCACATATTTACCAGTAGAACAAATTCTAATTAGGCACACAAGACTGGAAGACAAACCATGGGGGGTCTGGTAGATGCTGCATTCCCAAAGTTTTATTTCACTGTGATTTGTTCAAGATGAAGAATTTATCATTTTGTGTCTACAATTAGCCAGAAGAAATATGACACTATTTCACTACCACCTATAAATAAGTGTTTGTAAGTGAACTTTTCCCAGGTTGACGTACGTGATTTATGTGGAAATATCCTGTAAACACAATCTGGTGGGAATGTCTATGGCAAGGGTATGATGACAGCTTGTTCCTCTCTCCCCCCGTAAGTCAGCTAATAATGAATGATTCTACTGTGAACTCCAGGAGGTAAAGTAATCTGGCAGCCTTAAGCACACAGAGATCTAATGGCTAGAGCGCATTGCAAATATCAGTCTTCTGCCAGATGCTGGCCTAGGACAATACATGCCCTTCTGTACTTTCCACAGGACCTCTGTGTCCTTGTTGGTGTGCTCTGCAGACCTGTGACTAGCACAGATGTTGCTATTTTTCCCTGTTAGTGAAGTCTTGTGGCAGAGGTAAATAGAAGGCATTACTCCAAACCTCTTCAGAACATCCATACCTATATGGTCACTTACCTGAGCTGAAAGTAATACAGACTGCAAGTGAAAACACATGTATAAAAGGCATTTGTACAATCCTTCACAAGCGTCTGTAATTCACATAGCTTACTGATGTGCTTGTGTAGTATCTTTGAAGGCATTGCAAATCTGTTGCTTGACATCCTTTGTAGAACATTTCTCAACAAAAAAGCCACCACTGATTCTGTCTGTTTTACAAAGACACAGCCTGTAGCCAAGCAAAGTAGATCAAGACATTTTTCATTAAAAGGGTAGGCGTCACTCACAGACAAAAATAATTACTCTGCATAACGTTTCTGAGTAATGCAAACACGAAGAACCAAATGCCACAACAGTCCCCAACGTTCAAACAGAGACATGCATCATGCTTTGAGGTGCTTAAAATAAATCAAAATATGAATGACTTTATTATTTTCTTTAGCAGCTCTTGGGCAAGAACAAATTCTTGATGTGATCCACGCTACAAAAGCAAGCTGTCCAATATTTGTCAAGGAGGGATGCACATGAAAGCGGAACGCACTGTTGAGTGCATGCACCTGTGCTCAAGACTTTGCGTCACCATGACACTGGGTGGCTGACAATGGACACCACCTCTATATCGAAAATATGGGAGAACGTCTGTTTCAAACATTGCACACAAATTAGCTATTCAAGTGTGTCAGCTGAAATATTTTCTGCTGCAAATAGACAGTGGTACCTGAATCCAAGGTGTTCCTTCTTTAAGAGCATGCATGGCTTTTTTTCAGTAGTTTTCCAGTAGAGAAGCTGTCATCGGCACTGCGCCTACAGTTATAATCACGAACAGATTTCTCCATTTCTGAACGGTCTGTTTACTCTTTGGAGTGGATAATATTTGTCTGAATTGCGTTGCTAATCACTGTGTTATAGTCTAAATAAATATGAAAAGCTAAGTTACTGTCTGGATCAACATTTTCCATTTCAGAAAAGCATTGCATATTTGTTTTCCAATATTACCCTCTCGAGCTAAACATTATGTATATAATATGCAGCCCAATAATGTATTAATTTTGATAGCTTGGCATATTAAATTGGCAGACTTATTGGTTAACAAAGCTGATTTACCCCTGGATTTCTGCCCTTTCTATTTGGCGGGACCATAGGAACATATGCTGCTTTTTTGTGGTTCCGTGTCCTCTGCTAACTTCTTTAGTCTGTAGAGCATGGAAACTATTTTGTGCCAAAACTTAACAACATCAGCTTCATGCTTAAATTAAAAAATCAGGAATTACGCTTTAGATAATAAAATGGTTCAGGTCAGAGGTCACAATAAAAATTTTACAGAATAAATTGACACTGCACATCGACTTTCCGGTTAACATTGACTAGCCGTTAGTACATATATATTAACGACTAATAAGAGTTTATTTATTTACAAATCCTTTTTTCTTTATTTTCCTTTTCATTTTTCAATATATTGTAAAATAAATTCAGTATGTCAGTCATTGATTTAATATGAATGAATTCTCTGCACACAATTTAAGGTAACATTTTTACTGCACATTTTCCATTAAACCTTTATGAATATGTCATTGCCTGCACATGAGCCTGCCATGTACATCCTAATAGACAACTAATTGTTTTTTCTGTTTACTGACCTTCGTTAGTAACAGTACGTTACCAGTAGATAAAAAAAAAATCTTCCCAGAGTTTTCTTATCATTAAAATGTATATTACTATACTACGTTCTGCTGTTTCTTCTTTACTTTCAGTTTTACATAATTTAATTTTAAGGCATGTATAAGGAGATTCCTGAAGAGTTTGACTGCAGTTCAGCTTCTGGGATTCAGCAGGGTTCTTCACACAAATACTGGTAAGTACAATTCCCTGAGGGCAGAGCTGTACATCAGCTTAGTTGAAGTATGTCATACAGAAGCACCTCCTCTGGATTGTTGACAGTTTATTGTGTCTACAGTGAGGGATGTACTCTGCATCCTAGTCACCTGTGCTGGACAAAACATGTTGCCGGGGGGGTGTTTCATTCTGTTCCGTTTTCAACTAACCATACAGAATGGACGGTTAAAACAATCTATATGCTTACTCAAACTTTATGAAGAAGAACCTCCAACCTTGCAAATCAAGCTTTAGCCAGTTTCCTTAACAACCTGTGTGTTACACCCAAAGTGCTCCCCTGAACAAAAAATTTTGTAATAGTAACAGCAATCCTATTGTTCCAAGGGGGACCCTATATTTAATCAATTTCAATTGGACAATCAGTTAGCAATGGCTCTCAAAATTTTCCTTTACTGTTTGCATTTTTTTAAGGAACACTTTAAACTGGTAACCAAGACAACCGATTGACCTAAGATAAAGGTGGTTGTACTGTTTTATTGATTTTGGGTTGGGTGTTGGCTCTAGATAAGTTAATTTGCTAAAATTGGTTTGCACTGAGTTTTCAGAAATGCACATTTCACTAGAAATCAGATCAAACATGTTACACAAGCAGTGTTAATTTCGTTTATGAAACTTTGGACAAAAAATATTGTTTTCTGTGACAAAAAAAAAAAAAAAAAACGTTAGTTAAAAAAAGCTACTTTAATGACAAAACCTAACATAAAAAGTTAGAGATTTGGTCAGATATATCTTTTTTTCTACTTGTGTCGAATGTCAGAGAAAATATGAAGTGAAATATGTTGTAATTTTAATTAAAAGTGCCTTCCTTAAAATGAACAAAAACTTAGAACTATCGAAGTGCTTCCGCTGTTACAGTTTTTACGATATTCTAAGGAATTTAATGCCATTAGCTGTTTGCATGTTTAAACATTGTGCATTTTTTGCATACCTTACAAGTTTTGAAATACATGTCGGTTTTTTCTTTAGGGAAATGTAACATATGTAAAATTTTTATTCTGAAAGGCCTTGCACACTTTACTTGTTTCATTGTGTACAGATAATTTCCTACATTACAATTACCTATCAAGTCAAACATTCTTACTAATGTGCAACGCAGATTTGAGGTATTGCCTTTCTGTCTGTCTTAAGAAACAAATATCAACCGCTAATAAATGTTAAACAACGTTAAAGTCTCCATATGACTTTTGTTGAAAGAAATTACTTTTCGTCAACTATTAAGTACTTTTTTTCAACATAAACTCACAATATTTAAATGACTAAAACTAAAATGTTATTTAGTGACACGACTACTACTAAATCAAAATTTGTCAAAATTAACACTGCACTCCCAGAAGCACCACTATAACACGTGTGGGAAGGACTATATATACATATACATATTACAGTTGCTTTTGTGGCTCCCTATTCTGTACACCACATAGTATTAATATAAATATTTACTAACCCTTTCATAGTAGAATTCAGCCAGTCACATAAATAAACACTGCAGATCTGAACATGACGGACTTTTTGTTAAAAGTGTAGTTCATGTTTACTGTTTTAAAAATGATGAGTCTAAGTAATATGTCAGTGATATTCCAATATATATTTTTTATATGAACATAATATTAAGTCAATTTGAGTGTGATGAATTTATAAGTATAGAGAGACTTGCTGATAAAATTGCTGTCTCTCTGAAAACTATTGTGAGGTTCCAAATGAAATAAAAGCAGTACCCAAATGGGGTTAGCTGCTATTTTACTGGTGTTATATGGGCCAGAGAACCAGGAAGACAATTGAACTGGGTCAAAGGGTCAAGCTAAGCCATGGGATAGATGCTTATCCTATGTGCAATGCCAGAGGAGGTACTGGGATCACAGAGCAGAGACAGGTTGTGTGAATGGATGTGTTCCCCTGAGGCTGCAGCTGTCCTAGGAGCAGTAAGTGAAGGTCCTCAGTGTTTAGCGGTGGATTTGCAATCCTAGCATACCCGGAGGGTCTGCACTGCACAGAGTTCTCTGGACTGGTCCCAATCCATAGACACGAGGTAAAAGCAGTGTTGGCTGGGGGAAATGGTGCTTCATGCTTGAAGTGTCCTCCTTCCCACTGAAGATGACGAGGTGTATGGAATCGTCAACCCAGGAGTAGTAGGTGAAGACAGCACTGGGTAAAAGTTGATAAGAGATAAAATAGCAGTCTTTGTGTGGAAAGGTGGTGAAGTGGGGTATCTATGGCATACCTAATTAGTTAGCTGTCAATAAACTGGTGATGAAGCTATTGAGGCCAGAAAATCACTATGTAAGGCAGGTCTACTCCCTGATTGACATTCCCTTGATCGAATCAGATTTCAGCCTTGCACTTGCATAAACAAACATTATTGAACATCCAGTGTACTGAGTACCAACATGCCGATTGTGTTGCTGATTGTGTTGATTCTGCCAGGAGAGAAAGACTCATAGATCTGTTCCCGTTGACAGTGACAGGCCAGCACCCAAAATAATCTAAAAGTTCTCTCTATAGGAAGTGGTGTATCAATTTATGGTATCTAAGGAGTAAATCCTTTGTGTTTACTTTAACAGTAATATTGTTATGCAATGTTTTGGATTGTCCACTTCTCAGAAGCATTGCCTCTGTCGCTGTGACTAGCAAGCAAACATTTAATGTCATGAAGCTGGTGTGTGCTGTTATGGATAAAGGATACTTCTGACAGCACTTTCAGCTGTTTTCCTGTGTGCATAATTGCACAGCTAACACTGGACAATGTCTAGCATTGAGTCTAACCTTTTATGTGCATTACCAAAATACAACTATTTTAATCCTACTTCATATATGTCCCTTCAGGTTTTTTTTTTTTTTACAAGTAACACACACACACACACACACACACACACACACACACACACACACACACGAAGGCTATCACCCCACCCAATCGATTCTCCTAAAGCTGCAGGAACTGCAAAAGACACTTTTAAAAGGGCTAAAGAAAAATATTTGTAGACCCTTTTCAGGAAGTAAGTGATTTGAGCTTGAGTGGCAGCTTTAGACTTGCACATAAACACACAGCCTTTACCAGAGGAGAGAACAAAGGGTGAGAGCGGCTCACGTCAGGAACTGAGTGTGCGGTGTGAAGCTTCGTGAGATCCTGACGCACACACGTACGCTGCGGGTGACATCGTGAAGACGGGCCAGGGATACAAACCATGCAGGATTTTCTCCAGAAATTTGAACCACCTAAATCTTCCCCATTGGACATCTGGAAAACTTCCAGTTACAAATCATAGATGGAATTGTGTTTTATTTTATGGCAAACTTGGGAAATGTGAATAGGGTGTTAGCTGAATAATAAATTCCTCTTAATGTACTGCTTACACAATTTATTTTTTGTTCTGTGTATTTCACAGACCTAAACAATGTTCTGGTGTGCCTTTATTGAACTGTTTGGATGAAACAGTTAGTCTTGTAGGCTAAGTATAATGAACAGTATGTTAGGATGGCTTTAGAAACCATATGGTTGCTTTCACTGTGGAACTAGTAAGAGTTACCATATGGAAAACCTTACACTGGCAAATGTTTCACCTCAGTTTTAATTTTTGTCGAATTCCTGAAAAACCTATACATTTTCTCCTTTTTAAATTAAATTATGTATGAACTATGAGAGGGAATTTAGATCCCATTTTATTCCATTAAATAATTACATTAATGTTGCATAGCAATTGTTGAGTGTAAATCTAATTTTATATTTCAAATGTGGACAACACAGTCATGAACTAAAACAGTGCAAAGTTTTTTTAACCTCCTTTAATGAAGGTGAGGATGAAGGCAGCTGTTTTTGTTAACCCATAGCATTACTTTTTCACATAATATATACACACCACACTGCTGGTTAGGCACATATTAGAATAGACAACAGGACACAAACAAAATAGTATTTCATTTTCTGGACAGGCCTGGCTAAATAAACCTCATCTAGTTTGAAAGATGAATCAGGTTGAAATTACAGCCTTGCCCTTTGACCTCGGGGTTGTTCCCCCAACAGTACAACCCTTTCACTGGGTGCAGATTCTCCCCACGATTGCATCACACTGTCCAGCACTTGTCTGACAGTCCGAACCTCTCCTCAGAGGGATTTAAGGAAAACAAAGCAGCCAATTATTGCAATCACAAAGTACATTTCTCATTGTGGGGCAGTGGAGTGTGTTATTTTTATTATTGTAAACTTTTCAGTGTGAGTTATGGCACACAACATTCGCCCCCTTTGAGAATTTGCTGGACGGGAGCCCTAGCAGCTGGAAGCCATCGCAAGCTCCAATTACTGTCTGTCTATGTCAACATCTGGAAACCACTTCTGATGTTTGGGCAGTCTGCATTCTGGAGCGAGCGCTGCTCCTGGCCTTATAAAGGCAGCCGGGCCGGCAGTGGAATGCGGGGGGGGGGGGGACAGCACAGCGATCGAGGCCCGGCGCATATCTCTTCGTTTGGCTTGACGTTGACAAATGGCCCAAGCGACCCATTAAAATGAAAACGGGGATAAGAAATAGGAAGCACGTGAGCGCCATTACTGCCAGGAACACGAAGGAGCTCACACGCACCAGCCACACCGGGTTAAATAACACAACCTGGCCTTCACAACCTCAAGCTCGCACACACTAAAAAAGGGGTCGTGCTTTGAAAAGCGCCAACGGACATGCTGACTTCCTGTTCTGTAACCTGACACCGGCGTAGCAGACGAAGAGGTCCTGCACAAACTTGAATCTGAACCGTGAAAGATTTTATCCCATTGTTTTTTCCTCTGGGTGCTGTGCAAATTAAATTTGTGTTTGAAAACTCTTTACTGTAACTGATGCCATTTCGACAATGTGACGAGTGTTTTTTAGACTGCAGCCATAGCACATTTGGACCGTGTTTCCACTTTGCCGAATCCAGGATGTTGCATGATTCTGCACGTGTTTATGGAAATGCTTTAGGACAAATATGTTGCTAATTTTGTACTACTTTCATCCATTTCTTTTCATATATATTATCCTCTGGTTGTGCTAAGACCACAGTAAAGGTTAAATTATAATATATGGAGGAAAAAGTGAAGTTCAGGTGACGACGTAAGTAAACTGATACAGGCAGAGGATCTTGGAAAACTGTTTGTTTACAACGAACATCATGACGAATGTTCTTGCATTGTAGTTCCGCATGCATTACATGCACATGAAATTAAAGTTCTGGTATTGATTTCACTTTTATTCTTAAATATATATTATTTCTGCTACTTTTATTGCACCTGTGTTTTGATACGCTTTTAAAAGCAACAGGCTGCACATTTTGTTGCTGCGTTAAAAATAATATTGTTTGAATGCTTCGAGTATTTTTACGGCAACTCATTGGGTGGAGATCAGATTCAGAATCCTAATAGATTATTTATATGTATAAATTCAGTAAGGAAACATGTGATTTGGATTCTCAAGGAAGGTCTCCACCTGGACTGCCTGCACTGCAGCAGTGTGTATTTTTACTTTATTACAAGCGTTGGTAGTCAGCTCCTGTTCTTGCTGTCCTGATTGGCTGCTGGGATTCACATCAGATGTGGACTGGTATTAACAGAGCACACAGCACTATTGGTATCCACTGTATTTTTGTTTATAGCTTGTGGTGGTGGGACAGCAATTCAACATTTCTTTTTTTTCCCCTGAAAGAACTAAGCAAACCACTGATTAGGCTTAATGGTGGTTTTTATTATAAGTTGAGCGATTTAAAGTCTTGGATTTGTAGTGTGGTAAAATCATTCCCCAGCCTATTTAGCATACCTAAGTGGTGTCTGAATGAAGGGTGTTTGTGCTGCTACTAGTCTTCTGGCGGCTCAGTGAGTAAGACCCTCTATGCTAGCTCCCAAGGCACTGAAGGTTGGGTGCCCAATGCTGTCCCCAGGGGGATGGGTTAAATGCAGTGAACAAATTTCTTGCATGCGACCCATATATTTGGCTGTAGAACCTGATTCCATTCCCTTCCCTAATAACATTTTATTGCTCACGTGAATGCACCAGCACTGAGCAGTATTTTGTCAGCGAACAGCACTTAAAGGGAGAGATTTTCCCAAACTGCTTTGTGTGAACTTGCTGTGACCTTAGGTCACCTGTGGAGTATTGCTTTCACTGTGTGGACACTGCCAGTTTGTGGCAGGTTCTCGTGGTCAGCCAGTCCTCACTGCTTGCTCTGGTCTGGTCTCAAGCAACCTGTAAATGCACTTTGGAGGGTTTAATTTTGCCCTTTATGACTACTGTTTTACAATAAACATACTTTTACTGATGTGCGTCTGACTGACTGTATCAGCAGAACGCTGATGTTCTTCCTATTTACCACCAGAAGGTGGCAGAGTTTTATTTTAGTGCTAAGCTTACAAAAATCAGTCAGTGAGTACCCCCCCCCCCATCAGTTATATTGCGATTGCATGTATAGAATTATGAGTCTAGAATTTACCCTTGTCAGCTGAAAGAACAGTATGTAAATTGTCAGGGTGCAAGTTTCAACAGAAGTCTTTATTGTCAAAATACTGTTGGGTGTAGGCTGTAGAATTTTAAGATCTTAAACTTGTTCAAAATGTCTCCTTTGTCTTGAATGTGCTGTTGACTCATTGCGCTGGCTCCTGTCCTCCCTGCAATGACAGTCTGGAGGTCCCTTTGCTCCATGATGAGAGCACTAGAATATAAACACACGAAGGGTGTAATGAAGATTAAATGATATGGGCCAACAAGCAGTCCATTGTGTACTTACCTGCTGTTAAAAAAAACTCAGGCTCTGGATTTCATTAGGTATTCTGGGAAGTCCTATTTATTGAACCTTTAAGAAAAGAAACAGTATATAACCCTTGGCATGAATTGCAGCAAATTCCATTACCAGAGACGAGCACTTATTTTTCATAAAAAAAAAAAAAAATCCACACAACCACAAAAACAAGCGGTGGTGGAAAGTATTTCCTTGCTTCACAAAACTGCAAGTTCACTGAGACTTTGAGCCCATATGTATTTGCGTGTTCTCACTGCCGGCCCAGGTCGTCCTTTGAAATCCGTATGACTGTAGGTTGCATGCCTTTCCTTCTTATATAGCACTTTTAGCAGACGTTGCAATAACACTACAGTAATACTTCATCACTTCTCTGGGTCCATAAGATGATATATTTTCAAAACTGTTAAATTGTCTTAATGGTATACAATGTCATGAATCTAGAGAAGAGAATAATTGTTGCTGCACCTAAATTTGCTATGTTAAACATACACTACACAGTATATTTGCTTATTGTAAAAAATCTATCAATACAGGTCAACAGCCTGCAACCATAAGTAATTGTTGCTAAATAGGAAACATTATAAAACTATCACAATTAACATAATTGCATAATTTGACACCAGTTACAAATGAGGCGCTAAAGATCTGCACCCTCAGCGACTTCAATTTAGCATCACTGTCACAGCTCACCCCCACCCTCCACATGAATGCTTGGATCAGCTCTCGATGCCTCTGGAACGTTGCAGGAGACGGGCATGAAGCAAAATGTAAGAGGTGATAACAAAGGGCAGTCAGGGAAATATACCAGATAGTAAGTAAATAAATAAATAATAGATGGCATTTAAAATGAGCCCATTGTTCTTGATGAGGTTTCATGCAAGGCTTGCTCTGACTGTAATAGCTATTATAGGAAATCCTGGATTATACCCTCAAGGTTCGCATATGGAAATGTCATTGGGTTTCTGGCCAAACCTTCTCTTAAAAAAGAAAACTTGCATTCCTGCACGTTGGAGTCATGCAGTATCAAGTTCGATCGACTTTGGCAGGAGCTTAAAAAACACAGATGTAGACTTTCTCAGCCTTCCACCGCTCCACATCCTGCTGAGCCCGTCCGCTTGGCCACCCCATAATAACCTATTAAACCCTGAAATAAGACACTCCTTTCCAGGGTTCACCGCTCCTCTAACTGACCACAGAGGCATGATTACCTTCCCATTTCCCTGGCAAGGAGGAGCGCGTTTGTGAAAACACACCTTTTTTTTCTTTTTACTGCACTTCTGTCGACTTCACTTTGACATTTGATGTCATGTGAAAACACGGTTTCTGCACACACTGCGCTTCAGAATGTGCAGCACGACGAGCGACTGCAAGCGTTTGCTTTAATGGAGTTTCTCAGGGGACTCAGCCAGGGCCTCCTCACGGTAGTTTCCCAGCATGCACCTGGTGGTGGTTTGCACAGTGGATCTGCCTGTCAGCACTAGCTTTCTTGCAGTGTCGTGCAGTCCCCCCCCCCCCATGTGTGCTGAATTACACACAGAGCTGTGCACTTAAAACCAACCAGTGAGCGCTGCTCGCTGGAAACCTGAAACAAGTTAAATGTTTTTTACATTGCAGCAATGTTAAAATACATACAGTACATGAGTCAATAAACATTTCACTGACAGTCAGCTCAGCAGTAACATTTTTCATTAAATTACACAGCTAAAGGAGGATAAGTAACATTATTGTTCACAATTTCAAAGACAAAAAAAGTATATATTTAGAAACCAATTGAGCCATTGAATTGAATATCAGAAAACAGTACTGCACTAATGCAGAGATATGCAGGAAAGTAATGAGTCTAAATACTAATTAATTACTGACTTTCTTCCCTGTAAAAGTGTGTGTTTTATTCTGGGCTATCTGTGCTCATGCTCAGTTATAAAAGCAGTTGTTAAATGCATGACCCCCCCCCCCCCCATGTGCTCTAGATGAAACACCTTTAACTGTAAGAGCAGTAAGGTGTGGGAGCTTATATCAGACTCCTGGAGCCAAGCCACTGCTGACAGACTGCTATTGACAGACTGGCACAACAGCTTCGATGTGTGGATGTTTTGTAACAAGGCGTGTAAGAAGGTTTCAAGTATAAATCAGTCCAAACTGTTTTTTGCTGATTGTGTGGAGAAGGAACACAAACACTGCTCTACATAAACAATAAAGAAGGAACGCAATAAAAAAACATCTGAAACTGGCTAAAGATGCTAACGTTGCACATTTTTAGTTATGGTCATAAAGTAACATGCAAGAAAGTGTTTCAAAGAAATGTCCTAATTTACTGCAATTTTTTCATAATTATGAACTTTATTGTGTGTGGGCTTTTAAAAATTTTTTTTGGTAAAGCACATTTTCTAATTTGCCAGTCCTTCATATTTTTTATGATCAGAATGTAAAATTAGCAAATGCGTACAAACGGCATAGTCATATATGATAACAAATTTACTTATGCGTTCACATGTACATCTGTTACCTACAACCACCAAACAAGGCCACTATTATTAACAGCAGAGACAGCAACACAGGCGACCTGATGTGTTTTATGACTCTCCAGTTTAGACAGCATTATATCATAGTTCTCCAGTCACTCACTTCTATCCCTCTCAATGCAGGTTGCATGATTCTCAATATTCTTCATGCTGACACATCTCAAAGATTTCCACATACACTTCTTTGCACAAATGTCACAATTATAGGAAGGCAAAATGTCAAATTATCATTCAGAGACATCTGTCAATAGTTTCATCTTATCATGTCCATTATGCACGCTTCTATTGTAATTTTCTAAAACTAAATTCCAACATTATTGATCTATTGTAGGAAATTTCACCACATTCAAATACATCCAAAGGGGCTACAGTGACACCTTTAACCTGACAAAGTGTGTATGTAATTTTCAGATATATTTCAAAATGATGATGTCTGTAAATTGGTGGACAGTAATTTAAAGCGCATCTCTTAGTACCTTTTTGCTCACATTTGCTGAAATCACTTCTAGACTGTCCTGGGATTGCACTGGATCATTGCGTTTTGGGAGAATGTGAAAGAAACACATAAATACCCTGTTAGAGGTGACAGCTGAAATTAAAATGTACTACATGTGCTAAAAGTACAAAAGCTTGATGTGAAAAGGTGGTAGGCATGGGCTGTGGTGGTAGGCATGGGCTGTGGTGGTAGGCATGGGCTGTGGTGGTAGGCATGGGCTGTTTGAAAAGATTGTCTTATATCAATAGTCTTTTTGTATGAGTGATGTGTTAAACCTAGGAGGACAGCACTTTCCTTCAGTAGTGAGGCTGGCAGAAAATTGTCATGAAAAAGAGGAGGAATCCCTTTTTATGGAACAGACTTTTAGAAAGCGTCCCAACTATTTATCACAGGTAAATAAATACTGGCAGTATGTTTTTTTTGCCTGTCCCATCCTGGATGGGTATTTTGCTAACTTGGCTGACATCACACTTCTCATTGAATCATTACAGTCCAGATGTTCCCTGAAAATGGACTGCTTTGCATTTAAATTGGATTTTCACAAAGATTGCATGTATGACTGTGGGTCTGACCAAATGGTGACAATGAGCTCCCTGTATTTAAATGTCTGGATTGGAAATGGATTCTGTTCTTGCAGATTATTTCTCATTTATTTGGGAGAGTCTTTCTCCAGATAGAGAATAACATGAAAATTGTGAGTCCTAATTTGATTTTTTCCTTTTTTCCCCATTCAAGTTAATTTTGGTTTATTATCTCTTTTCTGTCTGTAGAATTGCTTCATATATCAATTTTTAAGAATGTAGAGATAGGAAATGTGTTTTATGGTTTATTAATACTTAACATACTTATAGCTAGTTTATTGCCTTCAAATGCATTTATGTTACTTTGGGACTACCTTAACCCAGACCCCAATATGATTTTAATAATGAGCAATGATTCATATTTTAATCTTTCAAATTGAAAAAAAAAAATCCTCTGTAACAATGTAACACAAGCAGTCTAAGGGGGCAAACCTTTGTACTCTTGGCAAATCCCACAGATTATTCAAAAGCTATTGTTTTATTTTGTGGACATAAAATGTCATCACATTTTAAAGTTACAACTCACTACTTCAACACTTATTGTGTTAGACATGCTGAGTATTTTAAAGGGTTCAGAAGTGCAAATTTCTGCAAAATGAATCAGAGATTATATTGGCAAGGAATATTCCATAACTAAAATTTGCAGTGTTCACACACGTAGCCCAACCACTGATCCGTATTTATCAGATAGATGACTGTGTGTGACCGTACTTTCTCCCTTTTAAGACACGGGTCAAATGGCTCACCTCCACTTTAAACATCTCAGATACCTCAGTGGCAACCCCAGAAATACTGGCTCTGTGCTTAGTTTGGTGACAGTTGTGTGAATAACAAGGCCTCATCCATCCTTTCAGAGAAAGCAATGACATCACAAGCTTATTGTATACTGTAAGTAACCAAGCAGTACTGACCTTTAAAAAAAGCATTACACAGAAAATATTACAACCATATCATTACATACAGCATATATATAGGTTTTTCTCACTTCATGTTTCACAGTATGAAAGAAGACAGCTTTCAAACTTTGCAAGTTGAATACACTCTCCATCATCTTTCATATACTAATTATAATGACTTGCACAAGGCAGGCATGCATGAATTCAAGTGCAGAGCAGCTCGCTTATTAAGCCAAAGCCAAAACATGATCTGGTAATCAGTCAATAAAGCAGGATAGGGGTTGAAAAGCAAGAGGAAAATTTCCAGTACGAAGACAAAAAACAAAAATTAGCAACACTGACAGACTTGGGCTGGGATGGAGGTTGCAGAAAAGCAAGGCATAGTGTTAGAATATAAGTACTAGTGATATTTTCAGCGGGAGAGAGCACAGAATAGGTTGTGCTGTTCGGACAGTTCGGGTGGTGATGTATTTGTGTAATATAACTGATTGTTGTGTCCTACACAACCTGTCTGTCACTAAGCAGCTAAATATTTTTCTCAGGTTCTTCACCATCTGTGTTTGTAGGTCCATGACTGCAGCGGTAAGGGCTGTGATGTGCGGTGGATGTGTCTTTGTGGAGTGGTGTTTGTGGGTTTATATATACACACGGCTAATTTGCATTGCCAATTGAGGGTGTTTCCTGGGGGGGGGGGGGGGGGTCAAAAGCGCACAAACATGCAAATGTTTCTTCAATTAATGGGATTTAAAATGCTGCAAGATAAATATTTTGGCTCATGCAAAGTTTTATAAATCTTACTTTTACTTTTTGTATGTAAATTTTTTTCTCCAAGAATGTATGTTCCTTACTATAATTTAGCCCTCTGAGTTGCAGGTGTCCACCAATTAACCAATGGCTCCAGGTACACACGGTTCCACAGTGTTTTTCGTCACTGCTGTGTTTCCTGGACTATACCATATTCTTTTTGATATGTATAGTAAACACATTTTTTCTTCCTTTGTGAGAAACAGGCAATTTTAAGCTATTTTCTTTTTTGAAAAGTGTGAATATTTGATCAAAGGGATCAAATATTTTTTTGTTGAACCAATCACACAGATTGGTTTTCCCCCCAGATGCCGAGAGCCAACAATCCCCTTTTCTTCACACATGGTAGAACTCTGTAATCCGTGGACAAAAATGTTTGGAAAAAAGGAACAAAGCTCTTACTTTCTAACATCAGCTATGAAGGCACATACACAAATCAAAGCAGGTGCATGTTAGAAAAGCAGAACAAGACATGCTCCTTTTTTCAGTCTCCTTATATGAAACTTCAATCCAAGAGATTTGTTGTCATGTGTGATGCAGAAACCCCAACAAAGGGACTTGAAATAAAACATGAACCCCTATTTCGCTGATGCTAACTTTCCTTGTTTTGTTTTGGTCTGAGGAGATGGGGTGCACCTAGGCCTACCTTTTCAGCTGAAGCACTCATTCATGTAAAATCCCCATCTTTCATAATCACAAAAAGCTTACCCAGGTCACAATCCAATGTTTGTGCCCAGATACAGCCCTGGCCAAAGTGTCTTATCAGCAGCATTCTGGAACAGTAAGTTAAAGAGCATGACTTGTACGTGTTCACTATGGCAAACGGTGATGTAATAAGGGCAATTAAGACAAGATACAGCACAACAGAAATGGAAGGAGTTTAAGTGATATTATACAGCCTTTTTTCAATTACTTATACAGTGTTTGTCATTAAGTGTTGAAAAACAAACTAGTGTGTATTACAGAAATAAGTGATCCATTACAGGCAGGATATTAAATAACTCAGACTTTTATTATCCATAAAGAGAAGTGTCTGATTTTAAGTGTCTGAATGGTCTGATTTCCATTTGGCAACGTCAGTCCAAGTATTTGCTTGTCAAGTCATATAATGATGTGGGGGTGCTTCCAGAAAACATGCAATATAATGTGATGTCTTTCTTAAAAATATTACAGGCCACTTTGGGAATTAATATGCACACCATTGCATGTACATGTCATATAGTTCTGTGAGACACTAGATGTTCTATAATGTTCAGGAAATATATGAAATTCATATGAAAAAAGTGGTAACCTAGATAAGCCCATTTTTGCACCCAGTTTTAGTAATATGGTGTCACGCCCTGTGTGTCATGCTCCATTTGTCCACCAGATGTCACCCTTCCTCCTGTCCTTTCCTGCTGATTGTCCTCATTATTGCTCCCCAGCCCTGTATGATTGTGCTTTATTAATGTTCCTTTATATACTCCCCTCTTGGTTTAGTTAGTTGCCAGTTGTTGAGACTTTGTGATCTTTGTAGTTCTTTGGCACTGTATTTTGTTTATTTTTGGCTTTCTTAGTTGTGATCCTGAATCCTATGTACTTTGACCCTTTTTGTTCCATTAAAACCCTTCGCACATTAGACTCAACCCTCGCCTCTGATCCTTCTTGCCCGCGGATCGTTACACTTGGCATATAACTCCCTCTGAAGACGGCTGAAGTAACAATTCCAGCTGTTCTATGGCTAAGTGTTAAAAGTGGTTGAACATCTGAGCTGTTCTTTGTATTGCTGGGAACAGTAAGAAGTGTCTTTAACACCTCGTTTAAATTAAAGAGCCCTCAGTACTAATTTCTTTGCATTGGAAACTCTACCCCCTCCTGGCTCATTTGCAAACACAGTTCTGCTTTGTGTAAAGGGTGCCCCTCTGAGCAGATGTCCAGCCAAACTCATTCTGCTTCACCACCTATGAAGGCTAGCAGGAGACAGCGCTATGACTGAATGCTGTCTTAACTATCCCTCACAAAACAGCATCGATGTTTACATTTTTTGACATTACAAACACTTCCCTGAGATCTGATTTAATGTGAATTCATAGAGGGCATTTTCTGAATTTACACTGCAAACTTTTTCTGTGCTTCTGTACCAGATAAGAAATTTAACAAACAAAGTTCCCAAGCAGAGTTTCTCTACTGGCAAACTACAACTTTCACCACAATTGGTCTACAGACTATTTGTGAGGCATAAGTAGTTAAAATGAGAAGATCAATAATTTAAGTTGATTATGAGGTGTGAATGAAAAAACACAATGGGTGCACTGGCAAACTGGGACCAGCTGTGAACTGCAGAAGAGTGGGAACTATATGTAAAACTGAACATAATCATTTAACCATATTACAAAGCTGTCGAAGTCTAGCTTCTGAAAGAGGCCTACAGTCTACTCAGTGAAAAAGGCTTTTAAATATGACTTTTTCTTTTTTCACTGCAGCAGGTTTAGAGGATGCGTGTTGTCACCAGCCTTAACATACTCCTTGTAGAATGCTACTTCAGCTACACATGTTAATGCTGTGCCTTTACACGGGGCGCCATAGTGTTTCTGACACTGGTCACTTTATTATTGTACTTATTATTAAAGCATGGAATATGAATCTTTTGCAAGGACACAAGTCACACTGGCAAATTTTAAACACTTGTTATTAAAGTTGCAATGCTTTACTGAATATCATGTGAAGTTATGATCGACCTCATTCGCATTCAGCCAATTATGTGTAAAAAATAAAACACTTGTTGTGGTGCTTTAAGAAACTTGTAATAATTTCAAACACAGGCATTATGCCAAGGTACAACAGGGAGTTATCGAGAGAGCCATTCATTGCGTTATGTCACGCATAAAGGCTGAGCGCTGTCAAAAATTTTGGCAATGACTCTCATAAACTGGAAGAAGGCTATAAAAAATTAACAAGAATCTAAATCTAACAATTTTCACAGGACACATCACCAGTGTGTTTGTGAAGATTTCAGTAGTTATTTTTCCAGACAAGAAAAAATTCTGGTATTTCATTGCATCATTGAAAGGCTCTTTTGGGAAATGTGAATGCTTTCAGTAAGAAAATAATCCATATAAATGAATAAATACACTCTCAAAATAATCAATACAATTGCAACTATGTATTATGGTATGAGAGGTGACTTAGAATAACGCCTGCAGGGTCAAAGGTAAACAGGAAACAGCAAGATGTCCACTAAACTATCAGTACAGCATTTGCATTTTACATTAATACTAATTGACAAAAAACTTCAAAGTTCAAGTTAATTCTCAGACATTCAAGTCACAAATAAGCTAACGGAACAAATTTTCCAAAGCTCCCATCATTATTTTAAATATGTTTCATAACCTGTTTAAAGAAAATTTGTGTTTTACCAACACGTTCATCTCATGGGAAGTATCAAGATGGATGACTTTATTTTTGGGTTCTTTAAGAAGTGATGGAAAATGGTTTTGAGTGTATTAAAGAACGTGTTGGCTCAAAACTCTGTGGTCTCTTCTGAGAAGTTTATACTTGATCAAAAGGGACATTCCAGCCAGTTAATGATTCAATACATGCATCCAAAACTACAAAGACATGGGTAAGTGAACACAAAATTGATGTTCGGGATTTGGCACTGCAATGTCAAGGCCTTGAGCCATAAACTTGCGGTTTAAACCAAAGCAGTTCACAAGAAGAAAAGAGAAATGATGCCAATTGATGGAGAAATTCTGCCAGGAGGCAAGGTCAAGGTCCTCATAACTGTCTGAATGGAACTCTTTGCCTATGAAGTGAAAATTGTATATGGTAACACTGGCTGTCTACAGTGTAAAGATATATCGTGACATTGTGTAGAGTATAATTTTATAGAATCACAGTTCATGATCAAGTCATTTAAAGTACATTGATTATGATTTTATGTACTTTACAGACTTTTCAGATTTTAAATTCTACACTACTCTTTATAAATTGTTGAATTACGTTTATGACTTTTCAATCAGTAAAATCATCCAGCAAGAAATATTAGATGCTTCTTACTGTTTTACAGTTAAATAGTTAATATATTAACATAATATAATCATTGCCTTCACCTGCTTCTTATGATTTATAAATGCTAACAAATGGATAAAGAAGTAAGACAACTTAGCACAGTTTAGGTTTTCATTAACTCATTTTGAAGCTGTCTGGAATCTACCCCTGGTGACCAAGGGTACAGGGTTAGCCACTCCTTGGTGGACCTCTAACCCAGCAAAATATACTCATACATACTGACACTGAATACACTGTGTGCCTTTGCACTACAGGACCAAACCGAAGCACCCATGGAGCACCCATGCATGCATAGTGAGAACATGTCCTCCACACATACAAAGTGAGGATTTAGACCCAAGTGTAAAGGTGCAACATGACAATGCTACCAGCAAGGCCCTGTGCAACAATACAGCTGTCCCATTAAGTTAGTAACAAGCCATACAGCTGTCTTATTTACATGCATAAAGACCCAAAAAGTCTTAATATTGTCTTAGTTATTATTTAACTTACACAAAAATGCTGATGTTACCCATAATGTAAGGCCAGCAAGAGAGGTTCATCCAATCAGCTTCATCATTGATGGAATAACCACAGCTGGAAATATCATCTGAAATCATATGTCTGAAATCATTCCTTTAAATATAAAAAGAAAAAAGAATAATACATTTTGAATGCACTTGATACTCATTTAATTTTCTTTCCTATAGTGCAGTTACGTGACTATTGAGCGGTTTGTTTGGTGCCTTTCTCACTTGTCACTTTCAGGGCTGCAAGGCTTTTGTGTGGTTCCAGGCATTTTAAACAGCCCACCTTTTCTCCATGTCTACACAGCTCTCTGCATGTTACTCTGCTCACCTTTGACAAATACACTCCTATCTGTATATGTGATGTGTGTCCTAGTCTAATCATCATCATAACATGGATAAATGGTTTCTGAAGATGGCTGGGTAAATAAATGCGTTGATAAAATGCATATAGTTTGTAGTTCATGCCTGCAGGCTTTAATGAGAGTCTACCGCATTTAGTTTTGTGACTGCAACAGAATGTCAAATAGCTAACTTTAATAACAAATTGACCACAACGATGCATCATAAACATTAAAAAGGTGTTATTTTGGTGAAAATCCCACGTAAGTGAAATCTAATCTTAAAAGCATCAGTAAACTCTAAAAATGTAAGATTTAAAGTGGACCTTTTCTGTCCCCCAGTGGTAAAATTTGGTACTAAATTAACAACCTGAAGAAGCTGAACAGTACTGAAAAACAGGATCAGGAATACAATCAGGCGTCTTTACCACACACATATTAGGAACTGGGCTCTCTATCCAGTCATGTTAACCACTTCACTTGTTTTTTTTCAGACTGAAAAGGTAAGGAGTATATTTTCAAAATTCACTTGAAATCTTCTTGGAAAATACTGAAGAGCTAAAAAAAAAAAAAAAAAAAACTTGACACTAATTTAGAAATACTGTTTTTTAAAAATCAATATGATAAGGCAATAAAAGTGATTGTAATAGTGTTCTGTCTAATTTCATGTAATGGGATGTTTGTGGGAGGGAGTGTACATGCTTGTGTGTGTGTGTGTGTGTGTGTGTGTGTGTGTGCACATTTGCACATTTTTGAAAGACATCAAACTTTGTGTGCACACGTGCATGTATGTGTGTATGTATGTGTGTTTTAAGAGATGTCAAACCATGTGTATGTGTTTTTGAGTGACATAAATATAGTGTATATGTGTTTGTGTGTGTAGATGCATATGTGTGTGTTTATGAGAGATATCAAACCATGTGTGTGTCTGCATCTGTGTGTGTAATGTTTTGTGAGGCAGGCTAGTGATCTACGGTCTTCAGTGCATAAGGGGAGGCTTATTACAGGGTAAGCCACATACAAAATGGGATAACAGAGGATACACAACTAGGAGACAGGCAAGGAACAAGGGATATCACTAAGTCTTAAGGCAAAAGCACATCTACCAATACACAAAAGTACTTTCCAGTCTGCAATCTACACTTACAACTAAAATAACTAGCAAGGAAACCGCAGAGACAATGAACTTAAATCTCAGATGGGAAAATAGGACATGGCTAGAGAACAGTGATTATAATTAACATTATTAAAACAGGATAATGAGACACATGGAAATGAGGGGTCTAGAGACATCTAGTGGCCATTGAAGACACGACAGGTATAGGGTGTTACAGTGTGTCTGTACATACTTGTTCCAACACAAAATCTAAATTGGTGCCATAGAGAGCTGTAGGTGAATCATTCATTTTGGCTTGCGTTTTACAGGGAGATTTTGATTTTGGCACATGCTGAATAATATCAGACAGCTCTCTTTCTTCATCACAATGAAGCTTTTTAAATGTGTATATCCTCATTTAAGAGTTTGGAGAAAAACATTCCTCAGCTGCCAGATTGTTCAACCATGCACATTGTCTTTCAGTGTGATTCTGTTCACAAATAGCATTTAAGCAGAAAGGAAGAATATTTAATGTTAAAGAATAATATAAGCTGCTGCTATTTTGCTGATGGTTTGCTGCTGATTTCACCTGAAGAAACAGGTCTATCCTTGGGCTGCTTCCACACAATCTGCTTGATTTGCTCATCCCTCAGTCTAGCCAGTCTTCAAGTACTGTTACAGAACATCATGGTGGCCTCAGAAACTAATGTATTATAAAAAATTTTTATTGAAAGTTGGTTATTCATTATCTTGAAAATAGTATGATGTTTAATTACCTTAGATATCCACAGTTCATTCACGTCTTTATCGTTGATTCAGATGGGTTGTTAATCACATAACTTGTCTGTAAATCTGACAGGTATTTCCCCAATTGACCCTTCAGCACAAAGGGCAAGAGGTTCCTGTATTAAGATCTTAGACAAAACCATCTTCCTTGGTAAATATATCTTCCACCTGTTCATCAAAACATTATGAATTAAAATTAACATAAATTTTTTTTTTTGGATTATACAAATGCATTTAATCACCGCAATGACAGAACAACAATGCGAAGTATTACAGCATAGCATGTGTACTAAGCAGTCTAATGAACCCTTGTCTACGTGCCCCATGCCCTTTGGTATACTCCCGACTCCCAGTACCTCTCTAACCCTCTGTGTCTCCTCTAGCCCCTGTCCTGACATTGGCTTGACCTACTGGCTTCAATGACCCTTCACCTGGATTAAAGACCATGTCTCAAGGATACCAATTAGGACTAGGTTTTACCTCTAGGTTTTGCCTCTTTAATAAAAGCTCTGCAAAGGGGAGTCCAGCCTCCAGTGTAGTTCCTGGTATATTACAGAATACTTCACCTCACATGGATCCCATGGAGCTTGAACAAAGACTACGCCAGCAGGCTAACCAGATAGCGGAACTCACCAACGCACTGGCAGTGGCACAAGAGGCCCCAGCAGCTGCTACTCTACTGGAGCCTCTGTCGTCCCCTTCCCCCAGGACTGCATCCTTTTCTCCAAATCCCCTTTTCAACAAACCTTCCTGCATTTTATGTCCATTGTGTACAATACCAACCCTTGCCAAAGAACAGTAGCCCCTAATGCACGGAGTTCGTCATTACAAGTATAGCAACACAACATTTCCCCCCTTGTGAAAGAAAGGCACCCACCAACAAAAGCATAAAGCATTAAAATAATGCACACTGTGTACTTTACAGAGAAAATCCAAGAACAACCGAAATAGAAAAATCACAATGAGCAACAACCAGGAAAGCAAACAACATGACCTGATTAGCTGTGATATAGCACTTATTTATGGAACATAGTCCTGAATCCATTGTGGAGGGCGACTCAGATGCCAGGGATGTGGACATGCAATAGGACTGTCTCTGTCTGAGTCATCAGGTTATGGAGTATCACTCCTGAAAGGAATGAGATGTGCAGCATTCCACACTCTACCATCGCTCAGAAGGCAGGTACTAGCTCCCAGTTGGTTCTTTACATTAACTGTATTACCAAATCTTGGATGTCCTTTTGGCATGTTCATTGGATTCCTGACATGGAGATCATCTTCTTTGAAGCAAGGAGGGCATGCTCTTCTCTTGACATCAACATAGCTTTTCATTACAGCCTGTTGTCATGCAACCTTCTGTCTGACCTTTGAATCCGAAGGCAAGGTTCCATCTGTCTCTGGAAACACATTAAACTTTGTGCGCATCTTTTGGCCATGCAACAACTCAAATGGTGAAACACCTCTAGTGGCATGAGGTGTAGCTCTGTAGATATGCAAAACGTCAGTAACTGTAGGCTTCCATGGTTTTGCTTGATTGATTGCCATTTGAATACATCCTCAAAGTAGTCAATGAAACCTTTCAATAGCACCATTGGCAGCCGGGTACAACACAGAGGCACAATAATGTTTAATATTGCAATCTTTTAGCAATCACACATCGCAACTGATATGAATTGTGGACTGTTATCTGTAACAATGCTAACAGGTTCACCGTGATGGCTGAACACAGTGCAAACTTATGCAAATTTTCCACCAACTGGTCTCTAAGCATTTCGTAGGCTTTCTCTACAAAGTCACATGTAGCAATCAATTCTCTCAGGGTAGCAACATACTGTAAGACCATCTCTTGGGGTCCTTGAACATGTTTTTAAAATGCATGCTGTTTTACCACAACATTAACCTTAGGCATAAAGTGTTCGTGCAGCACTGCGACTGCCAAACCGAAGGTAATACCTGTATTAGGAGGATGGCACGTTTTTGCGTGTCAGGCCAGTCATCACCTGTAGCATTGATGACTAGAAGGTAGTTCTCAAAAATCTGAAACCACATGTCGAAAGGTAAAGTAGGCTCCCCCGGACATGGAACAAACAGCACAGGGAATAGAATGGTAGCCAAAGACATCCTCAAAAACAGGAGCATCTGAAAAAAAAATTAAACAACCTCGTTGCCAATTTTGTAGTTTCTGCGGGTATAATGACCAGGGAGAGAAGACAAAGCCTATCCTGCCTTCCATGTGTAATCTAGCACCGATCTGATGGGACCTAATGTCTGCTATCCGACAATATCAAGAAACCCATGAGATTCCATCTGACAAACCACATAATAAACTTGTTGTACCCCCTAAACTGTGTAACCAAGTTTTACAATTTCTACACAACAGCCCCCCGGCAGGACACCCTGACATTACTTGTACTAAGGACTATCCAAACGCCTTTGGTGGCCATCCCTCCAGCAAGACATACAAAATTAAGTCTTAGCCTGTCCTCTCTGCACACAGTCGAAGGATCAACTCCTAACAGCTGCGTTAGAGCCCTTACCCTTTCCCCACAACCTTGGACTCACATAGAGTTAGATTACATCACAGATCTTCTGGCTTTGCAAAGTAATACAACCATCCTTGTTGTTTTTGATAATTTCTCCAAAATGTGTTGTTTTCTGCCAACCGTACCCTACACTACAGAGATTGCCGAACTTCTCCTTCAACACGTCTTCCATCATTATGGTATTCCTGAAGACATCGTTTCAGATTGAAGTCTGCAGTTTACTTCCTTTTGTCAGTCATTACACATTGGTGCCAGTCTTACATCAGGTTATCATCCCCAACCAAATGGGCAGACCGAATGACTCAATCAGGAGGTCTCTCATTACGTATTGTTCACAACATCCAAAGGACTGGTTGCAATACATTCCCTGGGCTGAATAGGCTTTTAATACGTTAACTGACCCCTCAAGTTCCAGTTCCCCTTTGCAGTGTGTCTTTGGATTTCAACCCACACTATTTCCCGACATCGATTGTGCAGTAGCAATACAGTCACGCAGTATTATGATCAATGAAGTTTACTGAGTGATTGAGATCACTTGTTGTCTTAGTCACCTCGCATATCCTGTTTGTCCTATTACCTGCCTAACCAATCTATCCCTTTTCTTCTAACCAGCCCCTGTCTTAGTCTCAGACTGTCTTCAATGGTTTACCAAACTCCTGTCTGTGTACCTGAACCAGATTCAAGCCGGTCATTTCCTGTTACTGTTCACCTTGGAAATAAAATTGCTAACTCTGCAAAGTGGATCCTGTCTCTCTGCTTTGTAATATTATAGGAACCAGTGTTAGGAATACAAAATAAGAGTAATATGCTCATATCTTGAGGTGAGCCACAGTATTCTAAACCAATTGGAGGCGGGCGAGGGACCTTTGAATGATGCTGACCTTTAGGGTGGAAACACATGGTTTTGAAACACAACCTTAGTGCACGTCACCTTTTGTTCATGGCTTCATAAATACAGTTAGGTGGACAAAGAAGATACACACTGCTATACACCCCCCCACACGCACACACTGACTAAGCATGCATTTTATCCCTCCTGTCTCATAGAAGGTTGCATATCTTTATCATACTCCAGTTCACTCATTTGTGCCAGGAAATAAATATAAAAATGATGATGCAATTATTATGACTTCTGATATCACAGTGGCACCACAAAAAACATGTTGAATTTAGTTTGCAGAGCAACCTTAAATTAAAATGGCACAAGAATTATGTGGAACTATGCACAAAGCTGGTGGCTGGATACTCAACTTGAGCTTGGACTTTGTGAAAGAAAATTTGATTTTACAAGCATTTTGCTTTTTCATTTTGTTGTTTTATTTCAGTGTAGTCTAACTCTATTTTAGACATAATCAGTAACTGCATATATCCCACTGGTATTGGATTCCATGGTATTTGATGGTTACAGTGGTCTTGTATAGATAATGTTAAGACTGGAGGACTGATAACTGCAGAAAGAAAGCGGTTGCCTCTGACCCCTGGATTGGCCAGAGACTTTACCTTTTTCCAGACAACTGCATGATGCAATTTTGAATGAAGGAATAGCAATGTTAAAAACAATTGCTATAACCAGAAGTGCCAGCTTAAATTTTTCAATGTGATGGCTTGGTGCCATGGAATGGTAACAGGGTGGAGAGGGTGGGGAGGGGAAGGTGCACATGAACATTTCCAAAGTGTGTTCTAGCAGATTACATTTTCCAATGTAAAATTGTAAATGAGCACCTTTGCAAATAAAAAAACAATGGGATGGCCAGATGTTTCCTAGGGGTGCAGGGGCCAACCCTGCTGACCTCTTGGTGTTGCCTTTGGTTGGGACCTATGGACCTGTAGCCATAAACTGATCACATTTTGTTCATGCAGTGGCGATGTGTATAAGAACACAGGTGTTCAGCTGTTAGTGGGACTGCCACTCTCACAATTCTGAAAGGGATTTTCCAATGTGTCTGTAGTGGAATAAATGTAAACAGAAGCTTTCTCCTATCTGTACACACTTTAATTGGTATTAAAATTGAATTCAATGACTTGTCTTTCTTTTTTGAAGCTCAAAACCTATTTAACTGATTGACAACTAAGTAAATGCCCCCCTGGGTTCACAGGAGACATCTCCCGGTACCCTTACGGATGCCACCTGTAGCTCTCAGTTTGGTATGAGATGTGTCAGTTAAAAAAGAAATGTTCTAATGTGGAGCTCCTCTAGATGGCAGCCTTGCCCGGTAAGACATGAGGAACTTACTCTGAATGTAACACAGTCGCTGAATGTGATTTTTCTGTTGCTTTCCGCAGGAGATAACGCCACGATGTCTACACAATTATGAGAATTGCATGAAGGATAATTTATGCAACTTTCAAATTGTCCCAGATTGCTGAGGCATTTGAGGGACGTGCATACTGGTAGGCATGCAAGCAGTTATATAGTTAGACACTACCATATGGACCCCTGGGAAACATCTTAATGTGAATATTTCATCTAGTTTTAGTCTTCTGGATTGCCCTTAATTTATGTTTATTTTCTTGCATGTACTTTATCAGCACAAAGGAACAGAAGGAAGCACAGAGGGTGGGCATACTGAGAAACAAACGTTTATAATGGAAGTAGAGAAATTCTTTGTTACAGTTGGGACAGTGAAAAGCTGAGTGAGTTGTAGTACTGCCTCATACATCTGGGTTTGTGAGTCTGTAAAAATATTTAAGCACTCTGATATAATGAAGTATGCATATTTTCTCTGTGTGTATGTGTGTGTTTTCAGCAATAGGCTGGCACACTCTCCAAGGTGTACTTACCCTG
This sequence comes from Chitala chitala, assembly GCA_025773905.1. Lineage (NCBI taxonomy): Eukaryota > Metazoa > Chordata > Actinopteri > Osteoglossiformes > Notopteridae > Chitala > Chitala chitala. Next base: position 11,502,237 of record JABJVR010000035.1, read on the forward strand.
TACTGCTTGAGATGGGCTCCAGGCACCCAATGACCCTGACAGAGATAAAGTCTGAAAAGGATTGTTTATTTATTTTCGTACTATCATTGCATATTACAAATCTTGTCTAATGTATTGGAGAAACTTCCTAGATGTCTTGCATTCTACTGAAGCAGAATCTGTGCTGGAAAAGGTCCTAACCTAATGATGAAAGAAGCATTAAGGTAGGGGAGGAAGAAAACAAGGCACATCATCACAAGAGAGTTAGAATTTGATAGAGAAGGTTCAGAAGAGAGTGAGAAAAGGCTGAGAATTATTGACAAGCAATTGGAAGCGTAGAGCATATAGTTTGCTTTTGTACCTTATATAAGAATAGGACATTCCTTCCCATATATTGTAGGCAGTTTCATAAATTCTTAGCCTTTTCTCACTCTCTTCTGGATTTTCTCTGTCAGATTTTTTTATTGTCTTGTTTTTGCTTGTGTCATTTTCCTTATGATTTTAATCAGTTTCAATCTCCTCACACACTGCAATGTCAAAATATTTCTCCTTCAATCATTTTCTGTGACACAGAATTCCCTTCTGGATTGACTTTTTGTTCTCCAAGGTGCAGCTTCCAAGCCACAAAGAAATGCAGCAGCTCAGCATGCTTTCAATCGGACAGTGATAGAAGGACAATAGCAGTTTCTAAGCGACGTTGTTTCCCTGAGGATCCTCAGAAAATCGAGTGCTTTCTTCACAAGTATTGTATTTTTGTTCCAGGACAGATCATGTTGTATGTGTGCCCTGAGAAACTTAAAGACAGCGACCCTCATGACACTGTCCCTGTTGATGTAGATGGGAGGATGACCTGTTGTTTCCCTGATAAAGTTGATGATCGGCTCCTTGGTTTTTGAGGTATTTAGGACCAGGTTATTTTCAGTGATCCACACTGACAGCCTTCAAACCTCATCCCTGTATGCATTCTCATCTGCTTTCGAGATGAGCCCCATCACCATTGTGTCATCTGCATATTTTATGATGGCATTGCTTAGATGGATGGGGGTGCAGTCGTAAGTGTACAGTACCGTGCAAACGTTTTAGGTAGGTGTGAAAAAATGCTGTAAGGTATGAATGCTTTTAAAAATTGAAGTACAGAATTAACTACAGATCTCCCGTGGATGTAGGCTGCCCAGACAGACTCGATGATGTTGAGATCAGGGCTCTGTGAGCACCAAACCATCACTTCCAGGACTCCTTGTTTTTCTCTACACTAAAGATTGTTCTTAATGACATTGGCTGTATGTTTGGGGTCATTGTCCTGCTGCAGATTAAGTTTGGGGCCAATCAAATTCCTCCCTGATGGTACTGCATGATAAGTATCTGCCTGTATTTATCAACATTGAGGACACCATTAATCCTGACCAAATCTCTCCAGGTAAACAAACTACCTCTGCTGCAACCAGGTATTTCAAATTTTGACTCGTCAGTCCAGAGAACCTGCTACCATTTTTCTGCACCCCAGTTCCTACTGCAGTTTCATGCATAGTTGAGTTGCTTGTTTCTACGTTGGAAGTATGGCTTTTGGCTGCAATTCTTCCATGAAGACCACTTCTGACCAGACTTCTCCAGACAGAAGATGGGTGTACCTGGGTCCCACTGGTTCTGGTTTAAGCCAGTTCTTTGCTGATGGCACTGCTGGACATCTTCCAATGTCGATAGGACGTAAGCATGATGTGTCTTTCATCTGCTTCATTAAGTTTCCTTGGCCAACCACTGCATCTACAGTCCTCAACATTGCCTGTTTCTTTGTGCTTCTTCAAAAGAGCTTGAACAGCACATCTTGGAAAAAAAAGGGTAGTCACACCAAATACTGATTTGATTTGGTATTTTTCTTCTGTTTGCTTACTCATTCTTACTTCACAGCATTTTTTCACACCTGCCTAAAACTTTTTCCCAGTACTGTAGAGTGTGTATAGTAGGGGGCTCAACACACATCCTTGTGGTGAGCCAGCACTGAAATTGAGATCAGTGGAGAGATGGGGCCTTACTTTCACTTTTTAGGAACAATCTGACAGAAAGTCTTTGATCCAAAAGCAGATAATTTGTTGACCAGTCTGTTGGGGAATAGCAGGCATACATACCCCCCAGGTGTTCCAGATGGGTTAGTGATGAGTGGAGAGTTGTGGCTATGGCATCCTTCATATATCTATTTTCTCTGTATGCAAGCCGGTGTGGGTCAAACACCCGGATGTGCTTGTCCACCGTGACATTAGCAACACAGTTCCTGATGTACCAGAGTACAGTTAAGGTGTACTCCTCCAGGACTAGATGATTGAAATTACCCTAGTTTGCCCTCTCAAAACAGTCTTGCAGCTGGTGTGAGGTGCATTCAGGTCATGTTTTGACAGTCTATGTAATTGGTTGGGCTTCTCAGAGGGGTGTATATCCTGCTATTAAGAGCCAAGACATGATCTGAACAGGTAGTGGTGTTGCTTTGTAGCATTTTTTTTATTGTTAGAATTAACCTTGTTGTGTATTTATATCCCTTATTGCACATTTGATAAGATGTTCATATTTGGGAAGTGCCATTTCCAACTCCACATGGTTGAAATCGCCTGCTATGATGTGTAAGGCTTCTGGGTCAGTATTCTGTTTATTGCTTACCACCCTTAGCATCTGGACAAATGTACACTACAGTAACCACAACAAAAGAGGACTCACATAGGCGGTATATGAGTCTGTATTTAATGGTCAAATATTCCATATCAGGGGAACATTGGCTGTCTTGAACATTGTCTTTGCATCTGTACACCAGTTACGATTAACATGCTTCAAGTAAAGATAAGACAAAAGACCAAAGTGAGATTTACACCACCTTCAGAGGAGACAACAAACCATCTGGTCACCCTTTGCCTCTATGGAATTTAGGGTGGGATCCAGTTGTTTATCATCTAAATAGCACACTCCTTACATATCACAGGAACACTCTAAAGTACATACATTCTTAATTTTTCCATCACAATTTGGTGTACCTTAGTGCAATGGCACAATTAACAGGAAGTATTCACCTCCTTTTATGCAGTTGTAATGTTTGGCTAAAAATACATTCAACCATTCACATTTTTGGATCATCTGCTACCAATTAATCACATCTCATTCCTTGCTTATGAAGTTCAAACAATCCCATTTTCACACATCCTCAGACCATAAGCTAGCTAACATTTTCCACAGTCTGAACTGTCGCTGAACATATTGGTCTTGATAATAAACACCATGCTACAGAAGCCTTATTACTAAGTAATTTAGCAAACGCTTTTATCCAAAGTGACTTACAACATTTCGTATGCACTACAATGAGCTAGCGCTGGGTGTCTTGCTCAAGGACCCACCAGGTGGCTGGGCTGGGATTTAAACCAGAAGGCTTCTCTATTCCAGCCTGATATTCTAACCATTGAGCCACAAAGCCTGAGAATGGCACTGCAGCCTTGGTAGTTGTTATCAATAATGCTGACATTGCTTGTATGCCTTTATGAAGCCAGGCACAGAGCTCACAAATGCCTAGAAATGGTTGCTCAGAGGCTTAAGTTAAAAAGCGTATATACAGCTTTGTAGTATATGAAGTTATGTATGTACTCGATTGCTGTCTTGATCCTAGTTAAATACATACGTAAAATCAATTACAGGAGGAGGGTTTCAGTGTTGTTGTGTTATGGTAACCACATATACAATGGATATGTTTTTTCTTTGTTTTTACTGACAACTTCCTGGGAGATAAAGTGCTCTAAGGTCAATGACAGCTGGATCAACTCCATTGTACAGCAAGGTTGCTCCTTGGGGAAGAAGAGAATTACAGAGCATGGAAATAGGCATTTTTGGATGTGAGATAGTTCCCAGACATGGTGATGTTAACAGTGTATTGTAAATTCAAGACATGAACTGCAGGCAGTGCAATCCTGTCAGAAGAACACCAGCAGTGGTATGAAGAGGGGTCAGTGCTTCATGTGTCATATGGTAAAACAGCCTGGGTTTGAAATACTTGGGCCGTTGGGTGCAACAGTGTGTGAAACTGTGTGAATGGACAGCCAAGGCAGATGGGTAACACATTATGGGAAAGTACAGAGGTGATTCACTGCTGATTTACCTTCATCTAAAAGAAATGGAACACTCCTTTGAAGACAACGTTCAGATTTTTGATAAAGAGGGTAGATGATTTGAGAGAGGAGTAAAGGAATCAATTTATGGAAAAATTTATATTCCTTCCCTCAATAGAGCTTGAGACCTCAGACTCAACCTGTCCCCTATTTTTCATGCTGCTCTTCCATCAGCCCCAGGAAGATTAAGACCACATTACACATCCAACAGTTCAGAAACTCTTTACAACTTTCTTGAGATGAGAATGGGCTCAAGAGTCAGGACATTGCTATCTGAAGGACCCTTCTTCGCCTAATGTTCAGCTAAGGAACCTATTAAGTAAAGTTTGGCATTACAACATTGTAGTGTTTATGAGGATAGATCGGTGGGTTAATTTTGTTATCTGCGTGCTTTTTTTTTATATTAACCACATTGAATGGTGTTTCTTTGACAGATCCTAGATGTGAGGTAAGGGCTTTTTCAGTTCAAATACTGCTGACTTGTTCAATGTACTGTATGAAAACTGTTATGACAGTTGAAGGCAATGTTAATTTGACAATTTAAAGTAAATAGAACTTTGTGAAAACACGTGATCATCTCGTGACTTGGTGGAGTCACCATCCGCTATTGTAAGGGTCAATTTAAACACAGCTGCCTATGAGTACATTTGCACGCCGCTTTAAGTATAGGTTGGCATTACAACATTGTAGTGTTTATGAGGATAGATCAGTGGATTAATTTTTTTATCTGTGTGCTTTATTTTTTTTATTAACCGTGTTGAGTGGCGTTTCTTTAACAAACCCCAGACATGAGGTAAGGGCTTTTTCAGTGCAAATACTGCTGACTTGTTCAATGTACTATATGAAAACTGTTATGACAGTTGAAGGCAATGTTAATTTGACAATTTAAAGTAAAGATTCAAGATTCAAGAAGTTTATTGTCATATGCACAGTGAAAACACAACGATTTAGACCATACAATGAAATTCTTACTTTGCACGGCTCTCTTACAAAAAAAAAATAATAAAGTATATACAAATTAAACTGTAAATAAGGTGCTCAGTGTGTTGAGTGGCAGCAGTCATTGGGGGGTAATTGGATGTGAGGTAATGATGTTAAGTGATATTAAGTGTTGTTCAGGTGTCTAATAGCTTGTGTATAGAAACTGTTTGTAAGTCTTTTTGTTCTTGATCTCACACTCCTGTAGCGTCTCCCAGACGGCAGAAGTGTGAAGAGGTTGTGTTGTGGGTGTGTATTGTCCCTGATGATGTTATGGGCTCTCCTGATGACCCTGGTACTGTAAATGTCCTGGAGTGATGGGAAGGCCACTCCACAGATGAATTGTGCAGTTTTTATAACACGCTGGAGAGCTTTCCTGTCCTGAACAGTGCAGTTTCCGTGCCACACTGTAACTGAACTGGTGATCACACTTTCAACTATACATCTGTAGAAGTTGCTGAGGATCTCAGTTGACATACCAAATTTCCTCAGCCTTCTTAAGAAGTGCAATCGCTGCTGGAATCTTCTCAAGAGCTGTTGAGTATTGTGAGACCAAGTAAGGTCCTCGTTGATGTAGGTTCCAAGGAATTTAAAGGTTTTCACCCTCTCTGTCTCTGTCTCACCAATGTAAATTGGAGTGTGCTGCTTCTTCCTCTTTCTCCTAGGATCAATAATCATCTCCTTGGTCTTACCTATGTTTAAGGAGAGATTATTTTATTGAATAGAACTTTGCGAAACACGCGATCATCTCATGACTTCGAGGAGTCACCGTCCGCTATTGTAAGCCTCAATTTAAATACAGCTGCCTATGAGTACATTTGCACGCCTCTTTAAGTAAAGTTTGGCATTTCAACATTGTAGTGTTCATGAGGATAGATCGGTGGATTAATTTTATCTGTGCTTTATTTTTTTTTTATTAACCACATTGAATGGCGTTTGGCGGCACGGTGGCGTGGTGGTTAGCACTGTCGCCGCGCACCTCTAGGCCTGGGGTTCTATTCCTGCCTTGGGTTTGTGTGCGTGGAGTTTGCATGTTCTTCCTGTGCTTGGTGGGTTTTCTCCGGGTGCTCTGGTTTCCTCCCACAGTCCAAAGACATGCAGGTTAGGTTGATTGGT
>JABJVR010000035.1:11508542-11523635 GCA_025773905.1 Chitala chitala
AAAATTTGTAAAAATTAATCGAAAAATTACTGATTAAAGAAAATTTAATCGATTAAAAATTTTAACGATTAATTGATAAATTAATCGTTAATTTCCGCAGCCCTACAATTTATACAACTCAATGCCTGTCAAAATATTCCAGGTTGTGCTGGTTTTTCCAACATAACACTTCAAATAAATCACAACACTCAAGCCTCACACCAAAACCCTGATGAGAATGCAGAGTTTGGTTTATATGCTCTGCAATAAAATGTTAAGACGAACAAAAGCAGCAGCCATACTTTAAGGTTCTGAGAAACATCAGAAATGTTCCTCTTCTCGACCATCTTGTAAAAACTTTCCAGGTAAGCAAGGCCTTGCAGCAGCGGAACATTGTGAGTCTCATCCTTCAGGTACCAAGTCAGATCCATAGCCTTGTACAGAGACAGGTATCCTGCCCTATACACATTCAACATGGGTTCAAGATAAAGTTAAGTTGTTGGGTCTAATTGTACGTTAGTAACATGGTTTATTATGCATCCAAGTTAAGAGTTCTACAGGAATGTAAAAATGAAGCAAAACAAAAGGGTATAGTTATGTGTGGTATTTCTTAAAAAGTATTTTTAAGTGATATTTTCATTATTCCAGCAAAACCTATCAAACTTGGAAAAGACTGTTACATGTAATAATTAGTTTGTTGTGCAGTAGCTCCTCAGGTGCTTACGTGACGAGCTGAAAGGCGTTGTGGATGAGGTTGGCCCTGTCCTTGTAGCTCAGGGCTGTGTGGTTCTCCCTCAGAAGGTTTATCAGTGTGTCCCAGCCGTCTCCATCATAGTGGACAATGTAGTATCCATTCATGTCCGAGTTAAACTTCACCCATCTTATGTTGTGTGGCAGCTCAATGGTATCTGATAGTAATTTTAATATTAAAATTACTAACGTTATACACATCAATAAACACGTATGATTGTCCATGTACATTTACATATACCAGTATGCTAAAAAAAGCTGTAATACAGGTTAACAGGGCTTACTGAAAGATGTTGAAAATAAACAAAAAAAAAAAAAACCAACACCACTGTTATAAAAGTCAACGTATAACATTTCAACCAACAGTCTAACTTATATTAAATACACCATTCGTACTTACCAAAGGATTGTGTCACATACCTGATTTTGTTTCTAACAGGTGTCTATGTACATTTCTGGAGTTACTGGTAATGTATGTTAGAGGAACATGCCACAGGTATCTGTAAAACATTTAGATACACATCTGTAGTCACTTGTATATCTTACAATATAACAGGACACACGATAAAAGTACTATTTACACTTTCACTCTTGCTTAACAGTTAATGGCATTATAACATATTGTATCATGCTAAATATATTGTATACAATACAATACGTTATGAATCTATGCATAGAATTACATTCTCAGAAAGTATTTGAACTTTGTTAGGGGGCCATGTGAAAATGGGGGGGGGGGGGGCTGATGCAGGACATTTTGCAAGTGCAATGTATGTTCATTAGCTTCATATTAACTCAAGCATCTACATCCTCATTACACATTCAAAGGTGTGCAGTAGAAACTGTAATACTTCAGGATCGTTTTTTGGAAAAGTTTTGGCTGAGGGGAGCAAATCTTGCAATGGCTCTCACCCACGCTGCAGAGAGTGCCATGAGGGGTCGCCGGGTTGCGCCGTCTTAACAAATCTCTCCTGCCTCAGTGTGAGCACTGAGCCCTGGCGTGACACAGTCACCAGGGGGATGCCCTTCTGAAGAGTCCACGTGTTCATCATTCCTTTCAGGTCCCAGTGCTCACCAATGTAGCGGTACTGCAGTGTCACGTGGCAAACAGACAATGCTAAAGCTATGGTCGCACATGCACCGTGAATACAAAAACGCTTCCACAACTTAATGTTATAACTGTAAGCATGTACATGAATTATGGTAATATAAGATTTCACTTACAGCGTTCTTGGATGCTTGGTTGCGATTGTAGCAAAACTCTCCAGATGTAAAATCATCATCACTACACGTCTGAAAATGAGCAATCAGCTTTACAAAATGACAAACATCTCATGTGGGCACTAGAAGACAAGCATGCATCCAGTATTGTATATATACACACATGTATGTACTGCATATATAACTACACACACACGCACGTACGTACGCACGCACGCACGCACGCACGCACGCACGCACGCACGCACGCACGCAGAACCTGAGCTTTCACGGCTTCAAATACATTGTATGTTAGGTGAATACATTTGCAAGACTGTCCCAGAGGTCCTTATTCTTCGCATTTCTATAGCTGAACCTCTTCAGATAGCGGACAATACCACTCTGGAAGACATCATCTGTGAGGAAGTGTCTGAGCATGTGCAGGACACAGGCGCCCTGGCAGAGCAAACACAAGTGAAAAGATCAGCACGGTCATGTTAGCATGATCCAGACACGCTCAAATGTGCAGGTGCTAAAAACTAAGTGACTGTGAAACTATATGCGTAACATTATTTTACCAGAAGAGCATATTTTGATTCTTTTTAACAATCAGCATTTTGAAAAATGTGAAAATACGTCAGAACATGATGTAACAGTATATTAATGAGGACACAATGTCTTGTTTAATTCACAATAGTAATCTTTTGTACCTTTTCATAGGACACAGTGTCAAACATTTCTTTGATCTGGGTTGGATTTTCAGCCTCACAAGATATGGGCCGAGATGAATTCAGGGAATCGCGGCCCGTGGCAATAAAACAGGTGTCCAAGAAATATTCCTCCTGACAATTTTAAATTTCAGCAGAAATAAAATATTTTTATACTAGTTATAAACAATAGTGGTATTTATAAAAGTGCATGTCTAATGGATGTCATTTAAGAAATGGCCTGCAGTTAAGAATGAAATTAGTCTGTATAGTTGTCATCACAAGAGAACATACCACTTTCATCTCTGGGAAGGTAGCATCTACAGAAACGAGCTCCATGTATCTGGCAAACCCCTCATTTAACCAGATGTCATTCCACCACTCCATTGTCACTAGGTTACCAAACCACTATAAAAATGAAAAATGGCTGAATGGCATGAACGCTCACATTTTAAAAAAGTGTAATGGATCATATTGTAAAAACTGAGCTCTATGCAAGACAAACCCTATAGTTATTTCAGGATTTGAGAAAAAAACTGATTCTTGAGTACATATTATAATAATTCAGGTCAGTGTGTTTGTAAAGTAACTACCTATGTGGTACCTACCTGGTGTGCTAGTTCATGGGCAATCACCATGGTTACCCACAGCTTGTCCAAGACGGATGAAGTCTGAGGGTCAAACAGAAGGGATGTCTCCCTGTAGGTAATCAGACCCCAGTTTTCCATGGCACCTGACTGGAAATCCGGGATTGCAATCAGATCTGTCATTGAAAGGTTAAGAGCAAAAAGAGTCGGTCTTTATTCAAAATAACCATTTTCTCACTGTCAGATAATATACTTTAAGGAATATTGTATACATGTAGTCATCATGGAGTTTGGCCTTAACAACATTTAGGTTTTTGCAGGGGAACAAAAAGTAAATGCACATTTTAAAATGTTAAAAAAAGAAGTTAAAAAATGCTACAGCAAAAAACTGGATTACCTTGCTTTGGGAGTGGATAATAGATGTTGAAGTAATTCTCATAAAACTCCAAAAGCTTAATGGCAACTTCCAGGGCATAGTGGGTCTGGTGCCACTTGTCAGGAATGGCATATACAGAGACCTGCAGTACAGGAGAATGGCAACATGTTCATGTAATTTTAAATCGGTGGTCTTGCGCTTCCTCCTTAAACTACAATCTTCAGTGTCAATGTGCAACTTTTAGCGTAAAGCATCGTACTTTCACTCAGTGAGGAAGAGGTCTTATTCTCAATATGCATAATATACCTCTAATGTATTAAACTGTTTTTAACGTACTTAAAGACAATAGCCCACTGACTAAAGTATGGCCTCACTTTTTCCACAGTTCACACTGAAAGGGATTTACAAGCTACCTCTCTAGTGAAACCAGATCTTCACTGCTATAATTAACGTCTGTCACAAATTGAAGTAACAAATGAAAAAGATTTCAACATACATCAATGCCTGTTGACGTTCTCCCACTGACTGACTTGAAATCGCAGACAACGAAGGCCACAAGGTAGGTGCTCATCCGGACACTAACTTCAAAATGGTCCTCAAACAGCCCTCCACCCAGGGGCACAACTTGTTCCTGCCAGAAAGACCAAAACCAAACTCGAACACAACCAAAAACATCTGTAGGAAACTAATCTGTAACAACACAAATATATAAACTGTTTTTATTTTTTGTTTAAACTGATACTGTAACACTACACAATACTGGTACCCCAAACTAAGAATAACTGTTTACTATTTGAGGTTTCCTTTAATTCAAAGATTAATTGTAAATCCAACAGCTATCCAGAGTAACATAATACACACAACAGGCATGTTGGAGAGTGCAATGTGTTCCTGATTCCTCCTTATTTTGACAGAGTAGTTTGCTTTGAAACTAGGCTCGTCAAAACATGGAAAGGCCATCCGGGCAAAGGTGGGTTCGAAATGTGTTGACGTCAGCATCCTGAACAGAAAAGAACAGGAAAAAAATTACACAACTGCAAAACATGCATTTGCACACACAGTACGTAAAACATTTTATTTCAGTGTTAATGGGTCAAACACACGTTTACCTTATTTCCCCTGTTTTTGTTCTGTATGAACTCTTATAAAGGCCATAAAAGCCATCAGCTAATGGAGCTGCAAACTCAAGGTGAAGGAAATACTTCTCTCCTGCTATCAGTATTTTTGGAGAGAAGACTGCTATCTGCTCATGGGCTGAGTATTCCAATACAGGCAGGAGCTTCTCTGACAGGTAGGCCTCACTTTCATCAAGGATGGTCGCCATGGTGATGGTGAGGTTTTTGCTGTGCAGCACTATCCAGTTGGTGTCATTCTTGATGTCGATCTCGATCTTGACCGAACCGGTGAAGTTCAGCGTAGTTAGGTTGGGGTGGATGAGCAGGTGGTAATGGATGGGTATGACGTAGCTGGGTAGCCTGACTTTACTCCATGGGAAAGGAAGGCCATCCAAAGCTAAATGAGCCTTCTCACCAACAACGTCCTTGGAGTCAACGGCGAAGCCGGTGTTAACAAACAGAACTGACAGGACAACTAAATTTAGCAGAAACATTCTGGAAGGGCAAAGCTATTTAAAATTATTGTTTAGATGAGGTTAGAAAGTCCAGGGATACCAGAATTCAGTTCCACACATCACATCTTGCAGGCACATAAATCTTAACCTAAAGGAAAATACGATAAAAACACTATTAAATCTTGCTTAAATTATATATGTTATAGATACACACACAAACATATACAATATATTAAACATGTGTATGTGTAATCAGTTTTAGCAAAAGATCCATGATTGTCTTCAAAGTATACAAACTAACCCTTGTAGAACCTGCACAACTGCAACCAGCCTGTTCACAGGAAGAAAAATAGAACAGCACATCCGAACATAATCCCTGCTCTTAACAAGTGATCACAGTATAGGTCACACAAGCACAAGGTCAGAATGCAAACATATGCAGTCGTGTTGTAAGTTAAAACGTCTAAAGAGCACAGTTTTAAAAATGCAATGTAGCTCAACTTGCTGAACGCCTCTCAACCGATCGCGGAAATATTCAACCATTCATACATTACAAGGTGAACCTGCTTTCTCGTTTTAAGGTCGACACTCATCATCGCAAGCCTGGGATTCGGCACTTATCTGTATCAGAGAACACAAATGTAGGCACATACTACAACTTCACCATGTGCTTAGCAGCAGGCAGATCAAAAGCCTTTACCTTCACTTCAGCTGCAGCATTCGGAACGGCGCTTTTCGTCTGAGTACTCAGCTTTCATTTTCTGTTTCATGTGACTTACCCACATGTATCGTACCCACAATGCACTGCTTTGCGGATGCTATTTCTGTCCTGCTGCCCCGCTCATGTCTCCTGTGCGGACACCGGCAGAAAGGTCCGAACAACAAAAAGCACAATGTGGTTGTGACAGGGCCGCTAAATTGCTACATACGTCACCCTTGCATTCTGTATTTTGCCTTCAAGAGACTAACATGCCTTGTATAAAGTTAGTGTTGGTCTGTTTACAAACACCGAGATGTACTGGGATTATACGAGTATATTTAACTCGGGTTTACAGCACGTAAAAGAGATATGCTATACAAATTAACTGCAAAATTATTATTATTATTATTATTATTATTATTATTATTATTATTATTATTTATTGTGTTATAATAATAGAATATGATTATTAGTAATAATATTTGTTAATTATTTAGTTATTTTTCCTTCTAAATCTGCATGTGTTCATTAAGCCACAGAGACATCCTTAACAAAATTTGCTAACAGAATAAAAGTAACATTATTTTCAAAGAAAGCAAAAAAGGATGAGTGAGAAGGTCAGTATTTGTGGTTCAAGGCAACCAGATGTGGATAATGTTATTTACTAAGTCTGTGAAACAATCTGTATCAGAGAAAGGACACGCATTTCTAAGGAGTGCTTCACAGACTCGCATTCATAATAGAGAAGCGTCTCACATCATAACGGCCACCCGCTGAGCAGGTGCAAGGCGTTGCTGGGAAACAAGACCTTATCTTAGGTTTGACTTGCCTTGGCACAGTTGCTGTCTTTGGTGTCTCCTCTCACAATCGTCTGGAATAAAGGTATGTTACGTTTTCTTTGAAAACTCGATATATATATATATAATAGCTCTCATTTTCATCCCGTTTCATTAAAAAATATATATATAAAACATCAGCACTTCTTATAAACTGTTTAAAACTGCTTCAAACATAACCATAGAACATTTTTTTATGGTGTATCCAATCTTGGAGGAAGTCATTTGTACTTTTAATATTTTAAATGTTGTGCTTCATCAGTTAAAACAACTGCATTGTTTTTATTTATTTTACAAATCTGTGGGCTCGTAGCCGTTGTTACTGACCAATGTCAAAAGTAAAAACAACGTAAGAGAACCTATACAATTTCACTTTTGACAACCGACATGTCATAGTAAAATATTGATTTGGTTTTCAGTGGTACTAGATTCATTGCCTCTGTTACTTTTTTATTTTATCAAACTGCTTTCCTATGAAGACACTGTGTGGAGTTTGGGCAGGTTTGAGGCCACATGAGTGACGCCTGATAATCCCTTTGCTGCGCTGTTCAGCACAGTAAAACTGCAGAGGCAGCAAAATGTTCCTCAGTGTCCTGACTACGCTTTTTTTGATAGGTGAGTATAGAGATGCTAAGTTATAAACCAATATACATACCAAAATCCTAGCAAAACAAGCAGTTTTTAAAAACTGAATACTTTATACATGTTTGGTTTTGTTTACTTATTGCTTAATTGTTTGACAATATTGTTGTTTAATCACATTAACCTAATCAGGTCTGATTCTAGATTAGCCCAAGAGTAGAATGTGTTAAAGGCATTATACTGCCAGTTGGTAATAGGTTATAGCAGCCTTTTTGAAGACATTTGAGTTTTATAGGCCTGTATTACACTGAAAAACATGGAGGTAAGTGTACTTTGCCGCTGGCACTGTGTCCAAAATTGTCTTTCAAGAGCTGTCATGTTGGACCGGAAAGCCATGAAAAGCCTACTGCATAGCTTGGTGTCCCATGGGGCATGACAGGGAGCTTAATGTCTTGATTAATGGCCTGACCCCCAGGAGTGGCAGGGGGAGAAGTGCACGCCATCGCGGCCCCCCTGCTTCGTCTTCCCAACGGAGACAACAGTACGACCATCCTGGTGTGCGTTGTCAGCGAGCTGCCGCACGAAGACGTGGAGGTAGTCTGGGTGTCCCACGGCGCGCACCCCTCCGCCGAGACTGCCTACAGCATCCTCAGGGAGTGGGATGGCTCACACAGGGTTGTGTCCATGGTTACCGTGGCCTCGAGCGACTGGGAGTCCTTTGTGTGTTTCGTCAGGTACAGGGAGCAGGCCCACCGTGTGAGCAGACACTACGTCAGTGTCGGAGGTAAGGCTTCTCAGTAGCTCAGCTCAGCTCCCTGGCAAGGCACATTCAGTACTTCCCCATGCGTCACGTTTGGGCATTTGAACCTGACCCATTTTGTGTTTAGAGCGCGACTCTGAAGCCACCTGTTTCGAACGTCAAAGCAGTGTGTTTACAGGTAAAACTATAACACTTCAGATGTCCTCATTTTCGTTTCCTATGTCCCAGCTTGAAAAACAGCAAAAATGTGAAAATAGACTTACCATATAAACATAATAATGTTGTAAAATAGTATATACAGTAAGCATTAGATAGGCATCTGTCATGTATAAAAAGACTGTTATTCTCATATTCATGAGATGTTTGAACAAATTGTTTTGTACTGTAGAAGTTTGGTTTCTGAAAAATAATACAAGCAGCCCAGATAGTAACAAAACACATTTGTAACTATTTGGGTTGCTTGTATTATTTGTGTGCATTGCTGCTAACCCCTTGCCTTGAACCTGTGCTTTCAACAGTCATCCAGATGCAGACTGATGCCATCTTTATCCTGGCTCTAAGAATTATTCTTCTGAAAACCACCATCTTCAATGTTTTGATGACCACAGGTGTCCTCTTGAAGCTGTAAGAAACCTATAATTAGTATTTACCTGGTAACTGATATTTTGGGTGCATCTTCAGTAACAAAAAATGTTATAAAAAATGTTATTTCTATTTCTGATAGAAAAGGCCAGTTTGTCTTTCTGCCGACCCACAGAACCACAGAGGTCATCAGGTGTCAAGGCAGCACAATATAATTCTACTTTAAAAAGTGCTCTAAAACATAAATACTTACAATGACTTGCTATGAACAAAGCATTTTCAGATGAATTGCCACTCAATATTAATAAATAATACTTGCGATTAATAATAAAAAATGAAAATTTTTTATTACTAATCGCAAGTATTATTTATTAATACACACGTGTGTGTGTGTGTGTGTATATATGGTTTATGTGTATATGGTATTGAAGCACTTATTCCTGTTAAATCTGCAATTTTTTTAAATAGCAGATTATACAAGTTGTTGCACACTGAGCAATCCTTTTACACAACAATGCAAGAATGCGATAGTCTCCACAGTGCCTATATAAAGCGCATGCTGACATGCAGTATGGTAATTCCTTCTCCCAGCGGAGCCGTGAGGGACGAGCCGGGTGCTGATGTGAACAGAGTGCAGGCTCACTCCTTAGTCTGCAGGGCCTGCTCAAGACAAGGAGGGTGACGCACGTGATCACTTCTTCCCTCAAAGCTGCATGACAACATCATGGAAATGCGTGCCTGAATATGGACAAAAAGTCAAAGGGTGACTTACCCCTCCAGTTCTTCCGGGGATAATGGGCAATAATGGAGGAACACTTTGCAACTGTTGGGCCCGACTCGCACCAGCGGAAGAGTGCAGTACTCGCCACGGCAACGAGATGGCAGCTTCCCTTCCCCCTCTTTTATCTTTATGGTCCTTGACCCAAACACCCAAGCAAAGTGACTGCTGTTGGACTGTGCTGTAAGATAGTTGGCTCACTATTAAAAATATATACTCTATACAAAACCATTTCTTCTGTAAACCTTCAGGATATTGAAAATGTAAAGTTGTGAAATATTGCTATGAATAAGCCATGAAGCAGAATAACTAAAGAACTGTGCAGTATGAATAATTTAAATGTGACAAATCATTCATTCTGTTTAAAAATGAATGGTTGAAGAGCGTATATGTATATATATTTTTTCTGATATTTTTCTTGTTTTTTTTTCCAGAAATTTATTTTTAAAAGCATGATTAAATGTGGCACTCTTAAAAATAAATGCAAAGACTTACAGTGCGTATACCTGTACAGCTGCAGCTCCACCATAGGCCACAGCACGTGTGTGGTGCATTGTGGGATGTGAGGATACATCCAGCTGTCTCACCTGCTGCCTACTGATAGCATCACCTCCCTAAACAGTGTGATGCACCACAGCGTACAGATGTTCTTTTGTATGCTGCAACACAGTTCTCAGAGACTTTGCTAAAACAACAAACTACCTCCCACTTTACATTTTCAATGTGTGGGAAGTCAATAAAATTACTGAATTAAGAAAGAGCAAGTGGAGTAATCGTTATCTTACCATTAAATCTGAACCTAATGAAAGGTCACAGTCAGAATTCAGAAACACCGAATTAAGAAAATAATAATGTTGCAGACACTCATAAAAGGGTTAATATATGAAATAAACTGGTGTATTTGAGATGATCTGGCAATGAACCCTTGATCAAGAATTCATGCTGCTAAAAGAACTTGATTTCTCTGCTCCCTGCATTGAAATGGTCTTCCTCAACATGGTTTTCATTTAATTATCATGGAAGCAAAAATCCTAAATGATATTTGTGACCTCAGCAATGCCAGCAGCATCACCCCAACCCTGACATTGAATATGAACAGGCCTCTTCAGGTTCTGGGTATGTTTCTGCTCCATGCCTAAGTGTACACGTGACAAGGCTCTAACAGTGCTGTTCGCAAGCTATCCGACAGGCAGGGCCTGAGGTTTTCACTCTAACCCCACCTGTGTAAGACTGTTACTCCTGAAAACAGTCAGTGAGGTAACAAGGCACAAACAAACTCTTAACTACACTGGTATCTTCACGCAACTGTTCACAATTGCTGTTATGTTGGATATAAATAATTTACAATTTATAACAAAAAATTTTAAATCCCTAATATGTATAGTAGTTTTTTTTTGACTTACATAGTAAATATTACATGGGAATGATTTCACAACAAAAAGCAAGTACTACAAAAGTCACCATATAGGACTGCTTGTTATGCATCACATCACATATCCAATGTTTATGTAGGATGTGTCAAATTATAAATGAACACTGGACAATGAAACAATTATTCTCTCTGCTACCAGCACACATCAATACAGCTGGGGGTTACTGGCCTGCCATCTCCCTGAAATCTTGCAGCTGTTTCCCAAATTCAATTCTACCATCATTAGAAAGGAAGGAGGAAATGCATAACATCAATTCCAGAAGACAGCTTGCACAGAGCTTCCACAATATTAGCTTAATGGATGCTACAACAACACTGATATGACATTGCAGCAAGAATCACTAGGAATACTAACATTTGTCCTGCAAACAGAAATGTACTGGCTTTAAGAACTTTTTTAAAGTATTGCACCATATCATATGTACTGTTCTCAGTTTTATTATTTAAGAACAGACATTTATATATTTAGCACATGAAAGAGTATGTAAATACTTTACTGATGATGTGTTGATGTATGGCCACATACCAAATATGGAAATAATTTATAAAACAGTCATTATTAATAGACAAACTTAAGCAACTTTTTTCATTTTTTTGTCATTTATTATGTTTTTAAATAAAACACTTGAACAATTTTTTTCATCGCAACCAGTAAAGAGCAAAACACTGACAATTCTTGTCCACTAGGTGGCAATACAATCACATCTGAACATCGGTTTCCAACAGCAAGAATATGGAGCTTAACTTCCTAACAGGACTCTACATTTATAAATAATTTAAGTGTTTAAACATTGAGCAGTCACTCTTCACAAAACAGGTAACGTATATTTGTACACGCACACGCGTGCCCACACACACATACACGCACAAGTCACCAAATAAAACGCTGACCAACCAGAACACAGGATGAAGGCTTATATTAATTGCACTCTGAGGCCTTACTCTGACCACAGACACCACAGGGATGTCCATGGTCCTGCTAACCACTGTATGTGACAAACTCCCAGTGTTCATCCATAATCTACGACCTTATCACAGTATGGAAACAGCTCATCAGCAATGGCAGTAGTTGTATAAGAAATTAGTGTAATGTACAGTAGCAGTTCTGAGAGTTGAATATGGCTGAGAGGAGAAAAAATGAAGCAGTGTTTGTGGCTGAGTTACATGCTGATGTTATTCTCTTAGACTGGAACTACCAACGCGTCACTTAGAAAGGCCTCACAAGTAGAAGTGCTTTTGCGAAAGGACTCAATTGATGGACATATCCACCGTAATGCAATTTCATGGAATTTCACCTTCTACATACCAGAGGCAAAATGGGTCTCAATGTCAGCAAAAAGACTGAAATTAAATTCCATTTCCATGGGACCAAAACGCAACACGCACAACTGACGGGAAAAAAAACCATTGCTGGCACAACCCCTTCCGCTCAAGAAGTCAGTCTGTAGACCACCGCTGTTCTGCAGGTCACCTTCCTTCAAACAGATTTAACATCAAAAGTGCACACAGTAAAGACAGAGAGAGCGGCTACTCCGTGGGTAAGATGGCCATGTCATTTGAACAGAAGACAAAATGTTTGGGGGAAGGTCACCGGGTCTCTGCTAAATATAGTGTTCTGACTCCATTCTGAAATGCACATTGATGTAGTCTGTGCACAGAGCAGCACAGATAATACTCCAAAAGGCGTAAACTAACAGCGCTTGAACCACTATGCATTTTTACATGTGCCTTTAGAAAATGTCTTTGGTTATAAATTAAACTGACAAAAGATTGTAATTGTAGTTTTTGAGATACCCATATGCAAAATCGCAAACAGCATAATGTTAGAGGGATGCCCCTTTGGGAAGAATATTTTAAAGAGAGTCTATCGAAAGTCAGGGGTGTGGGGAAACTTCAAACTGAGCAGCAGCAGTCCTGGAGCAGACGGCTGTCCGTTTCTGTTTGCGTGTGAAAATTCCACAAGGGTTCCACGAGGGCTGAGAGTCTGAGTCGCAACGTGATCCCCAACCGAACAGAGCTGTCAGGAGCCTATAAATGAGGACGCGTTTCTCTTCGGAGACATCCTCAGCACAGCGTCCACAAATTGGCGCAATAGGGAGGCATCCACTTAACATAAAACGTCAACACCTCACAAAACCACCACAGAAACACAAAATCTAGCTGAATCTAAAATAAAGAGTACTGTACAAGTGCGTAAGCGTCTACCGCAGTTTGATCTGAATCACGACTGCCTTTTCTTCCATAAGTAAATACTTTGAGCTTGTTCCAAAATTACCCTGAATTTTAAACTGTCTGTCCAGAAATGGTGTTTTCCATGGACACATCGCTGTTAGTTCAAAATGTTAGTGCTGCTTTAAAAAACGGGGTATTTGCCCCAGGCTCTTATCGTTCTTTACAGCTCTTACTGGAAGCAAGAAAATGTTGACACCTGGAAACTATTGAGGTAATGTGCCGCACTATTTTAGTGCGGTCATTATGACCATTTCCGTTTCGTTAGGCTTGGTGTCCAGTAGGATTTAACTCAACAAAAGGTCGCTGCAGAGTCACACTGCGT
The DNA here is from genome assembly GCA_025773905.1 of Chitala chitala. Taxonomy (NCBI): domain Eukaryota; kingdom Metazoa; phylum Chordata; class Actinopteri; order Osteoglossiformes; family Notopteridae; genus Chitala; species Chitala chitala. The sequence goes on from JABJVR010000035.1 coordinate 11,521,936, forward strand.
ACTTGTCCATTGGTAGGTAAGACACCATAGGTTGAAGGTCTCCTAAAAATAATTTTAAAAATTCCTCACAAGCACATGTAATTGAGCATTGCCTCAATACAAAAATCACTGGCTTTTGTCTCCTTTTTATATTATCAAACAGCATGGAAACGTCAGTTGGACTGCAATAACACTGAGATTCACGAAGGTGGGCGCTGATTATTGAAGAGGAACAAAGAAAAGAAAGCTATCAGAAATTGTCCTTGTCCCATCCTAGCATCCAGTCTTTGCTAAGGTCCTGTGCCAACCCCCAACCCCCCCAGATACATTACATCATAAGCACATTAACTGAAACTGCTTGTGAGATTGTGCTAACACAATCAGTGCACACACACTGACATTTTGAAAGAAATTATGCCAAGAAATTATAATTTTGAAAAACCCCCTAGCAACACAAAAACAAGGGCTCTCAGTTCTGATCCAAGGAACACTGTCTCAGTATTTGTAAAATAAAGTGCTTCTTTCAAAAACAACACCCTCGATCTTGAGGTATTAAAAAAAAGAGAAAAACCAAAGTCACAAAAAAAAAAAAAAAAAAAAAAAAACTACATCCAGCGTTCCTGAAAATAAAACGAACATAAATATTTGCAGTCAGGAGTGTTTTTTACAGGATTGTCCTCCCTTCATATACACAGTATATACATTATATACCTCTTGTTTTTTTGTTTGTTTCTTCAATATATTATGACAATATATATCATCTTCCTAACGTTCATAGCGAAATATCTTTAGAAAGTAGAGCAACAAGGAAACAGAGTAGCAGGTGGCGGAGCAAGGGATTCTGGGAAGTGGCGGCAGTCCCTCTTGGAAAGATGTGCCAGCGCTCCCTTTTGGGGTGGAGCGTCTCCACATCCTTCAGCGCACTGTAGGCAGCAGATGTGAAATTGGCGTCCCCGGTGGTGAGGAAGTCAAACACACACGAGTGGAAGTACAGGTCCCTGACCTCCACTTGCTCGCGGCACTTAACCATCGCGTCATCCAGGGTATAAGCAGGGCCAGGGGCGGCCCGAGCTGCTGGATGCTGAAGGCCCAGCACGGGGAGCGGCAGGTGGCCGTCACGGTCAATGCGCTCCGCGGTGGGGCAGCCGTTGACGCAGAGCTGCAGGTCTTGCGATTCGTCGTAGGCCATGGCCAGCTCCTCCGGCACGCGTGCCGCCAGCGTCAGGTAGCGGCCCAGCTGCCGAATGATCACCGTGACGCCCATGTAGCCAGCGTAGATCTCCACATGGCGCCCCTGTGCCTTCTCCACGATCCACAGGCTGCGCACGTCGCCCTCGCCACCGCTGACCGTGCCATCCGTGAAGGCGGCGGGCAGGTCATCCGTTACCGCCTGGTACACCTTCTGCTCAGTACAGTCCTGATACGGCTTGAAGATAATCGTTATCTGCACAATCCAAAAAATTAAATAAAAATTTATAAATAAATAAAATAAAATCACAAGTTACACATGAACAAACCTAACAGCCTACATTAGAACTGGCTTTGCAGCTTCAGAAATATTTACTGTGCATAGCCTGATTATTACCACGCACGTGTTTTAACTACTAGGATTTGAACATATTTTACACGAGTAGCTGATTGTGTGGTTATTCAAAAGTCAGACCTGGGGGGGGGGGGGGGTTTCACATAAAGACTACATGTAGAGTGGCGCTGCGTACTAT
>JABJVR010000035.1:11523645-11543576 GCA_025773905.1 Chitala chitala
TTATATAATAATAAATAATAAAATCTACAACTTTTCTTTCTTTTTTTTTTTTTTTTATTCCACCCTCCCTCTTCGGGGGGGGGGGCCGCCCCATCACTTTCAGACTACATGTAGAGTGGCGCTGCGTTCTATTTCACCAGTTACATAACTGGCTGCAGTCAGCATCCTGCTGTACACAAGTCATAATGTCACATGAGCTACATGACTTAAGCACATAAAGCTCAGCTCACTATGTCACTTCATACTTGGCAAATACGAAAAAATAACTTGCGACTCAAGAAATTCTCAAAAACTTGAGATAACGTGTGTCATATCCGTTATGAGAGCCCCCCCCCTGCTTCCCCCTGGTCAAAGCGTGTGCGCCAACGCAACACAGAGGCTAATTTTATTAGGGGCAGGAACTAAAACACACGAGCAACAAAAACATTCTTGGACACATCCCAATCGCAGACAGTATTCTGAGACAAACAGGGAATCTTCATTTCAATTTCCACATCAGTCAGTAAAACACCAGTACGCTTACTTCCACACCCTAACTTATTAATAAATTAAGATAACATTTTATTTGGTCCCCACTTATTTAAAATGCAATCTGTCAGGCCACTGCAATGTGTAAACACAAAGTGCTACGCCCCATGTGTTTGTAATGTGAGTCAGACTAATGACACGTGGGGTGCTGTCTTAAGGCTCGGCTGAATGGCAGCTTTGTTCAGAAGTGACGCGAGACGAAAAGCGGGTCATTAGGGCCCGGCGCTGAGAAGCCCTTGGTCAAACGTAACAGCCTAATAATTAAGTGCAATGACAAGTGGTGTTCCCAGCCCCCACCGGGTGAAAAAACAGAGGACTCACTTCACTCTGGATTACAGCAATTTTCTTACTTCCCCATACCACCACAAACACAAAGGATGGATTATGATCTCAAATCGGACACTTATTCATAAAGCAATATTCCTGTGATATCTAAAGGCATTCATATCTTCTTGTCTGAGGCTTCCTGGTCAGAGCCTTTGACTTACTCCATCTTTGAGCCAAGTAGTTAACCCTCATTAATCCAACCTAGTTGTAGAACTGCTAAAAAACTGCATGTTGCTTTGGATTGAAATCCTTATCCAAGCAAACAACTCTTATCATGGCTATATCTTTACACAAAAGATTAGCAGGGAGACTGGTGTATCTAACGACTGAGGATCCTAAATGTGAATTGGAATCTGTGACTCCACTGCCTGCTCCAATCTATTGCAGAGTCAGAACCCCTAGAGAGAACCAGGTCAATGTTGACGACGTTTTAGCAAACGGTCTCAGTCACATTCTCATACATCCTGTCAAGAATCAGGAACAGAGCCATTATTGTTTTAGCACCAAGGGACAAAATTACACTGGAGAGACTCTACTAGACTCTTGGGTTGTTTTGGCCTTGCATCAACAATTAAATGTAAAAGACAAAAGTTAAATTCAGGCTTATCAGGTGGTTGTGTTTTCATGAACCATGACACAGTTTAACAGAAAAACACAGTGCTGGTTATGTGTTTGTTTAGACAGGTTTTGCGTAGGAATTACAAACGTGTCAATTTTGTGTCAGGTGGACTAATAAAATGCAAATGAGTGGTTTGCAACCATGAAAAATTTGGAATTTTGTTCATGAAAATGCCCATCGCAAACAGTCTACTTCTCTGTGCCGTTACATGAAAAGGCTTTTTCATAAATTTCATACAGTTCAACTGGAATATTAAAAAAATTTGGAAAAGAAATTTTTAAACCTAACACACATACACTCTTACATAAAAAACTGGACAGGGAACTGCATAATGTGTATAGCATGACATCACATCCAATCAGATAACAGCCTGCTACAGACAAGATCAAAACAGGGACTGTAGCTCATAGTCCAGCTTCTATATGTCCAGTTAGAGCAAAACTGTCATGGAAAGGTACACTGCTCATTTTCTGACTTTTGCCACTTGTTTTTGCCTTTTGCCGTTCCTCTCTGCTTTCCACGTTTTGTATTTGGGGGGGGGGAAGGGGTTTAATCCCTTCAGGCTCAAATTTGAAACTCCAGAACCCAAGCGTAAACGAAGCAAACAGGGAACATTCACAGAACATTCGTTAATGTCACCAGAATGCTCTGGACATTCTTTGAACATTCTGAGAATGTTCCCTGTGTGCCGGGAAAGTACCAAAGCTCTCTTTCTTTTTAGCCAGTTCACTGGCACTACAGAAGCCTCAAAATGACATCCAGTGGCACCATAAAAAAAGAAAGATTAAAATGCATAAATTGTGTTGCATGCTATTCTCCCTCAAACTGCAAAGGCAGGCCCCAGCTGGCATTCACAGTGTAAAGTACCGTGAAGTAATCATTTTTTACACTGTGTACAGAGCATCACGGGCTGTAATTCCAGCCTATTCATTTTCTTGATTAAGTGCCATTATTTGGCAGAAATATATGGAGGATATTAGTCTTCCATAAATCCCAGTGAAAATACGCAGATTACCGTATTAGACATGACAAGCACAGTGCACTGTAAACAGTGGAGAAATACTGGGTATTTAATTGAGTTAAGAACTTAAATAACAATTTCTCGCTTGCAAACATTTCATAAGGGGTGATGAAGTTGAAGGAGCGAAACCATGGATGTTCAACCAACTCATTTATCCTGGTGAAAGCTACTTCAAATGCACTTAATTTTAGCCAAGCAACATCAAGTGGCTATCATTTCTATCAGAACGAACTAGCTGCTTTCTTTTTCTGGGTCGAAGATGTTCCCTATCGCAGCTGGTCCAGGCCCCAGATTTGATGACATCATAATTACATAATTACCCTCATGATTACTGCCATAAAAAGGCATCATGTCAGAGGCACCCAAGGCTCAAGCCCTGCTTCACCACATTCAACATTAGCACACAGCAAACAAAGCGCTTTCTGAAAGCCGCAGGCTACGACAGCAAGAAAAGACACCTCTAATCTGACAAATCTCTCCTTAGCCTTCATGGTTTTGGTGAGCGCACTGTGATATGCAACAGCTAATCCTGGTGGAAACATCACAAACGACAAACTTGGGCTATAGCGTGGGGAAAAGGTGTCTTGCCTTCGAAACCGTGTGAAATGAAGTTTAGATAAATCTTCAGACAAAATAACGGAGGCAGACTTTTGTTTTCAATATCCGCCTTGTCCATCAGCGGTAAACACAACTGCCTGCCGTTTCCGATCAATGCGTGTTTCATATGAAAACTGAGTAAGTCAGAACGTTCAGATTCACAAAGAAAAGCTGTCGCCACTTGATGGTGGGAATGCTAAACTAACAACCGTTTCCTGTTCATTTGTCATTAGACTCAGTTAGGACAGAAAGAAAATTACCTATAAACTGAAAAATAAAACATCCCCTATTTACAATTCAGCACAAAACCCCTAGACTGATTCTGCCTGACAAAAATACGCTGATTTTACAGTCCTTTAAACTGTATGTTGTGCTCTGCCAATGAAAATGTCTTTCTATCAGTTGAGATATTTAAGACAAGTTTGCAGTGACAGGTGTTTTCCAAGCACATTCGACTACAGACAAAATCAATTATTTTAGTGTGTGCAATAAAATCAGTTTCAGTGTACAAATTACACTGATGACTGCCCCCGTTATTTCGAATAAAACCAAATGACTATAATACCTTGACCTGACCTCATATATCAAGGCCTTCTGGAGGGTAGCGACTTAAGGAAATCCATTTGGATGACAAATGCCCTCTACATATATAGGAGTACAAATACAAGGTTATTGTACCCCACCATAACAATATCATAATTCGTAGTGGTCAATCAGCTTTTCAATTTTGTCTGACAAAACATCCTGCTCAGGAAATTTTACAGCTTTACAAAAGAAAGACTAATTAGCCAGAAAACAGGCCTCACTGACTGCAACTACACTCTACTTGTGAAACAGGAGGTGCCCCCCTCCCAGAAAATACCTCACTGATCATTCAGTGCAAAACAGCCCATCTTACAGAGTTGCCACACTGAGCGCATGGCATGTCCTGTTTTCCCCATTTGTCAGGCAGATCCATGTCATACGGGGGTGTGAACACGGCGTTAAAAACAGGACAGCCACGTGAACAGAAACTCCATTTCGCTGCCTAACACTGGGGGTGGGACTGAGAATGAAAGAATGAACAGGATGTCGGTTTTCCCAACATGTTCTTTCATATTCAGAACCTTTAAGGCAACGCTCAAAAGGAAACACACAAAGACTGCTAGTGAACCATCTACCTACTGTGTCTCCTACTGTATCAGCTGGACCGCATTTCATGTAACCTTAAAAGGTGAGTTAAAGTTGCCTGTAATGTTCTAAAGGTGTAAAAAACCTTGGTGCAATTATTATGGAAATCGTTTATTAAAGAGAAACTGAAGAGTCCTACTGGGTGGGAGCACAAACTGACCTTGTTTGTAGCTGTTGCACTTGATCCAGGGACCACAGGAACATTGGTCACCTGCACAGATAAGTAGTTGTTGTCAATGAGCGGCCAGGCACCCTCAACCTTGCAGGTCTGAAAGTGGTCTTTGAAAGTCCGTAGATGCGGGTCACCAAACAGGCCACAAAAGAGGTAAGTGGGCCGCTGGCCGTGATGACGGCTGTGGTAGTTGCAGGGCTCCACAGGGGCTTCGGGGTGGGTGGAAGAGGTGGGCCCGTCCCGAGAGCAGTTGCGTTGGCTCATTAGGTCGCTGATGCCCAGCATGGCTGAGTGGAAGACCAAGTTGCCGCGGCAGCTCTTGGACGTGCGATGGGTGCAGGCTGAGTAGGCCCGCAGAGCCTTGCAGAACTCCGTGTCGAAGCCATCCAGCGAGGGGCTGAGGTGCGAGGTGAGCGACACAAAGTCCGTGGTGCACTTCTGGATGCGGCACTGTGGCGTGTGCGCTTGGCTCTCCCCTGAAGTGGGACAAGGAACACAGGACACCTTGGTTACCTTCACAACGCATGGCAGCTACCCCTTTCATATTCATATGGATATTACCGGACTAGTTAATGAACTCAGAAACACACACACCCTGACATGACAAATGTTAATTTTAAAGCCCACATATTAACCTACCAACTGTCATGTTCTTAAAAGCGGTTTTCTATGCTTAGCTAATGAGCAGCCAGTCAACACTTTCGCCTTTATTGACACACTTTGTTTCCATATTTGCTTTTTCCCCGGTGTATCACTTTAACGTTGCTGTAAGTGGTCCAGCACGGCCCCTCCCTGCCTGCTTCCTGTCAGCCTCACTTCCTCAACAGCTCTCATTTCTGGTCATGGCTTCGCCACACCACATTTACCCGTCAATAAGCACAAGAAGGAATTTAGCGGGTTGTGGTGGGCAAGAGTTGCTTTTAGAACTTGGACCTGCTTTATCTTGATGGCGATAAGAGCACGAAGCCTTCATATTTACAAGGTGTTCTAAGTATGGGTGTGAAATTGCCTTTAATCTCTAGAAGAAGTTACATGAGGGCAATAAATCTGCAATCACAAGAGAGCTAATCCCAGCAGCGATTTACTGTTAAATTCAACAACGCCTTGAGATAGTGTCAATTGACTCCAGGCTGTTGGATGCCAAGCTTTAAAGGCAAAAAAAGAATTAAAACTTATAAACGTCATTTTACAGTTAGTAGTCAACTTAGAAGAAAAAAAACATCATGGGCACTTCTCTGGTAATAGGAAATCTGTAGCATGGAGAGCCAAGAAGGGTTTAAAAGAAAAACAAAAACCAAAAAGCTCCATCTTCATTGTTAACAAGCCCCTGAAACGCTGCAAGGTACGAACAGAAGATGTTTCTATAGAAAAATTACAATCCCTCATTCAAACCACCCCAGACAAACCCACAGCCTTGTCTCTAAAAGAATGTCTCTAAAAATTTTCTTTTTTGTGCTCAATAAATTTTATTATATATAATTTTTTTTTGCAATTTGTCAACAAGATGCAATTTAAAACAAAACCAAAAAATAAAAAAGAAAACATACAGTCATCAGCAAACCAAAATTATATAAGATGCAACATTTTTGTGAACAAAATAATATTCAAAAGCATTTCTGAAGTTAAAATTCTTAAATAGGCATCTGTACAGCAAGCTAACCCTAAACTACCCCTGTGACGGGGAAGCTTGTTGACATGAAAGAGGAATTCTGCATGCCCATGATCTTCACTCTTAGGAACAAAATTGGTGCACATATTTACACTGATTTCTTGCTTCTAAGATATCCCAAGAAGGACAGTGACCTCCGTAGCTGTGAGCTTGGCACCAGATAGCCAGAAAGAGTACAGCACTGCTCATGTAAACCAGGACGTAAACACAGAGTGCCTTTTATAAGCTCGTTACTGATTCACAAGGTGGAAAGGAACCGGAGTTTCAACCTTCTCTGAAGAGCCATGTGACATTTTTTAAGGGGATTCCATGTTGGACAACACAACAGCACCTTGCAGACCTAATGCATCCAAAAACATAGCCCACCTGATTATTGATGGAAAAGTACATAATCTGACACTGCCTTCACTCCCTCCATTAACAGACCATTAATCGCTCAATCTTACATGCGAAGAGACCGCCCTCTCCCTTTCCCATATCAGCTGCCAAAAGCACACACATGAAAGGACTCAGTTGTGTTAATTTGGTTATCACTACCTGCCACTTCGCTGCCAGAATCTGGCAAACATCTATGCCATTTGGAAGCACAGTTTAAAAAATAATCAGGCTAAATCAACCCTTTGAAATACTTAATTATTCAAATCTTGCTGTCAATCAAAAAAAGCCAATTCTGAAAATATATCCAAACATGAAAGCATCGATGTAAGTGTAAGTGGTAAAATCTGGAGAACAATGATAAATGCAGCAACCCCCCCCCACCCCAATTGTACCATAAACCACACCCATCAGAGCTTTCCTGTCCCCTCATATAACATCACTACCACAAGTAAGGTCAGAAAACCAACTGGCACATTTGAATCCCTTACTAAGCAGAGTAAACAAACTGTGTTTTTAAAAGTGATTCCTCTCCTTACTCTTCAACACACCGACTCAACATCTAAACAAGAACCCGTCAGGACAAAACGGCAACATTACTTAAAATGTTACCTGTATTACACAAAATACAATCTCTTCACATACATGTGTACAGTTCATTATCAACGAGAAAGGGATGCGCTTTATACCAAAAAGGTCAGTAACAAAGAGGAAGGTGTGACAGCAGGTGTTACCGAATCTGTACTAGCAAAGCCCTCAAAAGCTTGTAATGTAGCCAGAGAAATCAGGAAGCGCTGCCAAGCACACTGCCCTCCCTGTGTCTGCCCTGTGCTCTTTATGTCTTCTGTCCACCAGAAAGCACTAAAGTGGTGAGACAACGGAGTGGTCTCTTCCCACAGGGTCTAAACAAAATCCTGACAGACTCAGACTGGATCAATGAGCTTAGCTTTTCTACTCAAAGTGGAGCGTTACGCACAAGAACAACAATAGATTATCAGAGTATCGCCCGGGTTCTTTGTGACAAAGGCTGATGCGTACCGTCGGCAGAAAGGCACGTGATGCAGACAGGGAAATCCAGTTTGTTTCCTGTACGAGTGACCCCAAAGGATCCATTACCAGGTGGGGGGCACTGTATAACCGAGAGCAAAACGGCAAAAACTCACAGTCACAGCTGGCCTTTCAATCTGTCCTCTCAGTGTTAAATGACCAGGCAAGTATTACAGCAAAGACACATATATAAACCTTCTAAATATCAGTCACTGGTAGTTATTAAAAATGCACTCCAATACAAGCAATCACAAATACACAAAATCTCTTAACGTGTTCATTGTTTGCATTTATTACATAGCTACTGCAACCCCAGAATGTACCTTGGTTTACGTGCTCAAATACAACCTGTACAAAGCAACAAACAGGCAGCAACAGACATCTCGGATATCTAGACAGCTAAAAACCTCATCTTAAATTTCATTTTTATCCTCACCTCTGCTCTATGAAATGTTTGAGGTAAACTGTAACCAAGAGAATATTTTAAAGACCATGCAGATTCAGCACATGGGGTGTATGCAAAGGCAGAAATACCATTTGTTTCCTTTTAACCTGGACCACACCCTTACAAAACCGAAAGTTGCACTTGAAAGCTAATATTGTGGGTTTGTCCTGGTTGCTACCTGACTGATGATGAATTAATGACAGGCAGCTGAGAGATTGGTTTTTAATAATGGTCCCATAGCTATAGGCTTCAGCAGACATACAAGTAGAACCTGGAGCTCTTTTAGTGTTGCTGTCAATTCCAGCATTTTCTATTACACCATAACCACTAAGCACAGCTGAGCTGAAGCGAACAGAGAGACATACCCCCCCTCCATAGTTATTCTCACTGGCAAACAGTATACAGTAATAGTCAGCATAATGCCTTGCCTTCATTTTCCACACCACTAATACTGGGAATCAAGCATGACAGATCCTCACAGGTGGAGCACAACAAGCAACCTTAACACAATCCAATATGTGGAAGTTTCCATTTTCCACAGCACCACTCTAACACTCTCCCACAGACCTCTGTCTTGGGGCAGCTCACCACGATGAAATTTTACAAGATGAAATTCAGCCATAGTCTAGGGGCCTGGTAACCTCTCGACCCCCACCACCACCCCATGACAAGGGCTCCTAACACCTGCAAAGGCGGCTGGAAATGGAGGCTGTCGCTCATGACTGGCATCTGAATTACATCTTTTACGGACTCACTGTTGACCACAAGGCAACAGTCTGAGGGAGATTTTTACTGACACAACCGCCAGTAGGACAGTGAGTTAGTGTGTATGTACGCATGCGGGCACTCGTTCTCCTCCACTCGCACACAAACAACACAATCTAAATGAGCTCCAAGCTTGCTAACAAGTCTTCACCATTTGCTGGCTTTCAGGGTTAACTCTTCAGTCAGACACACATTCACCGTTTTCACCGCTCGCCTCCCAATACGCAACTTTAAGTTTTAAAAAGCATTATAAATATTCATTAGAGAGGAACAGAACAATTAGCAAACAAGAAGAGGAAAAAAGAATCAACTTGTCTATTATTTTACCAATTTATGATTTTATATTCTACACAGGACTAAACATGCAGACAGCATAAAAGTAAAATATTGTTAAATGCCAATTTAAACACTGGAATATACAGCATATGGCAGAATAAAGACTGGACATTATCTACATAATTGTTTTTAATCCTTTGTATTTACAGCCATTAACAGAAAGGTTAAACGGTTAATTCGTGTTTACTCCTGTATTACTCTCATAAAGAAATGGAAGGAAATGTAAGGAATGAATATTTAACTTCACCTATTAAGCACTAAAACGTCAAACTGAAGTCTGTCTATACAGGTGGATAGTTGTGTGTACAGGCAAAGCCATACTTTCCACTTGACTCATTTGGCAAGTTATTTTAAAGCTGCCCTTCTAGCTTGCGTAATTATGCAGTTGTACTTGTTTTTCCCAGTTGCGTTATGATCAACATGAGCAAACCTATGACATTTCGAATATAAACTGCATGGATGAAAACCTCATAAAGTCTGCTTGATCACTACTATAAATGTATTTGTCTAATACTGAGACTAACAACGAAGCAGTATATTTTAGTATATACTGCTTCAAATTTTTCAAAAGATACGCGGCAGTATAATATATCTATTCATATATATTACCACCGCTTGAAAGACCGTTATTTTCTATAGGTTTTTCACTATTGAATATTTTTTTCCCGTTTTTGAATAATTCTCGGCAAAATGCCTGTTAATATACTGCCACATGTAATCGTATGTATTAATATTTTAATATGCAGACAAAACATTCTGTAAAGAGTATTGCAAGTATTACACGACGTCAAAACAAAGCTCGCATATAATTATTTCGCATTATGATGTTATTCTTTTATAAGACATATCAGTGTACTACGCCAGTGAGTCGAGCATCTTGAGAAACAGTGAAGGTTTAATGCACACAGCACGGCTCCCGCTTCGTTTCTTTGTACGAGGGGACACGTCCGCTCCGATCAGGACGACCCAAAGCGGATCTGCTGTCTGACACGCTAAAAAAAAACAGGCCACTAAATCGGACACTATTCGCTGGTCATTTCGACCCTCTGTGAGTGCCTCCAAGCGCTCTTACAAAATATAAAAACTAAAAGAGAACTTTCTTCGTTCGCCCGCCTATGCAGTGAAACATGTGCGTTTGCAGCACAGGCATGAACGCCAAATTGTAATGTTAAATAAAATTATGACCGACTCTGAAAATAACGCATGAACACTTAAATGAATTTTTAAATAATGGAGTTATATTTGTTCCTGGGATGACGTGAAACGGCATAAAACGTTAACTGTGAAAGGATGGCAGCAATTGCAATATTTCAATCTACTGCACATTAAATGTTGAACACCCGATCACCGTGTCTTCATGCATGCGTGCCATTTTGCTTTACTTCCATACTAGGAAAATCAATACGATGGTTCAATTCGCACGTAAGCTTATTACCACCTCCCGTTGCTTCAGAAAGTAAAATTTCGACTTGTATACCGTATCCGCTTCAACGCGACTCTGCAAAAACAGATACATATACATTGCATCGCCACGTTATGAATGATACCATAATGTAACTGGGGCAGTTCAGAAACGCCCAGTTAAATTCACACAATAAAGTGTGCGCGTTATTTTCTCTGAATTACGTTTGTTCACACTTATCAAAAAAGTAAAAACAAAACAACCTGGTACCAAGATCAACACTAGATCGATTTGCTACGTAAACTGAAGCAGCCGAATTGGGTCTCATTGAATCTTTCTGGTTCAATTCGCAACGAAGCGCACCGCATCCTTACACATGCATCCACATCTACCAAGTAGCCGCACAAATTACACTGTATTTAACATTTAATCGTTTTATAGTTTCAATAAATACTGATCTAATGAGGACAGTACTCATTATAAATAAAACTACTCGTCGTTCAAATCTAAAAGCCATAGACAGATACAGTCTTAAGGAAACACGATCCGAACTATGCAAACAGCTGCGAGTGAATTAAAACGCCCAACAAAATAAAGGGAAACTTAAATGTTTTGGTTGTTTTACTTCATAACACCTACACAACAATAACTAACTGAACATACTGAACTTGATGCTGGTGGTAAAAGTTTTTACGCAGTCAGGAATTTCTTTTCGTGTAACTGATCATGCTGAACGAAATTTAAAAAAATGCGCAAAAGTACTGTTACCTATTTGGACTCTCGACGAAAATGTGATCAATAACAGGAGAGACAGAAGCGGATGTGGGTAAATGAGGCGATCAGCCCCGGGGTAGTAAAATCCTGCTTCCCCCATACCCATCCATCCAGGTCGCGGGAGTGAGGGGGTCAAACACTCCACGGGAGAAACAGAGGTGGACTTGCGGCTATACCGGAAAATCGGGCCTCTGCTCTCCTCCCTTGCTCTGAGCTATAGACGACCTGCACACGCAATGGCATTAAATCAGTGCACTCTGAACAAAGCGCGAAGTAATGTCCTGACGATGCAAATAAGCCGACAAAAAGTAGTAGCGAAAGTCCGATGTCCAGCGCCCGGTGTCCCGGGCACCTGCTTTAGGGAACACTTAATTTCAGAATCGACGTTAGTCTGGTGCTGGCAATATCCCGTCTTGGCTTGTCTCACTGCCGCCTCGATCAATCTCGGCAATGCACTCGCCCTGTACACATGCAGCACATCTCCATCTCCATCTCCCGCTCGCTCGCTCTCTCTCTCTCTCTCTCTCTCTCTCTCTCTCTCTCTCTCCCATGCACACAAGGCAACTCTACCTCATCCTTACACAAGTTATCAGCTGCAAAACAACCTAACCCTCGGCCAAGCGGGACGCCCCGCCCCCGGCGCTCACAAGCCCCGCCCACACGCAGCAGTGCCGGGAGTGAGCGTGCGTGAGGAAGGGGCTCCGTCTCTTGTTTTTATGTAAAACACTCTTGATTTAAGCATGCCAGATGAGAGAAGTATAGTCACTTGGCCAATATATTTAGAAGAAAAATAAGCAGCCGGGCATTTGTGGTTCTGGAAGAATTAATACGATACTTCTCGTTGAAACATACGTTATGTTACATGAACTAGGACCGCGTAACAGACACATTTAAATCCACTGTGTACTTAACTCTGCAGTGATATTCAAACAAAAAAACTTCAAATGCCTTGAGAGTACGGGTTTAGAATAAACATATAATTTTGCTGTTACTACAGCTATGCATACTACGTGCTGGCTTCGGACCAGATGTGTTGTTCAGTGGACAACTAGGCTAATATTTTGGTAGGATAAACTGATTCTGGATCAGTGATCGAGGCCTCATGCTGGAGTAACCATATATCTCTGCCCCCGCTGTGTCACAGTTGAATTTCCTCTATCATGTTCGGTTGAGAACTTCCTTGCGCAAAGCATTATTAGCCATACTTACTAAACGGGCAGAAAACACATAAAATAATACCCGTACTCATGTCCACGATTACAAAAGGTTACAAACTTTTAAAACAACTTGTACGTTGTTGAAACCGTAGTACATTGTGTGGCCAGTCACTGAGATGACATATATAAATGGTAAGGTAATCCTACACATCTTGCAAAGTATGAATAATTTGCATAAACAACTGTAATTAAACATTCAATACAAATTTTAATTATTACTATAAATTTTAATTTTTAGTTTAAGTGGTTTGCAAAATGAACTAATTATTTATTTATTATTTTTTGGTAGTTGCTTCGTTAGGTGCAAGAAAAAACGAAAAGGTTTATGTGAGTTATTTAATGTCAGTTGCGAAAAATACAGAATACTTATGTGTATCGCAAAAGCGCAAGATTCGCAGACGAACAGCTGGGAAGAGACGGAAGACTGCATTCTGGAGGCGTCTATAGGGGGAGTAGAAGAGTTACAAATTCAAATAGTCCCTTTGTTGTCTTGACACAATTAACAATGTCACGAATCAAATATGGGATTTATGAAGGTGTAAGGGATAGGAAACGTGCGGCGTTTTGTCCCATTGAATATACGTTCAGTTCTAATATAAAACATTGCATGATTGTCATTGTTAAATAAACGCAAGACTGTTCAATTGTTTATACTTCAGTCTGCATTAAATTAAATACCAACTGAAGCTAACAGAATTTCAGATCTTTCATTTCATCAGCATATAGTACCGAGATCTTCCCTGAACCAAATCGTTTCTTAATTACATGAATGAGTAAAACTTGAAATTATATTAAAGTTTTTGGCATGATGCTGATTAGTAGATACACATATTTCTGAATCGTCCATGCTATTCCTTTTATTAGTTGTAATCCTGTTGATTGTAATCCCTTTTTGGCCAGTTTTTGTCCCTCAACTCTTGTGTATCCCACCCCAGGCTCATGAATTCGTCAAAAAGCCACATTAGCCAAGTTCACAAGTCAGGCCTACAGTTCCCATTGCTTCTAGTAGAATCAGAAGACATATGTAACAAACCAACCATGTTAGTTTTAGATGCCACCAACATCTGTAGTACCTTTACATCTACCACAGCCAATTATTATGAAAATGACATGCTTTTTATCTGTTTCATTCTGTTTCATCCTTCATTACCATATTATTAGGGCTATTAGAGGTCAATGATAGTCTGACTTTAGATTCAAAAATACATGTATACTGATGGCAAGAAGATTTGCCTAATGACTAGAATCATTTTACATGTAAATGAGTATCAGTTCTTTTCCGATTTCTGACTACCATGAAAATCTGAAGATGATTCTGTCTTGATATCACACATCAGATGAGAGGTATCTTCTGATTGACCATATTTTTCACATAGAGTGCCTGATGTTTGATTATAGGATTGCTGTAGGAAATGGACATCAAATACTGACATTCAAATATGACTTACCAAAAAGTTGCACTTCATTCAATGCATCTCATTCACTGACAGATATAAAACATAATATCTGCCAACAAAATATAAAAAAGAATATATTTATTGAATACTCTTTCCATTAATTAAAAATAAGTCAGACACCACATATTTTGGGTTTTTTATCTAGATGTTAATGTAATTCATAGTGTATTCAAATGATTAAATCATGTATAGGGACATATTTGAAAATGTTTTGAACATGATTAAAAGGTTCCACTTAAGAAGCTTAGGCACAAGTCCTTTGTGGTAGTTAGCATTTTTGTAGTGTGTCTTTCTGTTCCATTGTTGATAATAAAAACTGTCTTATCATTTGTTTCATCTTTTCGAGATTCTCTCTTGTAGTATTTTCCCTTTTTATCTGTAAAACTGCCCCCTGAGCCAACAGATCAGCCTTTCAGAGGAGTATTAAGAATGCCCTGCTGTTTCCTTCCATCTGTTTTCTAGCCTCCTGATCCACAGGTCAGTCTCCAGCCTTCTTGGGCCTTGGAAACAGTGAGAAGTTTGTGGCTCAGAGCTGGTCACTTGAAAGGCGTGAAAACAGTCACAAAATCTCCTTTTTATGATGCAACAGGCAGTCTGCTGTCTTGAGCATAAGCGGGAACAACAGGAACGATATCGAGTTCAGACCCTACCCCCACTCCCCCACAACATGGATGTTCCCGCAGCTGTTGCCGTTGGCCGTTTTGCGAACGTCCAAAGCTCTTTCTCTCTTCCAGCTGTCGGAGAGCATGAACAGTGTGGATATTGTGCTTGCTGGAAAACAGATTTTTTTTTCATCTCCTGTGACGGAGTGAGAAAGTAGTTCCGTGTGCTGGGGGGAGTGAGGAGGGAAGGAGTTGGGGGGGGGGGGCAGTTGTCCTGTGCTTTCTACGAGTAACAGCTGGGGGAAAGTGTAGAGGGCAGAGATTTATAGCTCTAATCCCTTCACTCTCCCACTGTCTAAGTAGCCTGTCCAAAGTCTGCAAGGTGCTGGGCCTTCGTTGGCAGAACCAGTGGGAACCCCTGTTCAAATTAGCCTCACTACTGCTTTGTGTGGCCAGAGCTATGTGCTCTGTGTAGCCCCGCAATGTGGACAAGGGACTGTATGGAGAATGTTTGTCTTAGGGTTTTAAAAACATGGGTTGAGTAATGTGTCGCGCTATGACTGACCAAACTGTGCAGCTCAGCTGTGTTTTCACTCAAGACATTGCTCAACACTGTTTCAGTGTGCTTAAAAACATTTTAATTACAAGTTTCCTGACCAAATTTACCTGATGAATGTGTTTATTGATGTGAGAATTTGACTGCAAGTGAAGGATACATACATTTCCCCCTGTGTTATGCAAAATGCAGAAGTGCTTTACATGCATTATATGTGTACACCAGTTTTTAGATTCACAGTTACATTCCACACAGGGGACACACATGCGTATTAATGCCATGAATTTTACATTAATGGCTGGCTGCCACCTTCTGACATTAATTATGATCTGCAGGTGTATCTCATGTGGGGAGGACTTCTGAGCTGTTTATGATGAATTGACAATTTGCTTACAAGGCAGTGATCATCACTGCTCAATACGGTTGAGCTGTAAGCATCACAGAGCAATGAGCGGTGCAGTTTTTAGACTCCATGAAATACCATGGGACAGTTTTGTCACTAAGCATTAAGAGACTACAATGTGATTGCCATAGAAACATGCCATAATGCGTAACATATGGACAGCTTACATTAGCTGTGATGTAGTAGGCATGTCAGGCACCAAGGTAATCGTCAGGCTTTGTGCCCTTTCAACATTTCAACAATTAACATAGTTTGGTTTAGAAGAGATGGCGGGATGTAATCTTCTGTGCAAAAAGCTCCAAGGGTGAATGTTACTTTTATAAGGAATATTTTCCTCGTGTAAACTAATAAAAAAAAAACTTTTGCAAAGTAAATACATAACTAAAATGCATAATCTATCTATTTTATTAAAAACTCACAAGGCATAAGTGACACAGTTGATAATTTGTATTATTTTTATAATTTGCAAGATTCATTACCATATAAATATACCATTTTACCAGAAGAGCAGAAATGATGTCATTATATAACAATGTATCGAATTTTATGTCATGATTAGGTTCTTTCTGTCTTGTTTTGTGTCTCTGTGCCATTTCTCCAGAATAAATTAGCGATCTATTTATGATTTCCTTTCTTCTTCTTTTTATCCCTTTTCTCCTGCACCGGGTCTATCTCTCCACCTCATTATGCATATCTCATTCCATGGAAAGGATCTACTCTTTGTATTTGCTACCCCATCTCCCTGGTGGGAAAGCAGTGATGACTGAACCAGGCACATTCATGTCTTCCCTCCCTTCCCAACGGCCACCTCCTCTCTGCATGGTTCACAGGATACAGGGTCTGCCCCCTGCTCACCCTGGGGGCCGCCTGCATGGCCCAGCTGCAGGAACTGGAGGAGGGAGCCCCAAAATGCGACCCCAACAAAAGCCTGAGTATCACACAGAGGCCACGGGTAGGACTTCAAGGATCTATGACTGGTCAAAAACACACAGAGCTGCGCACGCCTGTGCACACACACATACACACACACACACACACACACGCATGCACACAAACACACGCAAACACACGCATGCACACACACAAACCTTACAGCCTCAGTGAAAACACACATTGCCAGAATCACAGCGCTGCCCAGGCGTCTGTTACAGCTTTGCTGGGACACAAAACAACAGTCTTCTCCTTTGTTCTTTTGGCTGTGTATCATTCTGATAGTACAAAAATGGCAGTTAAATGAAGCATTCCACGTTATACTTTAATCTCCCAAAGTGCTCCTTGGAGGTTACATCAGAATTTAGCATTGTAATGCACAAGCATTTGCTGCATGTAATGCTTTTAGCAATGCTCATTGCATTAAAAACTATGTGAGCCCCGGCAGCACATTCGTATTCCTTAGCTTGTTGTGCTTGTGTGTATGATGTATCTCTGCAGTTATCAGTGTAAAGGTACATTACACTGCACTGCCATACACTCAGTGCCAGAAAACCGTTGGTTTCTTGCTTTCAGATGCCACCTGATGGCAACTTGAACAGCCTTATCGCTCATGTTGTCTTCTGGATAGTCAATGACACTTGTTACAGCCTCTGAAAGCACGTCAGGTGCAAAGATAGTGGCGTGAACAGCCTGTGGAGCACATGGCAAGCACAATGGCAAGCTCTGCCAAATCTGCGCAGAGTCAGGTTCCCGAGTTCTTTGACGGGGCTCGCCGGCGCAGCTGGCGGAGTATCCTGCGAAACAAAGGCAACCTGTGTTTGGACACCCGCGTGCCCAGCCCTGCACAAAAACAGGCCCCTCGCTCAGCAGGTAACTTACCCTGACATTAATCAGTCCCAGTGCAACGCCAGCTAACGTGTCCAACAGGCAAACTGTGTCTGGCCAGACTCTACATGGACAGAGGTCATGTGGAAGTTCCAAGACACCGTCCCTGTCAAGCGGAAACAAACATGCAGGATATGAGAGAAACACAGGGCACAGAGCAGCTGTGAGGCTCAGCCGTGTTGACACTAAGTCCCTGGAGTGGTGAGGAGGAACTCTGGCCTGACGTTGTGGTGCAACAACCTTCACTCCATATCAAGCACAATTATGTCAAAATAACGAGCACCCCTGGTCAGTGTGTATGTTTCAATGAATGTCTAGGTGAACAAAAGTCGGCTTGATCTCCACGCAAGTCGACTTGATCTCTGTGCAGTGTAAAATAAAACGTGACAGCTTGCTGCAAATTTACATGCCCAATTGCTTTGCATTGGCATTTTTATATTTTATACGCACTGCTGAAAATGTGAATACAGCGTGTGAAGGTCAGCCATCCTTTTGCATAATTTTTTTGTGTTTAATTAGTTCTCTAAAAAGTGATTAGTAAGGCGTAGAAAAGTTGATTGATCAATTCTGGCTTCAATTAGTCAGAAGAAGACAGAATAATCTGTCTTTCTCCATTCTGAGCCAGCATTTCTATTATGTTCGCTGTGGCAGAAAAACAACGTTACATTAAAGCTCGACAATGCGCGCGGCTTTAGATGCTTCACTTTGTCTTTTGGATTCAGGCAGCTGGAACAGTTTTCCAGGGGTCACTGAAACGGCCAGAGAAGTGCAAATTTATGTTGGTAATAAAAGCCTGGGGCTAAAGAACACAGAAACTGAAATAATGTACTTTTTTGTTGTGTGGGCATGTTTTTGGCACCTGATTGGGGTGAGTGGATGTGGGTCTGCAATAATCATCGCCCCTAAGTGTTTATGTTTGCATCATAAAAGCAGGTTGCCGGGTAAACACAGCTGGGTAGTTAGCGGGATTCACGTTAGGCCTGAATAAACTGCATAATTGTGAGGATGAACACTGTATTTCTGGCACTGGAAGTCAAGTGATTTGGAATCATTCAGCCTCACCTTCTGTGCCATCTCAGCAATCCTTCAGCAGCTTCCTTATGGTGGCACAGCTCGGTGCAGATGGATGGTCTTCTATTGGCATGGTTTTGACGATGTTTTTTCCATTTGGAGTATGGAGTGGTAACAGGGACTTCCACAGTGTTTTTTTTTTTTGTATCACGTTCTTCATCCTAACATTTTAATACATTTACCCTTGCTTGGAACCTAAATAGTAATTGTTTAATTACTATAGACATTAATATTATAAGTTTATTAAATTTTAAATGTACATTTTATCAAACATTTGTGTACAGTTAATATAGTGAATAAAATATATGAAGAGTAAATACGTTAATCTGAGGAGAATAGATGGGTTTGTGTCTTAGGCGAATGCTACTTAATACAGCTATGAAAGGTGTACCTGTATTTGATTAAAAACTGTGTCACTTTGGAGTCTAAAACCACAAGCTGCATATTCCCCTGAATAAGAGTATTCAGTAAATAAACAAAAACATGTCAAGTAAATGGCATTAATACCACCCTTTTGAAACTGGGACATTAGAATACCAGTGGAACTACACTGTGGTTCCTCTTACTATCAGTTATCAGACCTTCATGAAGATACAAGTCATTACAATGGCTCTTATCACTGGAAACACAGATTATCCTGAATCGGTACCGCTACGAACCAACGGCACGTCAGTCTCAGCATTTTGTAGGCTTGCACTCACTACCCTTCTTTATCCTCAGTTCATTCTTTTTTTTAATACCAGCAACCACAGAGAGAAAACAAGGAGGCTCCTATTCCAGACCATCCGTTTCAATTAAAAGGAGAGTCGAACATCAGATGATGTGACGGCATATCAAGTGTGGCCATGCAAAATGAGGGGTGGGGCGGCCTCCGCCTCGCTCTGACCCCTTTGCCCCATTCCCAGCCATCTGTTTGGTCTCTGTCAAAAGCCCCTTTGCTTGTTGTTTGGCATCGCCTTGCCTTCCTTTATGCTTGAGGGACATTCAATCTTGTGTCCGATACACACCACTCCACGACACTTAAGAACAACCGATCCTTTGTGAGCACCATGGGCAACCCCCCCCAGCAGCCTGCAACTGTAAATACAGCCTCAGCTTCCCTTGAGGGTGGGAGTCTGAAGATGAGGATGCATAAGCATGGAGCAGAACAGGGCTGAGAAGGTCTAATGAAGCACATGAAGATCACAAGATCCCTCTATTTTTTCATGCTTTTCATTTTTGGCCCCAGTTACTCCCAGCAATTCGTCCGGTCACACGAAAGTGCCTTGCATTGCAGTGCAGGTGTTCATTTACTTGCGATATGAGCACCTGGCTGAGTGAAATGATTTGCCCTAAGGTAGTGGTGGGGGTGGGGGTGGATTAAGGATTGTGAGTGAGGTCTTGTGAGTGGCTCTTGAGCTGAGAAAATATGTAATATAGCACATTGTGTTTCTTATGGTATTTTTTATATTTGTGGTGCGTTCTGCTCAAATGTTTGCATTCGTATATGTGTGTGTGTGTGTGTGTGTGTGTGTGTGTGTGTGTGTGTGTGTGTGTGTGTGTGTGTGTGTGTGTGTGAGA
>JABJVR010000035.1:11553539-11629136 GCA_025773905.1 Chitala chitala
CTCCTGAGCTGCCTGTATCTGTGAGCACTCTGTGAATCCTGCTAACCTGCCTGTATCTGTGAGCACTCTGTGAATCCTCCTGAGCTGCCTGTGTCTGTGAGCACTCTGTGAATCCTGCTAACCTGCCTGTATCTGTGAGCACTCTGTGAATCCTGCTAACCGGCCTGTATCTGTGAGCACTCTGTGAATCCTGCTAATCTGCCTGTGTCTGTGAGCACTCTGTGAATCCTGCTAACCTGCTTGTATCTGTGAGCACTCTGTGAATTCTCCTGAGCTGCCTGTATCTGTGAGCACTCTGTGAATCCTGCTAACCTGCCTGTATCTGTGAGCACTCTGTGAATCCTCCTGAGCTGCCTATATCTGTGAGCACTCTGTGAATCCTCCTGAGCAGCTTTACCAGTCACCTGTGCCATTGTGTTGGGTGTTCTTTGCGTTTTACACAAAGCTTGGCTAAGCACCATTACCATTACTTTTCATTCAGGAGAACACTTTCCACTTGTGTTTAAAGTTATCTTAAAATTTCCTCTTTTTGGTTCATAATAGGTTTTTGTTACAAATTGACAGCACTTAATCTCATCACTGAACTACAAGAAGGCATACACAATATATATAGTTTAAGCACATACTTGTCTTGTGTAGGAAAAGGTTATGATTTTTAAACATGTCTCTTTTTAATGACTGGTCAGTATTCCTGGGCTGACTATTTATACTGTTTACCAAGACAATGTCAGAGAGGCTCTGCTTACTGTTTGCCCAGGCACTCTTTTTATATCAGGGTGCACAGTGTGTGTAAACTTTGTAAACTGTGTTCTTTACACACGCTGTAATTACGTTAATGCTTATAATTACAGCTTGTTAGATCACTTGTGTGTATCAAGAAAGACAATAATGACATTCAGGTGATAACACAGTAGACTGAGATTTTTGTGTGTGTGTGTGTGTGTGTGTGTGTGTGTGTGTGTGTGTGTGTGTGTGTGTGTGTGTGCGTGTGCATATGGAATAGGCAGGACTATGACATAATGTGGCTATTGGTTACAGGCAACTCTAAATGCCTTTTAGATTATACACTGAGATGAACAGTATTGTACTGGTGATATTATGTTTGCCAAATTGTCAGGTTTCCAGTTCAGCAATGACCTCTACACTTTATACTTACTCCACCCTGCAAGACAGCTGCCTTTGTTTTGCATTCCATTCAAGAAGAATGCATATATCCTACATACAGACATGGCAGCGTAACACAAGGGAAGGTTTCAACTGTTGGCGTGTTTCATTTGCACGTGGATTTCTCTGTGCCTGTTGTTTTTTTTTTTGTTTTTTTTGGTAGACATTCACAGCTGAACCTTGCTCTTCCTTTCCCGTTTTCTGAACACTGTCAATGAGTTCCTCAGGTACCTTTGGCCCCGTCGTTTCCCTGTGGACGGAAGTTAGTTTCCATCTGCCCAGATGGGATGCTGCGTGTGCTGAGAGGAGGAATGGTCAGCGAGAGTTTGCATGTTCTGCACACGTGTGCCTTCTCAGCCGTGAAGGGAGACGCTGTAGGGAGAAGTAAACAGGGTGGAGACGTGTTTTGATTGGTTCGGTCTTGCTGTGTATTTAACACTAGCTGGTGGAGAAGACTTAATAGTATGCTGCAGTGTTGTGACAGGGTCAAGATATAAGCTCTGTCCTCTGTCACAATTGTGTGATTTCATTGCTATAAGAGGACAATTACAAGTGACAGCAGCTGTGTCTGAAATAACTCCCTACTCACTATATAGGGTATTATAAATAGTGGATTATATAGTGTGCTTACCTAGCAAAGTAACACTATATAGTGAGCAGGGTGTGATTTTGGACACAGCCAGCATGTTTTTCAAAGGAACATATAAAGAGCAGAAGGACAAAGAGTTGGCACTGATGTCTTGGGACATATCTCTGTGCTCTCCTTCTCCTTGTAGGGGGCAGTCCAATGTAACATGAATTGCTACAACATCCAGCTGTTGAGCTGCTGAAATACAACAAAATAAATCAACATGCATGGAAATAATTTGTTTTAGAGAGTTTGGAATATCTTAATGGAGGTGACGCAATACACTGTGTTGAAAATAATTACTCAGTGCCTCTCACTCATTAATTTTAATCTTAGTTTGTTAAACCTTACAGAGCACCTTACGTAGCTGTGCCACAAGTCTACCATAACTCTTAATTGCTCTTGCATGGTAGAAATGTCATCATATCCTTAGCCTCACTCTAATGAATGTGGATATCAATCCTTCCTTGTCATTATTGTATTACATGTATGGTTTATTGTTAATAGTATATACTGTACTGTTGTATATTTGTATATTTGTATATTTGTGTATTTGTACATTTGTATATTTGTGTGCCTTACTCCAGCAGCCCTCTCTGTCAGCACAGTTACTGTATTGTCCCCATATTCGCAGGGGTTTCCTGTAGGCTCCCTGGTTTCTTTTCATGTATTCAAATTTCCCTTTATGTGTTTATGTGTACATACTCATAGATGGACTGTTGTCCTGTGCATGGTGGGGGGGTCCTCTCAGGCCCTACTCTTCAAAACACTCACAGCCCCGATTCACCGCTGTAAACAAACAGAGAACATGTTGACATTGCATGCATAGTTACTTCATAAAGCGCACCTCTGTTCAAAATTGCCATTTTAACAATGTGTGACGCAGGCTTGCAAGATTGTTCTGAGAATGTCCTTTACCAATCCATTACCAAAGCTGAATATAGCAGCAAATTAAGGATAGACTGAGCATGCATTGTATCCATGAGCAGTTCTAGATGGGGGGGGGAGGGTGTGAGTCAGAGCAATTCAATATTTAATTGCAGCACAGCTATTACAAGGTGGCAAAGTGAGTGGAACTAAAGATTAAATCCAGTTTATAGGCGGAACCCTTAAGATGTCCTCACATCATTCATTTCAACTATAAAAGAAGTAGACTAAATAAAACTATGAAAAATTATTTCCCTCTTAATGCCTGCAAGGTAAGTAAAAGGTCTTAATATTTAAATAACCCTCACTGGCCTAATCAGCTTAATCAATAAAGTCCACTATGTACTATATGTGTTTAGTTAAAACTGAGCGGCTTTTAAAACATCCACAATGCAGACACTTTTTTTTATTGTGAAACGTTCTATTTCTTGATGTTTTGTTCTAAATCAAAAAAAGCTGTGCTTACTAGGAAGTGACTGGCTGGACGTGTCTAAACCAAACACCCCACCAGGTTAGCGTCTGAACAGTGTGAATCAGGGTTCAGCAAAAATAGTAAAAAAAAAAAGTAAAGAGCTATACCTACAGCCAGGTAGTTAGCGTGACTGAACAAATCTGCATGTGCAAGAAAAGTAAAATAAAAGAATGTCATTGGATTGTTACAATTGGTAGTTATACTTTGAGCCATACAAGCTGATTAAAGAGGTGAAGGGTAAACTGGAGGGGGGGCATGTGATTACTTTGGTGTTGTGTTACCATAGAAAGACCGAGTTAATGAATACAGGCCTGGGGGGGTGGGGGGAGTGGCTTGGCACAGCTAATCGAATCACAGTGTGTCCACTTCTTTTTGGCACAGAGCCGCACTGTTGCATTGTGGGCACTCTGGTCTGTGCAATGGGGGAGTAGAAGGGCTTCAGGGTCAGAGTTCTTAGAGTGGGCTGGATGAGGACATTAATCTACTGTTGTTTCACTGTTATATGTAGATTCGGGGTGGACTTTTATGTTATTAAAGGTGGAAAAAACACAGGCACACTTATAGCCTAAGTAAGATGTAGCACACTTATTCCTAACCCTCATTTCCAATCCATTCACCAGTATCCCCTCCCAGACACAAAAATCCCCTCACAATTCCACTTCCAATGCATTTAAAATACAAGATCTAAAATCCAATAATGACATCATTGGCATTATCTGTTTGTCAGCTTCTTTGTACGTATTCAGTTTGTTCCCCTACGGACATTTACATGCAGCCTATTAAGCAGCCTGTGCTGTTTTCTGCCTCTGGGAACCCAGTGGGGCTAGTGGCAGTTAGCCAGGCAGTGCTAGCATACTTGTCCTCTGATCAATGGGGCTTTAGCCGGCCATACTGTGGGGCGTCCATTGAAGGCCAAGACAATGCTGTTCAGAGCTGCACAACAGTTTTGTTTTAGGAACGATTATCTTTAGAAAATGCTGTAAACTATGTGTAATGA
Organism: Chitala chitala; assembly: GCA_025773905.1. Classification (NCBI taxonomy): domain Eukaryota; kingdom Metazoa; phylum Chordata; class Actinopteri; order Osteoglossiformes; family Notopteridae; genus Chitala; species Chitala chitala. The sequence goes on from JABJVR010000035.1 coordinate 11,557,728, forward strand.
GGGGGAAGATTAACTAGCAAGGCTCCTCCTTCGTTCTCTCTATCCCGTTTGTTTTCGGGCTTTAAACTTTAGGTCATTATTGCGAATGTATGATGTAATTTGCAATGTTTTTATCAAAAGGAGATCAATAAAGATTGTTTTCTGTTACTGTTGTTGTCAGTCAGCTCGTAACAGCTCTCGAGTGGGTAGCGCAGCTTCCAGCAGCTGCTTTTTTCCTGGAACTATTGTGCCTTATTTAATAAACAATAAGGACGTAAGGACATAGTAAGGGAGGACATGAGAGAGGTTTTAGTGACAGAGGAAGCTGCAGAGAACAGGTTGGTATGGAAAAATATCCGCTGTGGCGACCCCTAGAGGGAGCAGCTGAAAGAGGAGGAAGAAGAAGAAGAAGAAGGAAATAAAAATTTCTCACATTAAGACGTATTTTATGCTTATTTTATACATTTGTGTAATGTGGCATAGTGAGTGGGTGCCCCATCCAAGGTGTACCCTACCTTCTCCTCTAAGTTGGCTGGCATAGGCTCCAGGCCTCCCACGGCCCCGTAAAGGATAAGTGGTTAGGTAATGGATGAATGGATGTGGCTTAGAAAATCTGCATTTCAGGGGCTCAGGTCTTAGGCCAAATAGTCAAACAACATGCTGCTAACAGTTGTAACAGTTGTACAGTACAACAACTTACAGTTAAAAATCCACAAATGTCTCTCTTCAGCTCACTGGTCTTTTAAAGTTAGCGAGATGTGTCACATGTCTGCAAACAAGACTGTTTGTCATTTTCTGTGTGTAACTTCTCACGTGATGCATGACTCTCTCCTGTGGCTGCAGTGTCACGCACAAACCCCGAGGGCCCTTGGAGTCCTCCGGAGAAACCCCACACTGAGAGAGGCTTTCTTCTCATTTTTCCCGGTTCTCCTTTCTTGCAGGCACAGCTCTGCAGAGGTCAGGAGGCAGTTCAGCAACACATATGGCCATTCCTACAGCTTCCCCCACCAGCGCCAGAGCTCCAGCAATTCCGGATCCTTCTGCTTACAGACTGTAAGTCATGACATCACTGGAACTGAACGTGTGCCATAGACTGTGCTGGGAATACAAACGAGACAGTTGGTGGGTATGTAGTCCCCTGAGTTGATGTAATTTTTCTTTCCCATAACAGTGGCCCTCTTATACACAGCATTCACTCAACAACCCTGAATATCCCAGTCTCACAATGAAAAAAAAAACTATAAGCTTGGTAATGCAGCCGCAGTTATCAAACTCTATTAACATAAAATAACATAAACCATATTACCGAAACAAATACATACAATAAACAAAAATACAGCAGGTTACACTTACATGTAGAGGTCTGCGTGGGACAGGTTTTGGTGTGTCACTTCCACCTAACATTGCACGGCACTGTTTGTTCAAGCAAAAAACGTCTCATTTGTCGACCATGAAAATTGTGTCTTATGTGAATTCTGAAGTTTGTTTACTTCTCAGATTAGTGATAGCTAACCCCTGTGAGCTAACAGGGGTAAAGGAACTTTAAAAATTAAAGCGCACGTTACTAAAATTATCTGCCCATTTGTGAGTTAAGTGTGATGCTGGGGTTAACGTGAATGAATGTCTTTGTGTATTCCTCCTTATTTTAAATGTTTTTAAAAGCTGCTTCAACAGTCTTGACCCCATGCCATACAGCCTGCACAAATAAACTTGCTGTCACAAGTAAATGTGCTGACTGTTTCACGTGTGATGTGTCAGCATCCTTATTGGTTGTTGTCATAAATACGGAGTTAACATAGGAGGCTATCATTTTAAAGTATTTAGGGTGAGAGACAGTTGAGCTTTAATGCTGTTATTTATTTAGCTATGTACTTATTGTGATGAGATCTCACAGGAGACCTTAAAACCTCTGTACGTAAAAGCATAAATACTGCAGTGGTTACCTGAGCCAGCCACTCAGAAGCAGTCGCTATGGTGTCACTGAACTCTTTATTTAACCTTTAAAAGGACCTAAACAGATGCCCACCAGGGAAACAGGGGAAGGGTCTCAACTCTCACGAACACCCTCATGGTGACAGAACTATTTACAAAGTGCTGCTGGGAAATGCAAACCGTCCCCTTCCACTGCAGCACCGATTCGTAATGCGTGCCGGCATTACAATATTGTATGTTGGACGATTTTGTAGTAGGGCAGTTTTAAAATGTGATTCTGAGATTATGCAAGGAATGTTTTAACGGAACTGTCATACATGAAAGTTATGTTAGAAAGATAGCAAGGCAGGTAAAGTGTAAGATAAGGCCAATTGTAGACTATTTACAGCATATTTAAAACTTGTAGAATCCTTGTGGGAAGCATTTTTTAAATGTTCCATGCTTTAGTTAAACATTTGTATTTATTTTTTAAGACTATTTTTACAGCCATCATTATGGCTTGCATCTTGGAGCCCTCTATGAGTTTATTTTCTTGGTAAGAAGCATTTACAGATTATTAATTGCTTGATACAATATTTTTAATACTCGCATTGCATATTTGTGAGAGGGCATTTTACTTTAGGATCTGTCTTGGATTGCACACTGGATTACACAGTACAGTTTCTTCATCTGTATTAATGGAGATGTGATGGAGTTCAGCATTTTTACTGGTTTCACTGGGTATTTTTAAAAACTCATAGTTATTCTTTATACTGGACTGTCTATGCAAGTGATTATTCAAAAAGAAAATAAAAGTGTTGCTTTCCTGCTGACCCACTGCTGGTTAACGGTTAACCTGCTGCTGATCCTGTCCTGATACACTTCCTCTCATCCCTGGAAGTGCTGCTTATCTCACGGCTTATGAGGTCCAATCAGTACACAGTGGGCATTTGGCCTGTGGGAGGTCAGTTTTAATGCCATAAGCTCTCTTATGGAATGTTCCCAACCTTTTGTTTCTTTAGTTTTTATTTAAGGAAAGGATTATTATTTCATAAAGCATGATCAAGTTGAATTTATTATGTATTTTTTATCTGATGAACTGAGAAGTACCACAGCATTTTTGGACAAGATGCCTCCTTGGCAGCAGATGTCATCCGTTCACGTTTACATATACAGTTTTAATATCCAATTCAAATTGTAAAGCACAGGTCAGAAAATGCAAAATGAAAGTGCAAAAATGTATCACCCTAACATGAAATGTTGTCAACCTTAAAATAACATTTATAATAATAATTTACTATTTTCACTTGGATTGGATGTGCCTTGTGACAGTTGGTGGAGAAACAGTGTTGATGTCACATCCTGACTGCTTTATTTGTTGCCACACGGTCTGCTTCTCGTGTCTGTATGTACAGGGGAACTTTTTTTTAGGCAGAAACCACTCAGTCGATATCAACTGTGGGTTTTTGTTTCCGGGCGACGCCATTTTCTCAACTTCCTTCTCCCTTGTTTAGAGCTGTGCTGGGTGAGTCTCTTTCAGATATCCTAAGAAAAAATGCGCACACGTAGGGTCTTTTTTCAAGCATCTGTTGCATCTGCATGGAGCTTACATGCTGCTTGAAATCGCAAATATGGAGATGCTATATTTAGTTCCTGGGCTGCTACCTCTGTCCACTCTCTGTTTGGTCTGAAGGTGTTTCTCAGGAAGTGTCTTCTTTAAGTCTTCTCTAAAATTTTAATGCTTTGTAGGAAGGTGCTGTCAGAGTTACAAGAGAAGTTAAGCAGCTACTCAGTCTTCAAGTAGTAGAGGACGCATTTAGGAGGGTAATAATTAGGTATAGAGCATCCACGGCATGTGTTGGCTGGGCAGTTAAAAAAAACAGCAGGCCAAGTCTGACTTCATTGATACCTGCGCTCTGATCTGAACTGCCTTACCGCGTTGCAAACGTGAGTGCCTTTAGCATTACCAAAGTGTTTAAATATTCACAAGTTGTTGCTGGGCAGGTGTTTTCCAATGGACAAACTCAATATTGAAAGTATGTGTGCATGTTAAAGATGCTTTTAAAAGCAAGATTTTTAAACCATTATTTATACTGTATTCTTAATCTTCGATGCCTGGTCAGGGTGGCTGAGTTGCTGTCGCTAGTTTTTAAGCAATGTAGGAGCTCTATGACATGCATATATATATTCCAAACTGTTCAAATCTGCCCTTTTTTAAGTAGCTGAATTGTTTTGTTTTTTTTGCAATCTCTGTGGTACTTGTTCAGCAGTGGTATGCTGACCATTTATTTATTTATTTTATATTATTATGGGTATTTACTTGATTCCTACAGACTACCTACTTACAAGAATATTTCATAAAAGATCACTTAAGGTGGTGTTATTTTATAATGCCTGAGAGAAGTATTTAAATATGCAGACCACAAATGTTTGCATCAGTTCTCAAACCTGAAACTAATTAGCATTACTTGAAGATGAAGTGACTTCCTTGAAAAGTGGTGGATTTACATATACGCTAACCCTGTCAGTTTGCACACTGTAATTTCTAGAGGTATTGTTCTTTCTTTTAGTTATGCAATCTCTAGACTTGTTGATTCTTATATACATAAATGGTTTCCAAGAGTCTATTGTCATTTATTTGTTAAATGTCCAGGCTAGATATGGTTACACCTGCAAGATTAGTTCTCTACATTTCATTGAAAACATCTGAAAGTCTGTCAGGCTGGGTTCAACATCATATCCACTTCAGGGATTTTAGCCTGTTTCCTCAGGCATTTCACATTCATTGCTCTAATCAATGCTGACCATTCCTTTAATGATGATGTTTTGAGTTACCCAAGCATAGATAAGGAGGGAGTGTGTACCTCTGCAGCAGTTTTTTCAGAACCTCTCTAGGCCCCGAAACTGAACACTGCTGGTTTGAGTCTCAAAAGGGGCGGAGCAATCCCAGTGAACACGATGCTCACCTAGAATTAGCAGAGTAGCTCTGTGCAGTGGTTGCAATCCAAGTGTCTGTGGATGAAAGTGTCAGCCAAGAAAGCAGCATGAGTAAATGAGTAATTTTGTAGTAGGTGTTGAGCAGAAGAATAAAGTTTATTTATTCATTTTTTGCAGTGTCATGTATCTCCTTCTTATGTTATGAGTGCAAAGCACATTTGCCATGCCTTAATGACTAGGCTGGTTAAAGCTGAAGGTCACATGTTTGTGCACCTGTTTAACTATGCTTTGATATGAAACCCATTACAGTAAAGAGGGCTTGGCTTGTTAAGTTGGGGTGCTAATTGTGAAGAATTTGTGCACTTCCCAACTAATATCACCCAATCCTCAGGTAACGGCACCTGCATCACATCAGTTTCAGGCGGTAAAAAGTTGTCACCTTTGATCAAATCGCTGGCATGTAATGAATGAAATGAACCCTGTAAATTTAGTTTAAGTCAGAAAGGAGCCAATAAGTGAGTCAAATGTAGCTTACCTGTTGTCACATCAACTTTTTTAATGGTGTTGGCTTGCCAGGCCTTGCTTAATGAAAATGCTGTATCTATTTGCATAAGGGAGTGACACTTGTTGCCTTTTGCCAATAAGAATGAGGATACTGCATTTCTCTCCAGCTTTGGAAATGCCTGTGACTTCAAGTCATGACTTCTGCCTACACATATTTAGCACATTTCTGTAGTCATCTTACTTATTCCTTTGCATGTGGAGCCCCTGTGTTCATAGTTGCATGGAGGGCGCGTTACTGCGCTCTGACCCGAAGTGATGTAAAGAACCGAAATGCTGTGCAGGAATGTGTAGCTTGTAGGCTGCAACTCTGTCCTCAACAGGTTTGGGATTGTTCAAGTAGATCGTGATTAAACTTGTCTAGCTGGTGCTCTCCTGTCTGCACCTTCACTGTCAGGAATTATAGGGCATGTAGCAAGGCTGTGCAGGTTTTATGGTTATTTTATAAACATGCCATGCTTTCCTCTGCCCTCTGTTCTGTTTTTTAGGCTGCAAAGGTGTTATGCTGTTGTGTTCACATTGCGTATCAGTTGTTTAAAATACTGGATTGTTGGTTACTTCTCATAAGAAATATCCCAAAAAGATATTTCGCCACCTTAGGTAGTAAGACAGAAACCGGTTATGCTTATAACCCTGTTAGGCTCAGATAAGACTCAGTTTCAGCTACCTCACAACAAAGGTGGGAGGACATTGTTGTAATCAAGTGATGTGTTTATCTGTATGCCAGTCAGACAGGGGAGTGCTCTGACAACATTTTTTTTGCTAAATTTTAGGATAAAGACCATAGATAAGAGTTTCTGGGCTTTTTATTTTTCTACTCCCACATTACATCATGCCATCCTCCTTGAGTTTTTTTGTGACCTTTCAAGAAGGTCAGCTGATGGTGTGCAGGTTGTGAATGCTTGTGTGTGGTTTACATTCTTATTTTTATCACGTTACATGAGAGCTCATGAACTTTGACCTGTCTCCATTCTGTGCTGTAACCATATTTTGACTGGCATCTCTAGAAGACATTGAACACTGCCTTTTTATCCCTGGCTCTCGCTTTCATGTCTGTGTGCTGTGACCCTGAATTGCTGTACTGGGTGTTTTTGCTGTGATCCTGACTTCCTGTATCAGGGCTTTGTACTGTTACACTGACTTCCTGTGTCACATCTCTGTACTCTTACCCTGACTTCCAATCTCAGGTCCCTTGTACTGTTACTCTAACTTCCTGTGTCAGGTCTCTGTACTGTTACCCTTATTTCCTGTGCTAGATCCCTGTACTGTTACCCTGACTTCCTATCTCAGGTCCCTTGTACTTTTACTGTAACTTCCTGTGTCAGGTCTCTGTACTGTTACCCTTATTTCCTGTGTTACATCCCTGTACTGTTACCCTGACTTCCTATCACAGGTCCCTTGTACTGTTACTCTAACTTCCTGTGTCAGGTCTCTGTACTGTTACCCTTATTTCCTGTGTTAGATCCCTGTACTGTTACCCTGACTTCCTATCTCAGGTCCCTTGTACTTTTACTCTAACTTCCTGTGTCAGGTCCCTGTACTGTCAGCCTTACTTCCTGCATCAGGACTTTTTGCTGTTATCTTAACTTCTTGTGTCAGGTCCCTGTACTGTTACTCTGACTTCCTGTGTAAACCCTCTTTGCTATGACCCTGACTTCCTCTGTGATCCTGTCTTTTTGTGCATGTTTTCCATGTTGTGACCCTGACTTTCTGTCCGAAGTCTTCATGCATACATTTGGGACCTCTCCTCTTTACCGTACTACATTGGCATGATGTGACCCTGCTTTTCCTGTGCCCCCCAGCCTCATTATTACGACGCATTGGAGCCCCTTGATCTGGAGGAGTTCCTGATGACACAGCTGCAGAGTGGAGACTCTGACCTCATGCAGGAGCTCGGAGACTTCTCCGACGACCACCTGCAGGTGGAGCTAGTGGAGCGGGAGTGTCGAACCGTCCAGCACTCCGTACCGGAGGAAGGGTAGGTCCCTACCTGTGGCCCCTTCTGTGGGACCTGGGTGTGTCTCTCCACCACTCTACTACCCAGGGTTACCTATGTCTTTGTAACAATGCATAAACAACCGGTGAGAGGCCATCTGAAAAAGGGTTCATGTGAAGTACATGAAAGTATGTGAAACAAAAAATTAACAAGAACCTAATTTTCAATATAGCTTGTAACACGATCTTACCATATTATCACGTGCACACAAACACATGCATACGGATTTTTCATTCAGAACACGCTAATGACCTTCATTAATGTTTGCCCTGTTTGACATAGTCTTTTAGAATTGTTTGCTTGACAATGGCAATGTGTTTCCCATTGGGACCTTAGGGGTGTGCCAGGTCTTTTCCTTTTTTGCCACTAGGCACAGAAATAAACAGACAGTTTACTGAGCGGATGTCTAGGAAGTGACTCGTAGATGTAATGTAGACCTGTAGATGTAATGAGTGCCCTTGTTTAAATGCTTTTTTAAAATAGTGTTTGACTATGTTCTCCTAATGGAGGAAGTTATAACAATTCTTTTGTACACGAGGATGTTATTGTACTAAAATTCTTCAAATGTATTGCTGGATGAACGAGACAAGTTGCTGTTTTATTTATCCTTCATACATGGAGAGATGACGGTATAGTAATGCATATTTATAAGCTCTTTTTAAGACACTTAAGGATTTGCAAATCAGATTTAGATGCATAAAAGATTCAAATATAAATGCCAGTAAAATAGCTCAGGGAGAATTAGAAATGGAATAAGAGAAAAAGTCCCAAAATACAGATAAATGTATTTGTGCTGACTTGGAAAAAAACCGAGTAGTCAAAGTTATGTGCAAGATGAGGTCATGAATCTAAAGGTATGTGATCCAATGCAGAGGTACAGTTTTTAATATATCGCATTATCTTTGGTGTTTCAGTGGATAGCACTGCTGCTGTATACCTCTACAGTCATGGGTTCAAATCTGCCTTTTGGCTTTGTGTGTAAAACCTGTTTGTGGAGTTTGCTTGTTCTCCCCATGTATGCAAGGGTTTCCTTTGGGCATGTGTGAAATGTCTTGTGTCTTCCCCTCCTTGTGTGTGTCTGCAGGGTGGAGCTTGACTCTCACGTGCAGGACTGTGTCCAGAGCTACACCCAACCCTGGCTGGTGGTCAAGAGAAGGTAGAGTGGGGGGGAGAGACAGACACGCACATACAGACACACTCAAGCACGCAGACAAGTGCCTAGATGTTTTCTCATGGTCTACTTCAGCAACGCTGTGTTATCTCACAGAATCCAGGAGATATGATAACACACCTATCTTCCCGAGAAGATAACCCACATACCTCTCATAGCTGGGAGTCTCGCTTCTAACTAGTGATTTGACTATTCACACTTAGGCTGTGGTCATTCCTTGAGTCTGCTGCACCAAACCTTCTAACCGGTGTCAGCTGAGTATAAGCAGTGCTTTCTCTGTGCACGGGTAGGTGCCAAGGGGATGGCTGGAGTGGCTGGAGTACATATTCGGAGAGGACGGGCCTGTACAAAGTCCTGCAGAAGCAGACCTTTGAGTCTGATGTGATGCCTGACAAGCAAGAACATCTGGTGAGCCCTCAAAGCAAACGTCACAGCCGTGTTTTCTAATGCCTCACCTTACCAGTCAAACTGAAGGCAAATGCGTACCTCTAAGCAGATTTGTGAGAACATGTATTTGACTTTGCTAATGCTACATTTTGACGAGTCTGCTGTATTTGAATTTGAAGTATTGCCAATGCTGGGTTGGTGCAATCACACAATGTTTGCAGACACGTGTCACATGACAGCAAAGCAATTGCGAGTCTATATGTGTACTATGGGCCAGATGACACCAACATGTGCTGTCAACATCTGTACGTGGAGACAGTGTCTGTGTGTGTGTCATACAGTGTGTGTTAGGGTTGGCCTAGAGAGAGGGTAGAACCAGATTCCACGCCACCATTAAAGACTCAGTGCATGATGAGGTGTGAATATTTATATATTCAGCCTAGGAACACACTTCCTCTTAGGCTGTGCCATGCCAGGTCGTAGTGATCTGATGGGCCCTTGTTCCCTTTATGTTTATTAGTAAGCTCTGGACCGAACCTGGCTGTGGGTAAACGGGCCCACTGTTGGTGGTACCAGGCCTCTGTAAAGACCATGCATAATTGGAAATCTGGAGCTGTAGTCCAGGAGGTTTGGGGAACATTGAGGTGCCCCCATTGCAGAGAAAGGTCCTGGCTAAAGCTTTTGATGTGGCAAAGGCTGCAGCCTGAGGATTTCGCAGTTATAATGGGATGCCTGTGAAAATGTGTTTTAGAGTAACAGAGACTCTCTTATGCTGGTGATGGAATACTTGCATTTCATTAGCGTACATCAACGCGGACACTTCCAAAAAATTTGTCAATGTCTTGGGTTTACCTATGTGATATAATATCAGTCCAAATAGAATTAGGTCACCCATAGAACTGCTGCCCCTTCAAAACATGTCTGAAGCTGTCATGTTGCCTGACAGAAAAAGTCCCCCAATCTGACAAGCCTCAGGGACGATGCAGGGCGCACGCTTACGTCCTCGGACTTCAACCTGCGTAGCCTGCAGCCCGATGCCCGAGTGGAAGGCTTCCTGCACTTCAGCAGTCCGGAGGACTTAGACCGGCAGAACCAGGAGGCACGCCAGGCCCACCGCCACCCTGACCTCTTTGCCCTCTACCCTGCAGTTGATGAGGTGAGTGTCTTTGTCCCACCAGATGCTCTGACTGTGGCAGCATTGCTTTTGGTCGCATGTTGAGCCAAGCATCGACATGCTGACAGTGACCCCTCCGTGACCTTTTAACAGGAAGATGCCGTGGAGATACGCCCCATTCCCGACTGTCCCAAGGAACACATTGGGCACAGGATCCTTGTCCGATGTCAGGTCCTTAGGTAAAGTGAAAACCCTTGTTGGCATGTCAGACACTTCATTTCCAAACATGCAACTCCAGATTCATCTGTTTAACATGGATATCATAGTGCAATACTTCTATAATCCAGTAGAAGATGCAGTTTGGTCCACACAGTAGGACTGCCAGAGTTTCAGTTAACATTTCATGGACACGTCAGTTCCATCACAGCAGCTTGGCAGGGGCCGGCATGAGGTTAAATCTTGTTAGTTTTTGTGCGAGATGCTTCACTCACAACATTTTGAATGTCTGTGCGTGTTATATTTTCATGAAAGTCGTACATGGGTACGTTAAGGTTTCTGATTAACTTTATACTTGGTTCAGAATAATGGCACTTTAGTACAAATACATACCAGCCATGGATTTTGTTTTTTTTCCCACAGGTTCGAGATTGATATAGAACCACTGTTTGCAACGCTGGCTTTGTATGACCTGAAAGAGAAGAAAAAGGTTGGTATAAATTCTTAGGGCCATTCTTTAACAGTTCAGTGTGTAGCACAGAAAGCCTAAGTGCTGCTCTACACTTCAGTCCTGTATTATTACTCATGACAGGTACCAGTCTTTTGTGCACCACATGCTTACATTATCTGACACTTTCAGTAAATTAGACATTACAAAGAATACCTTCTTAAGGCTGTATTATATATTGAGGTTTCTCTAGTGTACCTGGACTATTGTTTAAATAGTATTTATGCATCAGTAAATTGGACTTGTCCAGAACTTAAACACTGAGTTATGAATCCTGGCATGCAGACCAAACTACTCAGTCACACAAAGCAGCAGTAAGATGTAGAAGTAAGCTGTCATTGTCTCCTCTTCAGACAGTCTGTTTTGAAAGGAAAACTCTAGTGAAAAGTGATGGCAAATTTAGTTTATGTGTGTTTGCGCTTAAGTGTGTAGGTGAAGTCAGTCCTTTACCATTGTCAGCAGCTGATGCAGAGGGCTTCAGGTCAGCGTGAGCCCGTGTCATTTAGATGGACCTCTCCATTGCTGCTGTTGCCAGTAAAAGCATCAGCCTAGTTGTCAGCTTAGGACTCCTTTCACTCAAGTACAGGTCAAGACAGTCTGTCAGTAGCTGTGTAAGCAGAAAGCTGTATTGCTTGTATAGTTGTCTGACTTTTATTTAAAAAAAGCTAATTTATAAGTTTCAAGGCATCCTCAGTTTTGCAGTTTTTTTATCTGAGGCACTTGTGGAATGGCAGTCTTGGCATCCCATCATCCTTGTCAACAGTACATGGAATTACATTGTGTGCATTTATTAGGCCAGTGTATTAAAGCCCTACTCCGTTATCAAAAGAAGGGCATTCGGAACATGTTAATGTAATCAGTGGCTCATGGTGCGATGAACACAGCGGTGTCGGTGACCAGTGTGAGCACACACTCACACGAGGGGGATGCCGGCTCACATTTTTATCATAATGGAGGGTTAAGCCTCTTTGAGGGACAAAATTTCTAACTCAGTAATCACCCACAAAGTCAAATGCACCAGTATTAATAATGGTTATTTTTATCACGCCTGAGAACAGGCATTAAAATTCACAGACGCCCAGTTCTAAACATTCACAAAGGTGGACCTAAATACAGAGCAGTGCCTACATACATATAAATGTACTTACATATGTAGTGTAAGAAGAAAGGAAGAAATATAAAACAAAAATGTATAAAATATTAATTACTACTATTTAAAAATAAGTCCGGAGTTAGATGTTAGATTTAAGGAAAAAAATGGCAAACATTTAAGTTTATGCAAAGTTTGATGAGCTATAGGTTTTAAATTACATTTAATTATTAATACAATTGTTTTGTGGTTTGCCCTCTGTGGTGGCCTCTTATACAGACGAGTGGCACAGACAGTAAGTGTGGAATGTAGCCGAGGCAGCTCTGTAAAGCAGCGACAATCCACAGCGTTTTTGTGACGCTGGATGGGAGAGTGGTCTTGAGAGGGAATTTTAAATTATTTTAAAGTATTTTAAGGATAACTTTGGGGAGTTTCGACCCAAACGAGAGGGTCGTCGCTTCTCCTCGGTTTGGGGAGAGATCACAGCTTCTGTCCTCAAGTGTTCTGGCTGTGCTGGAGGCAAGCAAGCAAAGGTTGACCTTGAAATCAGCTATTTATTCTTTATCAAAATAATAACAGTTCAGGGTCAGAGTTGAAGGATTTTACAGCCGTAGAAAAATCAACGGCTCATCTGTAAAAGCAAACGCCTTGCTTTGTGCATGTCGAAATGCAGCCTAACGGTACCCAGCTCCGTTAACTAGATATTCCAGAATTCACAGCGAATCTGTCCGCATAACACGAGGGTACAGTAAATGAAAACGGCATCGCTCAGCGTGATACAGGCTTACTTTTGCTATGTCAGTTAAGCAGTGTGCAAACAGCTGGTGTGAGAAGCTTAACTGGGCCCGGAACCCAATTTTTTAGAGTGAAGCAGCTTAGTGTGTAAGTGTGCCTTATACACAGGACTCTCATTCATTGTCCATAATCCGTATCTTGAAGCCTAATTTCAGCAGCATATAAAAACTTAACATGTATTATGGCTATAAACTGTTTTTTTTTTTTTTTTTACTTTTTTATACAGTCAGTGGTAAAGTGGATTGCATTGTTGGCCTACACCTTCAGGATTGTGGGTTATGATACCAGCCTAAAACACTTTACAACTTTTGCCATGTTCTTCTCATGTATATGTATAATTATATATACACTGTAATTGTATAGTGCTAATATAAACTAGATGATAAGTATATTATACTGACTGCGATGTGTGCTACCACAATGAAAGGCAAAGAGAAGGCTAAGGCTTTTTTAACATCTCACATACTGTATTCAGATGATGCAATGTTTTCTTTTGTAACAGAAACCATACAAAACATAAGATCAGTGATCCTGGGTCTGAGATGTTGGTTCAGTGAACTCTGTAAAGAGTAAAATCCTGTTAGAAGGCCTGCAGCTGCTCTCAGTTTTCTCTGAAAGAAGGAGCCCCTTGATATGTCTGATGGTGTGACTCTGTTCCTCTCGTTAGATCTCAGAGAACTTCTACTGTGACCTGAACTCGGACCAGATGAGGGGATTTCTTCGACCCCATGTCCCACACTTGGACATCTCCAGTCTGGCCAAGTCAGCCATCTTCTCCATCACCTACCCATCTCCTGATATCTACCTGGTCATAAAGGTATAGTTATTGTCTAGTTGCACTGAAGTCCAGAGGCTGTAATCAAATCAAGTAACTGTGGCAAATATGTTTTTTCAGAAAAGTGGTTTTGGCTACCATATTCTTCACGAGCTTTCTGGATTTTCCAGTTGTGATAACTGCATAGTAAAAAACACATTCTGAATATATATAGTTATATATAGTTTTATATATATATATATATATATATAACTGTTATATATAGTGCTTAGTAGGATATACTAGCCTGGAAAGCGTTGCCAGAATATGTATAAATGTGTGAAGCATTAAGACATCATTAATTTGCTGCATTTGTATATATATATATGTGTGTGTGTGTGTGTGTGTGTGCCATTGATAAATTTAGAACTTTTATATAAACATGTGCCACTGATAAACCCTGTATTAACACAGTACACAGTGAATAATCTTTATTTCCACCAGTGCATCAATAATCTTGTTCACTGTTGCCTTTTCTGTGTTGTAACATGTGACACCACACAGCACAGCTTCATACAAGATGAGAGACCATCTCTTTGTCTTGCACCAGCTCTACTCCCCCCTTGCAATAACCCATACAGCAGCAGCAGGACAATCTGACGGCATAGGAATGAACACAGTTATTTTTACTGTTGTTAATGTACCTGTGTGTTTACTAACATCAGTCACAGCGGGGTACTTCTTTTGAACTGAGCTGGCTCTCTTTTTTCCTTCCACGCATTTTTCAATTTCACGACCTTCTTTGCTCACTGTCCACCAATAGACTGTCATTTCTTTTCACCGGGCCGACTTACATGCTGAATTGTGTCACTGCTGCTCTGTAAGGTCAGATCAATGGCAAAAGTTCACATGTCTGCACTGATGAAAAGTAGGAAACGATAACGGAAGTAACAGATAAATGTTCTTTAAAAAGGAAGAAGTGTGGGAGCTTTATGTGGCCCCTGCTTAACCCCCCTCCCCCAGACACAGCGTTTTTTGGACCCTGAATCCTGAATGGGTGCTCTGACACGGTGCTTGAAAGCTCAAGGCTGGGTCGGATTCCTGCCATGGGTGCTAGAACAAGCTGCCTTTTGTCTTTCGTCTGTCTCCGGGCTACCCAAGATGGGCCAGGAGACGGAGAGGATGTGGGCCGCCTTGAATGCTCTGCTTGAGCTCCAGTGCATTAGTGACGTCTGTATCTGTCTTCTGTGCTGAGGAGGATATCGGTTTCGCCTGTGTCACGCTGCAGTGACATGCCGCACACCCGCTAAGCTAAAGAGCTACTGCTTTGGCTCTCTCTGCTAGGACCTGGTAGCATGCAGCATCTGAACAACCAACAGGAAGCACCTTAGGCAGTAGATGTCTGACTGAACCCTTCTGGTCACATAGTGACATAATCACAGTGAAATTTCCAGTTAGAGCCAGCAAATGATGAAGTGTATCCCACACTGAATCTTTGTCATGAGCTCCAGGATCCTTTCTGTGTTTCCTGGCAGATTGTGCTTTTTATAGCACAGTACAGGGATGACTCTCTAGCTAAGACTTGTTTGCAACTTTTTAAGGTCTTTATTTCATATTACTTTAACTTTTTCATGGTGACATGGTTTTATGTGGGGCATGGTGGCTCAGAGATTAATGCTGTTGCCTTGCAAGTGAGGGCTGGAAGTTCAAATCCTGCTCTGTGTGTGTGTGTGTGTGTGTGTGTGTGTGTGTGTGTGTGTGTGTGTGTGTGTGTGTGTGTGGTAATTCCTCCACTGTCCAAAGGTTTGAGTTATAGGCTGATTGGTGTTTCCAAACTGCCTATAGTGTATGATTGAGTGTGTGTGCGATTGTGCCCTGTGATGGGTTGAAACCCCTATGAGGCTGTCCCCTGCTTTGTGCCCTAAGCTCCCTGCCCTCTGAGAGAGGCTCCAGGCTCTTTGTGTCCCTAGACAGAATACGCAGTTTGGAAAATAAATGGATGGATGGATCTCTTTGCTCTCAGCCTTTCCACACTTTACTTCTGCTTTTTGGCTTAGCTGTAGTGATCAGTTCTAGACACTCCTGACTAGTAGTACACGGTGACATTTCCCATAGTCCACTGCATGATGTGCCCTTTGCCATGATAAATTTTTATTTATTTATTTTTTGCCATGATAATGTACAGGTGCACTAATGGCCACCTCCATGCTGTATTTCAGATTGAGAAGGTGTTGCAGCAGGGTGAAATTAGTGACTGCGCAGATCCCTATATGGTGATGAAGGAGTGTGACACTTCAAAGGTAACATTGAAAAAGCATTCTCAAAATGTTTGTGTGTCCAATATTTCTATGTGGATAAGTTCATATTCCTGTTACACTGTTTCATTGTGCGTTATTTAACTTTTTCCCTAGTGTTGTTTCAATTTATTTTAAATTCATCAACCCAGTTCATATTCAACAGCAGACATTAAATTATGCTGTGTGTGTAATGCATATAATGTTTCAAAATATTTTAACATTGTTCTGTCCTGGGTGACTTTTTTTCCGTCCATGACTCGTGTGTTTGTATAGCTTGTATAGGTGATTATGAAGCTGGGTGAATACAAATAGTGGTGCCTTCTTAGAGTCACTTATCCAAGTCATGAAAATACAAACCAGCAGCTTGCCTAAGCTCCTTCTCACCTTTGTTCAGAACAAGGACAAACTGGAGAAGCTGCGCAACCAGGCAGAGTCCTTCTGCAAGAGACTGGGCCAGTACCGCATGCCCTTCGCCTGGGCCACCGTCAACATCATGAATGTCATCAGCACGGCGACACTCGAACGGGACACGGCTGACTCTGAAAGCCTTAACGGTGAGGGTTTGGGCTAAGCGACACCACGTCCCCTGTGTGCTGGGCTGTGTTATTTGGGTCTCTCTTAGAGACACAAATGGATGGAATTACTTCTAGACTTTTGTGTCCAGATAAGACACATGGAAAGGTTCCGTTTATTAACTGCCACATTATACCTTGCCTCAACTTCGTTGGTTAGATTGTGTGTCTGCTTGAACCGGGCAGGTAAGAGTGGTACAGATAGGCGGAACCAGCTGCCTAGGAGAAACTCTGAGCGCTTCAGCATGCTGGAGGATCATTATAACCTGTCAGCTTTCAAGCCAGCCACCATCACCATCTCTACCTTCTGCAAGCAGGTCTGTCAATGGTCAGGTTTGTCTTCTCACATCAAGCCAGTTGGGTTTCCTGACAATAATCTGTTTATTTTGCTCATCTAAAAAAGGTGTAAAATTTTATCACAAGGACATTATAAACATTTTTCCCTACCTGTAAGACCTACTTACATTGCGTAGGTCCATTGCTGCCACAGAGGTTTTTGTAAAAGTATAGCATTATAACAACTTCCACAGTCAAAAGAAAAGGCAACATGACTATGGATATAGAATAGGATGTATGTTAAAGCAATGCACTTCTTGACTAACTGAAACAGATTGTATAATCTTTAATTTTGTCCTAATGGGAGAGAGGAATTGTCACGGATAGTAGCCAAGACTGGCAAACAGCTCTAGCTCTGGCAGTAGCTGTTGTCACATGTAGTGAGCACGGTGATTTGTTTTTCTCGAATCCCAAACATTCATACACGTCACAGCACATTTCTATCTGTTGCTATGAAACGCTTCTCTCAGTCCAACCACTGTACCGCCATTAAAAGCCCAGCACAGTATTGTTACGTTGCTAAATCCTGTTATCCACTGTTTCAAAACCACTCCCCCTGCTGCCTGGGGACGTGACACCAAGATCGGAAACAGGATGAGGTTAAATAGCTGGTAATTCAGTGT
Source organism: Chitala chitala (assembly GCA_025773905.1). NCBI lineage: Eukaryota > Metazoa > Chordata > Actinopteri > Osteoglossiformes > Notopteridae > Chitala > Chitala chitala. Next base: position 11,574,975 of record JABJVR010000035.1, read on the forward strand.
ACATGATATATTATTCTGTGATTTCCTGGCAAGCAGTAAAACCAGCTTGGCAAGGTTTGCAGAAACATTCCTGTTTGCACATCTAAAGTGATCATGATACAGGCTCTTTAGATGCAAAGCACAAGTTCTTTTCTAACAAAGATTATTGTTAGTTTCTTGATCCCAGTCTAGGGTGTCCTGCATACCTCACTTCATGAGTTCTCCCCATTGAAACACATGATTATGTTACATTACACAGCCGGCACTTCTATGCATACCAGCGTCATGTACATTTGTACACTTGGAATATGTAAATGGAGTAATTGTGTCTAAAATGATGTCAAGATAGCAGGTGGGTGTATTTTTCACTATACTACCAGTAGCACTTACTAAGTACAGATTCATCACTAAAGGTAGGAAAAACATAAATATCTGGAACAAAAAATGCAGCAACAGCATCCTAACTAAAATATTTGTGTCACATTATTAGTCTACTCACAGAAATAAATTAAGCATAAGGCGTCTGCACTCCAGCACAAGAAGCAGACCGAAAAACAGGAATAAGATTTATGTGTGTGGTTGCAGGAAGGAGATCGGCTGAGCGATGAGGATCTCTTCAAGTTTCTTGCTGACATTAAGAGGTCTTCAAGTTTACAGAGGAGAATAAAGACAATCACAGGTGGCTGAACCGACTCTTCATAACGGTGCACTTGAAACTGATTCCCATGCAGGACAACTTATTGCTGCACTTTTACTTGATCGGTTGTTTAAAGTATTTTTTAAAGAAATATTAAAATTGAACAAACATTCCTTGTATGCATTTATGTGTTTACAAAGGGTGTTCTTTACATATTGAATTTGCTGTGTGAGTCTGTGATGAGCACTTCATTAGCCACAGTATCCAGTGTGTGGTCTTGTTCTGTGCTGAGGTACCCTGTAAATTCACATCTTTTCATGTTTACATGAAGGCACCATAAAGCTGGACGTGACTCCGGCTCCAGAGACCTTTCCAGCTTGTCTGTCTCCTGAGCTCATTCCAGTCAAACCAGTAGCAGAGAAGAATCAGCGACCTGTGAAGGAGGTCTTGGAGTTCCCGTCCAGGGAGGTCTACGTCCCACATAACATTTACAGGTGAGCTCTACCCAGTGCTGATCAGAAGTTTACACCAGAGGCATAATAACGCTGCGTCAACATACAGATCTTTTCCATACAGTCCTACAGGTAGGACCAAATGTTCCTTACTAGTTATCAGTGCTAACCTTGCCACATTCTCTTAGTCATTATTTCGTCCTTGTCATGTTTGGTACCTTGCTTGGCAGTTAATGACTGTTGTGGAGAGTTTTCTACACTATTTCTAGTTTTTTTGCATGTTGTGCCACCTGCCATGAGAGGTTACTGCACATGCACTGGTGCAAAGAAAAGCTGTGTATGACCATCAGCCATTATGCAGGCGTGTACTAAACTAAAGAGGAAACGCCACAGACCTCGAATATTTCAAATTCTGACTGGGGAGGTTATACTGCACCAAAAACATGAAGCGATACTTGAGCCGTTAACAGCATGCTCAGAATATATCCACATAGTGTTTACTCCTTGAACTGTCCTGCAGGTAAATACATGTACTTGATACAGCTGCACTGTTAGTGTTTATGAACCAAAAAAGAAAAGTGTCAGAAGTTCCCGTGGAGCAGGCCTTCTGCCAGTATTGAACATTTCCTTGTGTCAACAGAGCGGGCCAACGGCCCGGGATGATATAAAGGGCCTCATTGTGTGAATGAATGTGAAAACGCACCAGTGGAGGTGTGTTCTTCATCCAGGCCTGGAGTAGCTGGCAAAATTTCAAAATCATAATAGTGTTGCATGTCAGAGAGGGATCTTTTTGTGGTGCTGTAATCTGTTTTTATTATGAACCAACCTCCGCTCCGAACAGATCATTACTAGTGTTTGCATCTTTTTATTTTATGAAGTCTAGCTTTGTTTTCTTTCCTCCAAACACGTTCTCTGGTTATTGTCACAGTACACTGGAGCATTTATTTTGTAGACAAAACATTTTACACAATATCACATTTGTTAGGGGTTGGTTTATTGTTAGTGTAAAGTGGTGTGGTTTTTAAGGTTTTCAGCTGGTAGTTAGCTGGTGTAGCCTAGCACATGCCTGGATTTGGGTTTCCCCTGAGCGCTCTGTGTGTGCGCCCCATTAAGAGGCCACTCTAGGGCTTGATCACAGCAGAGTAGTCCAGACTGTCCACTCACCCTTTTGTATGACAGGGAAGCTTCTGAGGCTGTTTGAGGGTTTTGTGTGGTGGCAAAGATACATGTGATTGACACAAGCTACAGGAAATGGGCATCAAACCGTGTGATAAGCCTACCACTTCATTTTGTTGTGAAGAAAGTCATAAATGCAAGTCCACCAGTGGAGGCAGGGAATGCTAAAGCTGATCATAAAAGTCAATTAGAATTAGATGGAATTCACTTTTATTTTTGTGGCATGACATGGCACACACACGCACACACACACACACACACACACACACACACACACACACAAACACACGCACACACACAGAGCAATGAACGTGTGAGCCCTTCTGTCTGGCATAGCTCAGACCTCTTTATTACACATGAATATTTTATATTTTTTGTGTGAATGTTGTATCTGATGCTGTGTACTTTAATTTCTGTTATGATCTAACACAAGGCAACCCATTAAGAACTGCAGACAGGTCAGTCAACCAAGAATAAAATTTGAGTCTTATAATTGTATGTTCCTTATATTAATGGTAATTCATATGGTTGTGTATTATATTATTATCGGTTTCAAAACCAAATCATCTTTCTTCAAAAGAAATAAGGTATTTTTTGAAAAACCTTGATGAAACAGGGACACCTAGTGGCCAACACAGGTGCATGCTTAAATCTTTAGTCTTTTGCTAAAAAGAATATTCAGGCTCCTTTTTGGACTGTTCCCCAACACCATATAGACTTTCAATTGCTGAATTTTGTTTTGATCTTCATCTCGGTTTTGGATGATTGTTACAATCTATTGTCTTACTCTTTGCAGGAGCCAGTTCAGACTTTACATGTTATTGTATGTACAGATTTTGAGAATGCAAACCTCCAAAAAAATATTGTGGAGGTGTTTCCTCAAGGAAACATTTGTGTTCTCACATCCTCATGAGCCTCATATAAAACAGAACATTAACTTGGGAAGAAATAACTTAAAAAGAGAACCTGTAAATATTAAAATGAGCACTAATGGGAAGTGCCCACACACTCCTATGAAAATACAGTGTTTGTGTGTGTATGTGTCTAACCTGATCTTTCCTGGTTTGAACGTGTAGTAATATTCATCTATGAACATACCGTGAACATGCCTGGCCCATCTCAGCTCAAACTGTTTCCCAATCATTTATTCTCATCTGTTTGTCTTCCCAGGAACCTCCTGTATGTTTATCCTCAGAGGCTGAACTTTGTGAACAGGCTGGCATCGGCGAGGAACATTACAGTCAAAGTTCAGTTCATGAGTGGGGAGGACCCCTCCTGCTGTCTGCCGGTAAGCGCAGTGGATCAGTGACCCCCCCTCCCCCACACATACACACACCACCCTCCAGGGGGCTGTCAGCACCTGCTCACTCAGATCCACAGTACATGACTCGATCGGACACATTCCCGAGCAGGATGCCAGTGCAATGTGTGGGCGGTAACACACTTCAATTCACAAAGGCCTGCATTAAGGCTGTCAGCTGCATTAGGCAAACGCTACACCCATGTATGCGTACAAACACAAACTCCTTCAAAAGGCTACCAGGTGTATGCTTTTCAGAATTTCCCCAAAGACCTGCTTTTGTCTTGTTACCTGTGATGTGATTATGATAAGTGTCTGTTTACATTCATACATGGTTTTTGAGATGAGATTTACTTTTAGTAACACATAAAGCTCAACACATCTGGCAGTACATTTATTCAAATTTCTTTATTTAAACAATCAGGAAATGTTTTTAAACATAAATTATGTCTTTCTTAGGTTTCCTAGGTTTTAGACAAGACATTGTTATGGATAGGTTGGTTTTTAAATTGTGTACTAGTACATGTTTATGTTTTATTTCAGGTCATTTTCGGGAAGTCCAGTGGTCCTGAATTTGTAAAGGAAGTTTATACACCGATCACATACCATAACAAGCAAGTTCCTTCCATTGTGAATCTGCAGAGCTCAACGAAGTGTGCTCAGAATCCTGTTCTCTAATCCACTGAATGTAGACACATTCTGAGTCTTAATATCTGTTTGTCCTGGACATTGTACACACATGTAATCCAGGTTAATCCAGGTAGTATAGTTTAAACTGAATGTACTTTATATGTTAGAAAATTTAAAGTTTTTTTCATGTTTTGAAAGAGAGGCTGAAATAGAAAGAAAAGAAGGCATTTACATTCACACAAAACAGCGAGCTGAATTGGTCCATTCAATATAAGAGGAACTGAAGGCATTTAAAGATCAGATTATGGAATAGATTTATTTCACTGTACTTACTCCTATACTAATTTAGCTGTTACTGTTTTCATAGAGATAAAGGCAAAGATGCTGCTGTTTTAACAAAATGCAAATGTACTGTTAGGATAGAAGAATAAGGGATGGTTCTGAGCTGAGAATATGTGGAATAAAACAGCTCAGCTCTCCTTCACCTTTAACTTTTAACACAAAGTTCCACCTAATATAGGTCACCAGACTTTTATGAGGAGGTGAAGATCCGCCTCCCAGCCAAGCTAACAGAGAAGCACCACCTGCTGTTCACCTTCTACCACATCAGCTGTCAGCAGAAGCAGAATCAGGCTGGCAGCGTGGAGAGCCTCATCGGATACTCAGTGAGCATGCTCCCACAAAGAGGAGACTTGTCCAGACACACACACACACACACACACACCATATAAACACTCACACACAAACTCACACACACACGCATACACTCATACACACAAATGCAACTTCACACAAGCAGACCCACACACATAGATATATATACCCACACCATATAAACAGTCATGCGCACACACACACACACACACACACACACACACACGCACACACACACACACATACATATGCAGGCTTGGAGTCGTGACTGAAGTGGCTGTCTCGTTCACAGTGGCTCCCAATGATAATAAATGACCGCCTGCAGACGGGACAGTACTGCCTCCCCATTGCTCTGGACCGGCTTCCTGTTAACTACTCCATGCATCCTCCAGAGGTGGTGTATGAGCAGCAGCCAGAAGCATCCCCTCCAGTCACCCTTCTTCCTCTCTGTTGCTTTTTAACATAACATCCTTCACCCCCTTTGCAGAAGGTCCCCCCTGTGAAGTGGATGGAGAATCACAAGGGGGTGTTTAACTTGGAAGTGCAGGCTGTGTCCTCTGTGCACGCTCAGGTGTGTACTGAGACCAAGAAGCCCAAAACACCAATGAACTCAACTCCCGCTGTTGTGAATGAGGATCCATTTCTTTATTTCATTGCAAATGGATGCATTTGGATGATTTGAATGAGTACATTATGAAACTTTAAGAATGATTTCAGCGAGTAAAATCTGAAAAATATACTGATTTAGCTGACATTGATCACAATAAATATGAGGTTAATTAGTACTGGTAGTCTTATTGTACAGATCTAACTCATTTCTGTTACCACCCAAAATATGTGGTCTGCAACTGGACCTCAGCTGCTTTAATTATTGCCTAATGGAGAGTGAAATGAGGTAATTAGTAGTGACAGCTGATTCAGATGACAAAATGGCCTGTCCTGCCGGGCTACCCTCAACGTCTCGCCTCTCCGCTCCCTTCAGGACAACCACCTGCAGAGCTTCTTCACCCTCTGCCATGCCCTGGAGGGCAAGGTGACGTTCCCAATCCGCGTGCGAGACGAGAAGATCTCGGAGAACAAACTGGAACACGAGTTGAAGCTGAGCATCATCTCGCTGTCTTCATCACGGCTGGAACCCCTCGTCCTCTTCCTCCACCAGGTGCTGGACAAGCTATTCCGGCTCATCCTCCAGCCTATGGTCATTGCAGGGCAGACCGGTGAGTGGGGGCTGTTGGGTTGGGTGCGGCGGGGGGGTGCCGGGGTTTGGGTGGACCGCACCACTGTTCCGTGTCCCTGCCTGCGTCTTCTGTATGCATTCTAATTACTCAAATACACTAGGGCAAGATATTCATCAGCGTTGTCTTAGTTTGCAAAAATACAAACAAGCAAACGTACTGAATTTGCAAAAAAATAAACTTAATTTGCCATATTGTGTTGTCAGGCCCAAAGGAACTATTTACATACTTTCCAAACAGAACTTTTTAGCTTAAAATAATCATGAGTTCTCTGCTTATTTTTATGTTCTTTGATATACTTGTATTGATGATAGCCTTGCCTGGATTATGTTTGTTCCACTGTGCGGTACGTTGCGTGCACTGAACTTGATTTTTGAACTCTGTTTGCTTGTCTTGTAGCTAACCTGGCCCAGATTGCGTTCGAGTCTGTGGTGTCCATCGTCAACAGCCTTCACAACAGCCAAGAGCTGGCCAAAGACCAGCAAGGACGGAACTGTCTCCTAGCAACATACCTGTATTACGTCTTCCGACTGCCAGACACTCAGCGTGAGATTCTTCACACAGGTGCTGCCTTTGCTCATTTGTTTTGTAGAAAATGAAAATATTTAAGGTGAAAATTTTAGGGTAACCTTATAGGTTGATAATCCTGTAGATAAACAACTATGTAATACAAGGGTACACAATTTAATATGTATTTGAAAAGGAAATTCCATCAGCCTAAGATGATCTACATTTTCCATGTTTTTTAAAGTCCTCCAGACCTTAAAAATATCAATGTAAACACAAAAGGCCCAAATGGTATTCAGGCCAAATCCACGTACCAGTTATTGTGTGTGAGTTCTCATGGAGTCATGCTAGATATGTGTTGGATCTGGGCCAGTGAGAGAGCACAGGTGTAGCGATGCAGGGCATAAATAAGAGATGCTACTGCTGCACGCTCACACCTCTGCACACACGCACACCTCTGCACACACACAGGTCAGTGGGGCGTCACACGTCAGTCAAACTATTGTCTCCTTCAGACAAATCCTCGTTCTGCAAAAGGTTAATAATCTTCATTTCCAAAACTGCACAGCTAGGTTAACTCGGGAGTGGATTCTGTAAATTTCAGTGCCGCAAGCCCTTCTGTTAATTTCCACAAAGAACTTTTTCAAAACTTTTGTGCACGTTTGCAAACTTGGACTGACAGTTTTATTTGTTTATGAGTTTTGCATAGCCCACAATGGAAATTAAGCAGACATACACCAGGAAAGAAGTGTAAACACAGTATTTCTATTATTGTCATGCTGAAATTGAATTTTCTTTTTTTCTCAGTTTAACATACCTGCTTTCACTGTGTAATTCTGATGTCAATAACAGGAAAAGTAGGAGTGCGTACATTTTCGTATGAGCTGAGTTCTAAAATCATCCATTTTACACTTGTATTCCAAATTAATGCATCCACTTAAGTACATACATTACTTTGGTTCTCTTCATGACTCACAAAAAAAAAAAAAAAACCTAAAGCCACGCTTCAAAGCTAGTCATGATCTATAATAAGACCAGCTTTGAACCTGACCACTGGTTTATATAGAGAATATTATTCTTGTCAGATCTTACATTTCTCAAAAGCTGCTTTATTATAGACAATTTTCTCATTTTGGTTTGTTGTTTTAACTTAATATAATTTTATAAGCATTGGTGAGTCATCTTACTTCCCTACTTCACAGACATAAAGCACCAGTTGTGAGCCTTCCTTTCAGGTCCTGTGTTTATGGCTCACTTGTTTGGTTCAGTATTTTCACGTCAGTTTTGTGAAGTTCTGTGTCCTCTCTCCCTTTTCTTTAATCATGCGTATTACGAGCCGTAATGTGTACAATGTGGGCTCCCTCTGTGGCCGTGGTTGTGAGAAAGACTTTGAACTCTATATAAGCAAACGGTGTCTTGTTTTGAACTTGCCAGAGGTCCGTGTGCTCACTGTGTTCATGGCTGCGCTTCCGTGGTGGCGTTTGCTCTCACTTGCTCTCCATGCATGTGGTACTGATGTGGGTCACGGTTGCCCTGGGCCACAGGCACCAGCGGGCACACGCTGCACCCGGAGGTCCGCTACAACACTATAGGACGCGCCACTGCCACCACCGTGGGCTCCAAGCTGCTGCAGTCCCGTGTGTTGAGCAGCAGCAACCCTGACATCCACGCCCCCCAGCAGGCTGCGGACGACGCGGAGGTGAAGAGCATCCTCAACAAGGTACAGTACCAGCCTGAGCAGGCCAACAGCTCAGCGTGCCTTACCTGGGATGCTGGGTGCTTACCTGAACATACAGGTACTGGGCAGGATGCATCTGGAGATACTGGATGCTAAGTGTTTTTCACCTAGACACTAGACAGGCATTGCTGCTTTGCTGGAAAAGTAGGTTACTGACCTGTGCTTAGGAAAGTTTTAGATGAAAAAAGATGTTAAGATTCTTTATATTTTAATAAAACAGATATTCAGCTTTTTAGGATAAGAGCGCTTTCTTGTAAAGATGCTAGGATATCCTGTCTTTGGACTACTTCTTTCTTACCAGAAACAATTAAAACTAGCTTTTGGAGGACAGAGTTTCTGTGTGCATTAGTGTGATGAACTTAATTAAACACGGCAGCTTTATAATTACTCTATGGATAGTTATTTGTTGATGTTTTCATAGGGTTTAAATCACCCAGGGAGTCGCATGTCCACATTTGTGGATGTAAATAACTATTTCCAGTCTGCTGGGGCTACGAGAACAACAAACAAAAAGGTAATACCCACTCTGGCCATAAGGGGGAAGCAGAGACACCAACTCGCCAGTATTCAGTTTATGAGCTGCACAAATTTATTTATGAGAAGCTTGTTATGTTCTTCGCAATTACTTTTTTCAGTACAATATTTTGGTTAGGTGATAATTGAAATTAATTGGAAAAGTGTTTCCTAACCTCAGACCAATTTGTGTACTTTACACACAGAAATTAAAAAAAGAAAACAACTTGTACTGACATCATAGCTTCACTGAACCAAGAAGACCAACCGGCAGACCATCTATTATGGTCTTTAATGATTGTGGTGATTATTGCAGTGTTTATGCATGCTGAAAAGGGTAAATATAGCAAAACTGTCGACACATGAAGAATGACTTTAACGGCGGCCAATTCTCTTTCGCGGTCCACCCTGGCAGCAATTTCACGAGGAACTGGCCCTGCAGATGGTGGTGAGCACAGGGGTGTGCCGTGAGAATGCCTACAAGTATGCCTGGTTCTTCTTCGAGCTCCTGGTGAGTCCGTGCAGGTGTGGCTTTGTGTGTTGTCTGTACACGCATGGTCTGGCGTGAGAACTGCGCTTGCAGATTTCGAGGTACAGACCACAAAGACAGGCGTAAGCTGTATGGCTTTGCGCCTTTGAATGAATGGCGACTGTATCTGGGGGTTCCCAATGCAACTGGTGCTCTGCAGCGTGTAAGATGAGGTCCTGTGTTCGTGCCTCTCTGGTTTTGTCTCTGCTTAAGGGTTTGTGTGTGTTTTCATGTGGATAGAGCATGTCTTCAAATATGTGACATGTCAGTGTCAGGGGTGCGGTTTGTTATTTAGGGGTTATGCATGCGAAGCTCATGTGTTGCATGCGTTTGTGTGTGTTTCAGGTAAAGAGCATGGCCCAACATGTCACCCACTTGGAGAATCAAGGCGTACCTCGTAGGAATCGGTTTTCTGATAGGTTTAAAGATGACATCACAACCATCGTCAGCGTAGTGACCGCGGAGATTGGAACCATCTTGGTCAAACAGCAAAAGGTCAAGCCGGATCAGACATCGTGACCTTGAATGTTATTGTTATAACTTTGTCTGTATTGGCTTACCAGGTGTCACACTGACAGTGAATGAAAGTTTTCTCTTTTTGGCACTTGGGTAAAGGAGCTGGACCAAGCAGAGAAGGTCAATATCAGCCTGGCCTTCTTTCTCTTTGACCTGCTGTCGCTCATGGATCGGGGCTTCGTGTTCCAGCTGGTGAAAAATTACTGCAATCAGGCAAGATCCCGTCTCTACACACAAACGCGCACACACACGCACGCACATACACGCATTCATGCGCACACACTCCATCTTAAATTCTTGTAGTTGAGGGACAGGATTGAAAAGGCAGTGTGACATACTGACAGATGTGGGTTTGGTCTGAGAGGGGCTGCCGTCGGCCATGTTTTGGCGGCCCATCTGGCCCACAGAGGATGGGGGTGTACACCCAAACCCCTCAGAGTGATGCCGATCACGGTGCTTCACACGTGACCTGCTCAGCCCCGCGTGACATTTGTAGATGTCGGCAAAGAGCGTGTCCATGCCGACGTTGGTGACCATGCGCCTGGAGTTCCTGCGGATCTTGTGCAGCCATGAGCACTACCTGAACCTCAGCCTCTTCTTCCTGAATTCCACATCTGCTCCTGCCTCTCCGTGCCCATCTATATCCTCACAGGTGGGTCCACCTGTCAGCTCAGCCTGCTATTTGGCATGGCAGTGATTTCAGCAGAGGTCCACAATCCCCCCCCACCCCCTTCATATTTTAAGCCAATATAAGGCCACCGCCATGACATTAACCTTTGTTAATATGCTTCTTGATTTTAATGATGATGGAGTAGGTACTGTACCACTGGTCTTGTATTAAGGGCAGCTGTGACCAGAACATGTCCTTTTGGGAACATGATGACTCTAGCTATATTTAGTTAATAACATATACTGTTTAAATTGTGCTTTCAGAAGCTCCAATATTTTTTTTCCTCCTGTACATATTAGTTGTTTTGTAGAAGTTAGCTTGATTTACAGGTATTTTTGGTTTTTAATGCAAATCTAATTATTTGTAAAAGTCACTGCAACACAATTAATCGATGGTTCGTAAATATTGTGATAAAATGTGGTTAAAAGAAGCAAATTCATGGAAATTGTGGCAATGTTGGAAATTTTTATTTAATGTCAAAAACTAAAACAGAGGTATGTGTCATACAACTCTTTCTGTGTCTTTGCTGACAGAACTCCAGTTCTTGCTCCAGCATGGAGAACAAGGTGGCCAGCATGTTTGACTTGTCTTCAGACTTTAAGCAGCAGCATTACCTCACCGGCCTGCTCTTGACTGAGCTCAACGCTGCTCTGGATATGGAGTTAGAGGGGTGGGTCTCAGTCTGACTGCCTGCCTTGCTTTATATGCCTGTTTGACTGTATCACTTTGACTGCCACACTGTAACTGACTTGTCGTATCTGTCTGACTGTATTAGTTGTGATTGCTCTGTCTGATTGTATCAGTCTTGCTTACTGTATATGACACTGTATCAGTTTGTTTTCTTGACAGTACTTGTCTGACTGTATCAGTCTTGCTGTCTTGCTTACTGTATCTGACTGGCAGTATCAGTCTGTCTTCCTGGCAGTACCTGACTGTATCAGTCTTCCTCACTGTATCTGTCAGACACTGTAACTGTGTCTATCAGTCTGTCTTTATGTATTAATGTGTGTTTCAGTTCTTTTGTGTCCTTGACTCTGAGTGGTGGTATGCCTGCCTCTCTCTCTCTCTCTCTCTCTCTCTGTATGTATTTACTGTACAAGTTTGCATGTCTGTTTTACTGTCTGCCAGTCTAAATTTTATGTTCATCTGATTGTGTTGTTCTTTCCGGCTGCCTCGATCTCTGTCTGATCTGGTAGCTAGTCCACTCGTTTGTCTCCATTTCAATTTCTGCCTGGCAGTGTCTGCTCATCCTGTACCTGTTGGTTTGTCTCCATGTATCCACAGTATTCTCATCTGAAGACATACTTTATATATTGTATTGCACACGCAGAAGCTGATGTGTCAAATATAAAATGAATACAAAATTAAAATTGTAAACGAAAGTTTGTCATTTATTAATGATAGTTAGTTCTTCCCATTAAATGGAAGGTAATGACAAGCATTTTGTTCTTTTTGTTTTTCCATCTCCCTCTTCTTTTATTACAAGGATATTTATTAATGTGTAAATATCAGTGACAAAGCCTGCCTCAGTCTTTCTGTCTGCCTAATAAGATCTATGTGTTTACTTTCGTCAATCCATCTGCTTTCACTTAATTTGTTTTGTATTGTAAAATGTCTCTCTCAATTAGACCGTTTGCCTCATTTTGTTTGTCTGAATGCTTTTCTGTTTATCTGTTTCTCTCTGCCTGTCTTAATCTGTAACTTGGGCTCCAGTGTCAGATGTATACAACTGATTTTTTGAAACCCTTCGTTGTACTGCGGTGCCAAAGCCTCGCAAGGGGTGAATTTGCCTGCGAGATGTTATGACAATATGGTGCTTCCAGACATGAACCTTCTTCTGATTTGCAGGGGTAAAGTGCAGAAGAAAGCCATTAACGCCACGTACAGCCTGTTGTGCGCCCATGACCTGGACCTACGATGCAGCCGTCCGGAGGTCAGGTCAAAGATCGCAGCTCTTTACCTCCCTCTTGTGGGAATTATCATCGAGTCTCTCAATCACCTCGATTTTACAGGTGGGCTTTAGAATGTTTTTGATCAGAAATGTATGTGCTGGAAACTGTCCGCTCATGTATTGTAGAAACCTTTAAATGTCATTCGTTTGACCAGGGCTGGATGGAATTGGTATATTTTGATACAGCAAGGAATGTTAAAAAAGTGAGAAATGTGAAAGTCACTTAGCTTACTAAATCCACTGAAACCTCTCTCAGAGCCACAGCTGTGCCTTACCCGTTGCATGTTGAATTTGGCACCACTGTGACAGGTGATGTTGGCCAGGAGTCAGGTTGAAATAAGCTGGGTGCCAGTTTTCCAAGGCTGCAGTGTTTCAGCATCATGTCAGGACAGGAACAAGAGCAAGCCATAGGCTTCCACAGCAGGCAGGCTGCAGTTGGGGTGTGTGTGGCTGCCTGGTAGAACTGTGCATACGGTGCCTGTATCAGTCAATAATTATTTTAGATCTGAACACATTAAGATGCGCTGTACATTTCGAGTGGGAATGCCAGTGGTGTTGGCCAAGGCTGGGTCCGGTGTGGAGGTGAAAAGGAAGGCCTCGATCCCCCTGCTCTGAGTGGAGATACGGCAGCATCATTGCAGGCCCTGTGAACGTTCCCTCTCCACCATCTTGTCTTTACAGTGTCAGAGTCCCGTGGCAGCAAAGGGAAGCCAGGGAGCCCAGATGACGACGCAGACTCCGTCACCCCAATCAATCAGTCAGTTGCCATGGCAATCGCAGGCAATCCCTATAACACCCTGGGGAGAAGCTCTCTCAGCTCCATGATGGCTGGGGTGAGGGGATCTATACAGTGCTCTTTCAGTTCAGGCCAACATCTGCTAAACTCCAATTAATGTGTTGAGTTTGGATTTGGAAAATAATAATTATTTCAGTCCTTCATTTAGCTGTTTCCCAGATATTTGGCCTAAGAAACGTATTTTTTCAGCCAAGTATTATCAAACTGGACAGCCCCTAATTAATTGTCTGTTTGGCAATTGACGATAAAATAGCAGTTTCACATGGAATTTGTGTCTGCTCTAAATTCGTTATTGAATACCCTGTATCATAGTCCTTTTGTACTTTGTGCATCTTTATGTGCATTTATGTCCATTTATAACACATTGATTGCTGCTTACATGCATATTGACTCTAGAGTACAGGTGTAATCACACTTTTCTCCTTCCATCTCTGCCAGTTATTAACTGCAGATGTGTGTTGCAGGCTTGCAAAGCCAGTGGCACCCTGACTGCAGAAACCAGCCGGAACCTTCTCATCTGCTTCCTGTGGATCATGAAGAATGCAGATCAGAACCTGATCCAGAGGTGGACCGTGGACATGCCTTCCTCTCAGCTGAACCGACTGCTCGAGCTCCTCACCATCTGCGTGTCATGCTTTGAGTACCGCGTAAGTCAAGGTTCTGGTGCATGTTCACATTAGAAGCAGGTACAGGGAATGGGGACCGAGTCGTGGAAATACTCATCTGTGAAACAACAGGATCGATGAGATCATGTGCACTCAAGGTTGCCCATAGCGACATGAAACATGATATTTATGCCATGTCCTGGTCATAAAATATATTTTTATATCTCTGATCTTTATATAGATGCTATAACTGGGGTAATATTACATAAAAAATTGAGCCAAAGTTTTTGCTTTTTCCAGACGCACTTTGCAACAAATAATCTGGTTCTTAAATCAGTAGAAAAATGGTAATTGATTTAAATTTTGACCTGTTGATGTGAACAGTGGTGGGCGGTGTGGCTCTGCTCAGACTGCATACATATGAACACTGTCTTGCAGGGGAAGCAAAGCTCAGACAAGGTGAGCACACAGGCGCTTCAAAAATCCCAGCAGGCCAAAGCCCGTCTGGAGGAGGCGCTGCTGGGTGGCATGGGAGCCCGCGGAGAGATGATGAAGCGTGTGGGAGGTGAGCAGCTGTGGGGTGCAGGGTCTCTGCCACTCTTTAAGATGCCCGCTGCTGTATGTCTGTCAGACTCACATCAATTTCCTTACTCTGCTGTTCAGCTTAACGCAAACTCCCAGAGTCAGCTGATTCTGTTACAAAAGTTCAGTCTCACACACACACGCATGCACGCACGCATACACACATGCACGCACGCGCACAAGCACACACACACACACACACACACACACACACACACACACACACACACACACACACAGAGCAATGAGCATGTGAGCCCTTCTGTCTGGCTTAGCTATTTATCAGTTTCTCCCTGCTTTGCCACTGCAGGTAACGACCGGACGATCGGACAGAAAGAGAACCTCCGATGGAGGAAGGACCTCACGCAGTGGCGTCAGACCAACGACAGGCAGGACAAGTGAGTCGGCATGATTACAGTGACTCCTGCTACTCTATAGAGTCGCTGCCTTGGGACAGTATTAATGCCAGCTGTATGGCCAGAATGTGTGGGGATGGTCATGAGTAACAGAGGTCATCCTGATATCACTGTTTCTGCAGGTCTAAGGCAGAGCTGGACCAGGAAGCCCTAATCAGTGGGAATCTGGCCACCGAGGCTAACCTTATTGTGCTGGACCTGCTGGAGATCATTGTCCAGGTGAGGAACATCTCACATAGCCTTCCGTGCGTCATAAGCATCACCCTGCTCCAAATGTGAGAAATGGGTCTCAGGGCCTGCACATTAGAGAACCAAGCTACATTTTGAAATGAACAAAACCAAACCAAAGAACCCACATGTTGAAAGGTACTCAGCCAGAACTACATTTGGAACATAATCCTAAGTGTGGATCAGTTATAAGTGGTTTAGAGATAATCTTTTGATCATAACTACGTATGTCCTATAAATAATCTATACATTAATTGATTTCTATTTATATTAAAATAGAGCAAAATTACACACTTGCTTTATGAGAGGATGGTGCATGGGAGTTACTCAAGGTAGAAATAATAACATCATAAAAATTAATTTTGGTTAACCTCTTCCTGATTAAAAACACTATTAGCATAATTACTCCTATGTAGCTCATTATAGACCAGTGACTGGTGACTACACCTTACACAGCCAATGTGGCTTAAGCACACTGTGTTGATTGTGGTAGAATATCTTGATAATAAAAACACTCAATAAACAGTTAAACACTTTGAGATATATGGTTGCTGTTATTGACATTTTTGACTGATGTACATTAAGAAAACCCCCCAGTGTTTAATTAACACAGGTGTGATTTATGAATGTACATATATGTGTGGTCTACATTTTTGCAATAACTCCATTTAGATGAATCATTATTACAAATCTATAACTTCTGTATATAATCAAATGAAGCATAGTAGTAGTTAATGTCATTTATATCTTTCTGTGCACTTTTGTGAGACATTTTTATTTGCCTCTTCATCAGTGAATAGTGCGTGATACCTCAAACTGTGATTCACTGAGGAAGTATTATTAATGCAGTAAATATTACTGGAAAAGGTGGTTATGAAACTTCAGTTGTACTGGAAATGAGCTGTTGTGGGAACACTGCACTTCAGCGCCCTGACTTGGGTACAGAACTGTAACGTTGTGCAGTGTGTAATTAACAAAACCTTACTGTACTGTAACTGTGCATTTTTTCACTGTAACATGCTGTGTTAATAAGTGTACTGTCACTCCCTGTCGTGTTGTATGTTGCCGGGTGCAACCGTGTGCCTCTCTCTGGCCCAGGGGGTGTCCGTGGTCGACTGTAAGGACAATGTCCTTGGGGGGGTCCTGCGGGTGTTGCTGCACTGCCTCACCTGTAGTCAGAGCACCACCTTCCTGTCCCACTGCTTCGGCACTCTGCGGGCGCTCATTGTAAAGGTACTGTGTGTGTGTGTGTGTGTGCAAATGTGAGGTACTCCGTGTGGTTACATACAGCACATGTCACTGTATGGTCATGGTGTTTGTGTGTATGAACTCAGTACTTAATTTGTCCACATAACATGCATGTGTGTACATGCACATGTGTGTTTCCGGTCTCTCAGTTACAGTGCAGTGGCGTGTGAGTGTGCGTGTGGCGAGAGAGCGCAGTGGCATCTCTACTGTGTCGTGCTGCAGTTTGGAGACCTGCTCTTCGAGGAGGAGGCGGAGCAGTGCGCGGACCTGTGCCAGAAGGTGCTCCAGTGCTGCAGCAGCTGCGTGGACAGCAACAGGGCCCAGGCGTGCGCCACGCTCTACCTCATCATGAGATACAGCTACAGCTCAGCCAGCGTAAGAACACGCGCTCGTTCTCCGACCGAAGGACGCGCTCACACGCAGGTCCCGTGTGGACTCTTTCTGCCGGTAGCGTGGCAGTCTCTGCTGGCACGCATGCTTGACTGCTGGAGAGCGTGCCCCTCCATTTTCACGCTGCGTGTGTTTGTTTAGCGTGGGCGCGTTCAGCCACAC
Organism: Chitala chitala; assembly: GCA_025773905.1. Classification (NCBI taxonomy): domain Eukaryota; kingdom Metazoa; phylum Chordata; class Actinopteri; order Osteoglossiformes; family Notopteridae; genus Chitala; species Chitala chitala. The sequence continues at coordinate 11,591,889 of JABJVR010000035.1, forward strand.
ACATGATTGCCTGTTAGCGTAGCTTCTGAGTGAATCACCTTTACTCTGGCCGGATGACTCACTCATTTCCGTCTCAACTCGTTTTTTTTTTTTTGGGCTCTAATTTGATTTGGGGTTAGACAGGCAAATTGGGGGGGGGGCAAGGTCTGATTTGCAGCGAGGCTGACCCCCCCCCCACCACCACCAGCACAAAGACAGCTGCAGCGTCAAGAAACTGTGCTGTGTGGCTGATGTAGCATAATAGTGTTATTAACATGATCCATTGCCAATTATACATGCATTAATGGAGGATCATTTTGCCATTTCCTGGTGCTAAACAAGATTGATTGTATTTCCTGCCTTTTATTTCGACATCCCAGAATCAATGACCTCACACTAAGCAACAACTATAGAGAATTGAAGCTAACCAGTGCGTTGTGTACTTATCTGAAGCCTGTGCACTATAACCTATGAAGACATTTTACTCTTATTCTTCTATGAACCTACTACTGCTACTATTGCTATGTGCTGTACATACTGTTACTTCTATATAGTAACTATATAGTATAAATGACATGTGAACCTTTCAACCCAAAGAGACATCTCAGATGTAATTTTAAGTCATAAAAATGACACCATTCACTAAATCATGGTCCCCAGACACACGTAAAAGCTAACTTTATGTGACAGCTACAGTATTAAAAGTGTGTTGTGTTATAGGCACATGGGACGATGTATTTGTACATAATGCTGACAGTTTTACGTTATTTGCCCTGCTTTGAGTTGTCTTGACCCATTGTGTTATGTCCATCGGTGACATGCTCCTGCCTACAGAACTTCTCACGGGTGAAGATGCAGGTGACCATGTCGCTCGCGTCTTTGGTGGGAAAGTCCTCAGACTTCCACGAAGAGTATCTCCGAAACTCCTTGCGGACCATCCTGGCCTACGCCGATGAGGACTCGGAGATGCAAGGCGCGCAGTTTCCTTCTCAGGTAGTTTCCAGCACACTGTCTCCTGTAGTCAGGATTGTGCTCCACCCATATCATTATACTACAGTTGAACTAATTTGAATATGCTCGATATAATGGTATTCACCCTAGCCAGCACTTTGTTACACTGGTACTATAATGTATTTGTACTACACTGGTACTATAATGTATTAGCTGGTATTGTACTATGCGCTACAAAGAGTATGTTAGATCGATACTGTTCCACGCACATGATACTGTCACTGTCCTGTGTATGCTATATTTTGACAAAAATGCCTTGTACAGGTAGTGTTGTACTGCCATAGCCTTTGTATGTAGTAATCTTCTAAAGAGCTGTTATACTCCCAGAACTCCCAGTAATGGAGCTGTACATTAAGATATAGCTTCCTAGGGGGAAGATGATGAACCACACATGTTCACAACCTTAAAATATTCAAACTGGTAGGAGGCTTTGTTAGAGTAGGTATAACAATGAGTTGTTTACCGACTTTGTTCAGATAAATAAAGAAGAATATCGGTGTTCCCATGTGCACGTTTGATTTATCAGGGTCAACACTAAACGGGACCTTAGTGCGGGCTGCGTCTCTTGCTGTGTCGTCTGTAACGCTGTGCATGTCGTGTGTTACGTGTTTAGGTGGACGAACTGCTTAGGAACCTCAACAGCATCCTGTCAGACACGGTGAAAATGAGAGAGTTCCAGGAAGACCCTGAGATGTTGATGGATCTTATGTACAGGTATTCTAATCAGTCACACACACACACACACACACACACACACACACTTAGGGCCCTCGCATTTAGACATTACATACCTAAAATGTAACAACACCTATTTCTTAATACAGTTGTCTATTATTTACATTTAAATTGTGATAGATGTGCAGAGGACTGTGTGATGTACAGTATCTGTCCATGAAATAAAGAGAGGCATTTTAGATGTTTTTAACAGATACAAATCAGCTGACACCACATTAAAGTTCATTATTGTACCCCTTCCCTGCCAACCCTCTATTTAGTATTGGGGTGGATTTACCCCTTGTGCAGGTCCTTCTGGTTCCAATTTTACTTTGGTTAGTGTGTTTCTTCTTGAAAAGTTACACAGTGGTAGTCATATGGTAGTTACCTTGGCTCGCTGAAAGATATGATACTCTTTTGTTCTGGGGAGTCCAACATCGCTGTAGAGCAGAGTGCGTGCCTGAAAGTGGTAGTTTAAAATGGTAATGATTCCTTTGTCTGGCTCTACAAGCAATGAGCAGTATAATCAAGAATATCATCTGGAAAAATGAACCCCTATATCCTCAGTAAATTTTTATTACTTATTCATTACTAGGAAATGGAAATACAGTTCAGGTTATTAAGGGTACTGTTTGCAATGCATGTGATTCATGAACCCCTCAGGATAGCAAAGGGGTATCAGACCTCGCCAGACCTGCGTCTGACCTGGCTCCAGAACATGGCTGAAAAGCACAAGAACAGGAAGTGCTTCACAGAAGCAGCCATGTGCCTGGTGCACGCCGCCGCCCTGGTGGCCGAGTACCTGAGCATGCTAGAAGACCACAAATACTTGCCAGTGGGCAGCGTCACCTTTCAGGTACGTGGCATCTGAGTCCCTTCCTTCAGCATAGCAGCAGATGTTTGCCCGTTGTTCCAGACTGGTGAATGGTTCTGAGGAGGAAAACAGAGTGACGATGAGTATGTCTGACTTAGCTCTTCCTAGCCAGGTTGGACTTTGATTTTCAGCCAAATGATAAGTCTCTGTGTTACTATACTAGAATAGAATAGCACTGCAAGAGTGACAGGTGCTGACATGTGAACATAAAGAAATAGGGAAAGATTATGAGGTGCTTTTATTGGTTTAACACTGATGAAAAAGCATGCAGAAAAATTGGAGAATCCATCAGTTATATTACTCCATTTAGGGAGCAAAAGTAAGTCTTTGAATGCAGTCTGATGAATCGTTTGAGCATGAAGTGTTCGTGTTTTAAGAGTGGAAAACATGTTTTCCTGTGGCAGAACATTTCCCCCAATGTCCTGGAAGAGTCAGCGGTGTCGGATGACATCCTGTCCCCGGATGAGGACGGCGTGTGCTCGGCGCGCTACTTCACGGAGAACGGCCTTGTTGGGCTGCTCGAGACGGCATCTGAGCTCTTCAGCCAGGTGAGCGTGGGCCTGCAGTTCTGCACATCAGCATGGTGGTTGATGAGCCCCTCACTCCCACAAGGCTATGTGCTTCCATATGCAGTCACACCCTGCAAAAGTACGAGGACCATAAAGACAGCTGCAAAATACACGTTTGGGAGTGTGTGTGTCAGTGTGTACGCACGCAAGAGTCCTGACACTCACATGCACGTTCCTCCATCCTCCCATTGGCGTTTGCTGTCTTCGCAGGGTGGGCTGTACGAAACAGTCAACGAAGTTTACAAGATCATCCTGCCAATCCTGGAAGCCCACCGGGATTTTCGCAAGCTGGCTACGACGCACGAGAAGCTGCAGAAGGCCTTTGAAAACATCAACCTTAAGGTACGCCAAGCATGGAGAAGTAGGTCGTCAGGCACAGCACCAGGTGCTCTACATGAAAATCAATTGCAGTGTCATACTGTATGTCAGCCCTGAGTGACCACAATTACACAGGAGGAACATTTTATATACCATCCATAATACCATCCTGTAATTTCTAGCCCTTATACCCAAACACACGTTATTTAGATAAATGCATAATTGACAATATGCTATGTTCCTGTTACCATGTGGGGACTGCTTACAGGAAATGAGAGCTGCGTAGACACATGGGAATGCTTCAGACCGATCCTGTTGCATGAACTTAATGACAATGCCACGTGTTTGATGATCTCCAGGGTCACAAAAGAATGTTTGGAACATACTTCCGCGTCGGCTTCTATGGTTCTAAGTTTGGGGACCTGGATGAACGGGAGTTCATTTACAAAGAACCTGGAATCACTCATCTCCCAGAAATATCCCAAAGACTAGAGGTAAACAAACAAAACCAAACAACATGGAAGATGGCACTTATTTCCTGGTGACTTACGGCTGTTGCAGTTGGTGTGCAAAATGTCTGATCAAAGCATGTGTTGTGAAACTTTGACGGTGTGCTGTGATGTGCATTGCATGGAGAATAGCTGTTTTAGGTTTTAACTTGTGTATTTACTGAGATGTATAAATAGGTACCAGAATAGGTCAGCATTGCCAGTTTGCCTTCATGTGTATATTTGAGCAAGAAAGAGGAAAATGTTATGATTCTGTTCTTTTTTTTAGTCTTTCTATAGTCAGTGCTTTGGAGGGGATGCTCTGGAAATTATTAAGGACTCTGCACCTGTGGACAAGAGCAAACTTAGTCCAAATAAGGTGGGGAAAGGCATACAAACACTATTAAATAAAGACATTATTTTCCAAATATAAGATTGCATTTTGCTTATACAGGCAAGCACCTTAGTATCATTTAAAGCTAATTTAATTGTGTCACAATAAACTCATCATAACCTTTTTTTTTAATCTATGCTAGCATCAACTCCTATTTCTCTTTTTCGTTTTCAACCATTCCATTCACGTTTGCTTGCTGTTTCAGGCTTACATCCAGATCACCTTCGTGGAGCCCTACTTTGACGACTATGAGCTGAAAGACCGTCTGACCAACTTTGAGAAGTGCTTCAACCTGCGGCGCTTCATGTACACCACTCCTTTCACCAAGAGCGGGCGCCCGCGGGGCGAGCTCAATGAGCAATATAAGAGGAAGACCATCCTGACCACCATGCACGCCTTCCCCTACATCAAAACCCGCATCAACGTCATAGAGAAGGAGGAGGTACCTCCACCCCCAACTGGGAACATGATTATCCCTGACACCCCAGGGCATGCACTCCTCTTTTGCTGTCCATGTTAAGGCTGGCTGGAAAAGCTGCTCAGATTGTTAGATCATCTGATTTGCTTTCTCCTACTCCCTGACTGCTTCCTCACATTTCAGTTCTGTTCTGCTTGCCGTACACCTGACACAGGTAATGAAGGGCTTGATTGCTAGCTCACTAGAACAAGAATTAGCCCTGGACGTACTTTGGCTTAATTAGCAGTTTCTAGACTGTAGCAGCTGTTTTACACTTAAGGATTCACTAACAATCATTTGGTCAAGTCCAATACTGTTCCTTCTTTAGACTTATGGTAACAATTTAGGAACTGACACACATGTTCACGGTTAGCTCACAAATAGAGGGCTTTCTTCGCACTGTGGGGGGGACAGCGACTCACGCAGTTTGCTTCAACTCCTAACCCCTAACCGGCATCTCTCTCCCCCTGCGACGTGTGGCCGCAGTTTGACCTGACGCCCATCGAGGTGGCCATAGAGGACATGCAGAAGAAGACGCGCGAGCTGGCCGTGGCCACCCATCGGGAACAGCCCGATGCCAAGATGCTTCAGATGGTGCTGCAGGGCTCCGTGGGGGCTACCGTCAATCAGGTCTGCAAATCCGGCACTTTGTTTTGGGACCGCGCGGGCGGGCCTGTCGTGTATTCACTGACGACGATGCTCGCCCTTATCTTTCAGGACAGCGAAATTGTCAACATTTCATCGCTTGCACTTTAGTGATGCCATGTGTACTTTAAATGAAATTCTTTCGTATTAAAAATGAACATCCCAAACCCCCCAGTTTAGAGTTGAGTTATACTTGTGTGAGAATTGCTTGACTTAATTTTAGGCATTTTTATCATAGGACAGCACTTACTGTTAGATTTTCTGTTTCTGTTTCACCTTGTTTTTGACACTTATTCATTGTAAGTTGATTTGAACAAAGGCGTCTGCTAAATGAATGCGATGTAAATGATTTGTATAGGTACCATAACTGCACTCAGTTTCACGCGAGCTTGAATTGTGGCTGTAGTTCTGTCAGTTCTTCTCATTTCTATTGATGGCCACATCTCATTGCACTTAAAGTTTGTTTAACCAACAATTTCTCATATTTAAAATATGGGGCTTTGTAAAAGAAAGCAACAAAACAGCGTTGATAAATGAAGGTGTGCCATTCTATGTTCCCTTCAGCCATTAAGCAACTTCCCTTAAATCATTAAAACGGTATGTTTTCAGGTCTTGGTGCGATGGCCTTTCCCCAGATCACTTTGCTTTGGGTTCACAAGAAATCTAACTTTAAAAGCAAAACACAAAGCACACAGATAGAAACAAAGAAAAAGAACTGAAGTTTTGTGTTGATGTACGCCATACACAGGGCACAGAGCCTAATGTCTTCCTGATGTGCTGGCTGTATGTTGAGGCCTTAACGCATTCAACAGTCACTTAGCAATTTATTTTCCCATGAAAGAGACTGGTCTTCACTCCATCCGCCTGCCACCTCTCTTTTCTGTAGGGACCCTTGGAGGTGGCCCAGGTCTTCCTAAACGAAATCCCAGCAGACCCGAAACTCTTCCGTCACCACAACAAACTGCGACTGTGCTTCAAAGAGTTCCTCCTGCGGTGAGGCCCGGCTCTAACGCGCACACACCCGTTTAAACAGAGCGCCGTGCCAGCGGGGCACCTCGGCCAGCGGGGTGGGGTCCACAGCCAGGATGCTGATGTGTGCCACGCCCGTCTTATGAGCAGCGACTTTGATTGTCCAGCGTGCGATGCACTGCTCAGATTGTGAACCCAGGATGGTGCGCCGGTCTGTACAACGAGAGTGTGTGGCAAATAGCAGCTCGCATACGGACGAGGACTTGGACAGGCGGTTTGTTGCAGAGTTTAGGGAAAAAGCATTCACTGGGAGAGAATGCTACCAAACCACAAATGACCTATTTGCTGTCATTAAGCATCTCTGGGTACATTAATGGTCATTTTACAGAGTATCTTTTTCAGTAACCCACCCACTGTGGTGGAGCGTAAGAAAGGCTCTTGGCAGCACACATGCATGCTGTTCCCTTCGTTTTCCACTTCCCATGAAACTTAGCTCTGTGTAAGTGTGCCGTCGGCATATTTAAGCTTTCAAGATCACTCAGTGCTTCCATCTTTGGGAGGAAAAAAAAAAAGCCTGGAGTGTTGCAATTAAGTCACTGATGTGCCTGCCTTTTGTGGGAACGTATAGCTGCCCTTCAAAAGTGCATCTTCTTCTGGCATGCTCGTGTCAGATTCCTCTACACTATCTCTGCCAGCCGGATGAAAAATATCTGGTATAACTTCAAGAGTATTTTGTTTGCCCTAATAATGGCTCTGCCCGCTGCATGCTGGGCTCAGAGCTTCCACCCAACTTAGACTGTTGAGAGACAGGGTTCTGGGCACTGGGTAAGCACACCTGAACTTGTGAGTGTGCTCTGAAAGCCCCTCTACTTTCTTCACCTTTCAGAGGCAAGTGGCTGCTGTCTACACATGGGTTTTGTTTTTCATTTTCCACATCAATTATGCAAAATGTCTGCAGACAAATGTGGGTCTGTTTTGAGTTCACATTAAATGTTTTTCTTAAAAAAAAAAAAAGGAAAAACCGCATACACACACTGGTAGATATTTAATGGCTCCGATTTTTATCTGCTTGTGCCACAAAAGAATTCTTCAAAATGTAAGAGCAAAAGTAATGTTGATGAATTTAAAAAGAAAATGTATTGATTTTAAAGCAAATTATTTTCAGACGTGTATAAACTCACTTTTGACATTTCTAACTGGGCTAGTTGTTTCTAACTGGGATATATTTTTTACACAATAACACTACAAAGGGTGCATTCATTCTGTCAGTATTGCTGTAATGCATAGCTAATGTGTTTTTATATTCTAAAGTTACAAAGTAAGATTCAGTAGCTATACAAAGGGATGTTTTACTGCAGTTGTTAGGTTGCCCTTAATCACTTTCCTAATTGTCACTACTTTGATTTGATGACAATTTTTGGATATGATAATCATGAACCTCAACAGCTTTGCTGTCAGATGGACCTGTTAAAACATTTTACATATTTATTCCACCACTTAGAAATGCAAAACCCTTACAAGAGGAGCTGCTTTAGGACAAGTTTTAGAAAGCAAACAGTATTGTTTATGAAAAAGAACAGATAAAAGAATTCTACACAGTTCGGTGAAGATTGGTGATTTTGGTTCACAAAGACACTTGGGTAACAGTCACCATATTATATCGTAAAAAAGGGAATCACAATGACCGCACTGCTGAGGTGCTATGGGAAAAGTGGCCATTGGGTCTGTGGTGATTCAGGTGTGGTTAACGAGCTGGTCTGTTGTGGTGTTGTAGGTGTGGGGAGGCAGTGGAGAAGAACAAACATCTCATCACTCCGGACCAGAAGGAGTATCAACAGGAACTGAAGAAGAACTACAACAAGCTGAGGGAGAACCTGCGGCCCATGCTGGAGAGGAAGATTCCAGACCTGTACAAACCCATCATTAAGCCACGAATGGAGAACAGGTATGGGGACAGGCTCACATCTCCAGCCAGCATTTTGAAGGCCACACAACAAGTTCTACACCTTTTTCAGTGACAGCAGAAAGCTGCTTTTTTGAACACATGGATTATTTAACAAAATATTTATCTGAGCTATTCGAGAAACTGTTTTTGCTAGCCTGCCATTTTGAACGATGACAAAAAGGATATGGTGCGTAGTGTCCTGTGCAGTTCAAAATGTGAATCTCCATACCCGCCGTTTTCATTTATTGTCTTCAATAGGGAGTCTTTCAAACGCCTCAGCTTCCGAAAGACCGCTGATGAAAACTCGTGAGGCCCAGAGACGCTCACCTCACGTAAACCCCACGAAGACTGGGCTCTTTCAGCACAGACGACGAGAGGGGGAGGAGCCCAGCCAGAATGGGAGACAAGCTGAATTCCTGGATGCTCGCCACCGCACGGGGCAGTCTGCAGCAGTCCCTCAGTGAACGGACTCACACTGAGACGTTCAGCATTCATACAGGGATCGCTGTCACAGACATGAAACCAGTTCATTCGTTAAGAAATGAAACGGCAGATGCATCAATGTAAATAGAAGGGTTGAATAATGTGGTGCAGCCGTAGGCCTGGGTTCCAAATATGTACATTTTGAAGTCCATAAAAAAACCATAAACTAAATGCTATTTACAGGACACTCAAAAGCAGCATCTGTCATTTATTTTAACAAATAATAATTTACCCCTCTGTCAGTATAATTTATATGTACTGTTTGAAATAGAGGTTATCCTAAAATGGTGTTGTTAAGGACCTATTATCTCGTACGGGAACTGTGCAGACTCTAATGACTAGGTACACTCGTCTGAGCAAAGGTCCCTCATAAACAGTTAATCCCCTCAAGTAAGATCACAGACAGCAGTGTTGATGAGGTGCACACAAACAACACGTCCTGTTTGATTGCCTTTAATGATTTCAAACAAAATGCAGAACAGAATCGTTTATAATGACATGTGCACATAGAGTGCTGAAAGATGGAGCACAATTTTTGTCCCAGGCAGCAAGGGTGGCTTTGTCACACTGAGAATTAAGATGAATGAAAGGTGTTCCTGAGCCACCAAAAAGGGAGCAGTTTTTCAAAATTGTGGCACAATATCGTGTTTAGTGCAATGATCTGTGTTTTTTAAATGTGGTATTTATTTTGAGAGCACAGTTCCACTTTGTGAAAGGTTAGGGCTTTGGGTACGGTACAATGGTTTGTGTGTTTGGTCCTTAGCTGAAGAGAGGAAAATCTACAGTGGGCAACAGATAACAAGAAGTGACTTATGCTGAACTGGCTAGAAGCAATAGAACTTGAGGGCATATGGGCTAAGCCAGTACATGGTATATATTTAATTCTAGGTGCTAGTAAGGTGGTTTAGGTTTTTTTTTTCAATAAAACTTTTGTGGAAGGTGATATTTGACTGAAAGAAGTTAAAGCAGTAATAGTACCACTGTAATTAATGTACTAAATGAATATATGACTAAGGCTCCCCTCTGTGACAATATTTAATATTTTCAGAAGTGCAATTTTCAGTTCTTATGACGTAAACTACTGTTATAGTATTTTTCATTGCACAGTGCGTAATCTTAATTCAGATAATTACTGAGATCATTTAAAGCTCAAAATTACATAATTTAACTAGATAGGAAATTATTTTTGGAAGATGCGCAAAACTTCATTTCAAGCATAGAAATAGCATGGGAAAGGGAATCTATTTCATTCCAGGGCAGTTAAATAAGCGTGTCATTATCTGTTACAACTCAGTTTGCTGCTTTCTTAAAAAACAAACCTGTGGTATTATTGATGTAAAAATAGGCACTGGAATTTATTTAAACATTAGTTACTTTAATATCATCTGTAACATACAGCACACTGTTAATGGCCACAATGCTATTTCAGCAGGAACCATATCATGATTTTTAAAATAAATACATTTTTTACACATATTGTGTTTTGATTTAAGAAAAACATATTGTAGTGACCGCTGTGTGTGGCGGTGGGTTTGCTGCATGGATGATGTCACCCCAGGGGTCGAAGACAAGAGACTGATTGGCTCCAGGAGTCTTTGGCTCAGTGGGCTAATCCCTTGTCTTTGGTGCTGGTGACACGGGTTTCAGCCCCACTCGCTTTCTTGGTCTTTTACAATATTTTCCCAGAAAGGGTATTCCAAGAGTTTTATCTACAGCCAATAAGTATGCTGTAGTTGTGGAATGTGAGAAAACACTGACACTGACATGTCTAATGTAGGCCTGATGATGTGAGAGCCTCAGTCCATTTCCCCTGAACAAAAGGTCATGCATCCAGACACCTTGTAAGAAAAAAAAAAAGTGCTATATATTAAGCTCTACACAACTGAATCCCCGGAGAAAGGACATGATCACAGGAAACATCAAGGCAAAATTTGTCTGTTCTTCATAATTCGAATAAACTATTCTGCAAAAGGAAAATAAAATGCATTTGGTTCATATTTTAACTCAAAAAGACATTTCATTTTCTATACAACCATACAGGTATTATTTTTTGCTTATAGTTTGTTCTGTGGCAAATAAATTTTACACGACTAATACCTGGATAATGTGTATTAAATATCACACTTAATATAAAAGTTAATTTATAAAATATATTAAATCTATTTTATCATACAAATTACCAAGATTATTCGAATAAGTACAAATAATTAGAGAATAAGTAGAAAATTCCTGATAATTTCTAATTCCTTGAGTGGTTGTTTTCAACTGGGCATTATTACCAGTCTCTGGCACTGGGGGAACCGCTACAACGTTCCCGCGTAGGGGAAAAAAACATGTGACGTTACTATACTTCCGTTGTTTCAATAGTAAGCATTGCAACACCAAAGAACATACTTATTGATTTTATTGTATATGTTGAGATCTTCTTTAAAAATCATCTGGTTTTAATATGTAATGAACAACACTCATTTTCAATTGACTCGGGAGAACTCGAGTAGAACAACGCCATGCTTCCCGGCGCCCAAACATGACGTCATAAAAGCGCGCTGGAAACGCTGTTTTCTGTTGTTGTTTGCAGTGGGTTTTAGCTGGGCATTAACGTTGAGATTTAACAGCAGGCGAAGTCCTACGTTTTCCAGTGCTAGCGGTGGTTATTTTTAAAATCAGTGTTTGCAATTACGTTATGTGTCTTTAGTAAGACTGAAAGAGTAGGTAAGATAGGTATACCCGGTTTGTTCTTACAACGTGAACACTTCCAGTTAAGAGTAATCAGTTATCACCTCTGATAGAGGTAAACTTAAAGTATTCAATACATTTAATGTGTAGATAGGATAACAGTTTGTAATGATATTTGTTATAGGCGATTTACGAAATAATGTAATAGATTTGGATAAGGTTATGCATCTCTGTTTGTTTTGTGTTGTGTGATTTAACAATTTCACAAATCTTATAAGTTAATTAAAAGGGTGGCGTTAGATGCAAAGGTTACACCAGGTTATGTTAAATAAAGTACAGTCCGTTAAATACTCATTAACGCATATGTAAATGCAATGTTTTTTCCCCCCAACTAAAACATATACACAATTGTGGACGTTCATGGATAAATGTATGTTTTGAATATTTTTAGATGTCACAATGGCAAAATGTATTTTACTGTCGATAGCAACTGGATTATTTAGTAATTCTACAGAACGTAACTGCATGGTATTAAATTTAAAACGTTTTGGAATTTAGCGTTTAGTTAACGTTGTTGAATAATATTTTGTGTACTGAAATTTCAGAAGCCATACCTGTAGATATTTTACATATGCATTTAATTTAGCAACCCGAGGTATAAATAATCCAATAAAACTTTGAGTTCTGAAAGCCGTATTTTTTCATACTTGATTGTTTTGGAATGACTTTGCTGGTGTGATGCTTGCTGTAGACTGTAACATGAGGGAGTACACAATCACCAGGGGATTCAAACAGTTCGTTATGAGCTGACGTTTCAGGTGGCCGATATGTTTTTTGTAAAATTAATTGCCGATTACATTCAGTACTTCCTCTTTAATTACTCGTGCAGCTTTGCATTCTTTAGCTTTCAGGACAAACTCCCACTAACATTGACTCCATTCATTGTTTAGTTATGTAGCAGTGCAAATTTACTTTTCCGTGGAAGGTGGACATACGTTTCTTATGTCTCAGTAACTCTATTCCTGAAAAATGTCCAGTAATGAATTCTTGTGTAGGATAACAGGCGGTGCCCACACTTTAAAATGCATTAAAATGACATGTAAGCCAGATTCACGTCCATTCCTTGAAAAATTACTTAAATGTGTTTTAAGTACATTTACTGTTAGAACACTGATTGACAGAGAGGTTAAAAATTAAATACTGGGTGTAGCTGCTGTCATCTTACTTATTCTAAATTTTGATTGACTGTTCTATTATAGTGTGTAGAGGAAATTCATTATAAAGAGCACAGTGGCAGATATTTCACATCTATTGTAACAGGTTTAGGTCACCCTTTCAAAGACTTATATAGGGATGTTTTCTGAAATCCCTTGATTTGAATAATGTGTGTTTAAATCAACAATAGCAAACATGCTGTCACGTTCAGTAATTTTTTACATCTCAATTCACATATCTCCTTAAATTCTGAAAACTCTTTTTTTTTTCACAGATATTGACCAGAGCCCTGTCCATTTGTTTTGCTGTGGGGCTTTGCCACAGTTCTTGCTGGTTGAACTGTTGTTTTTTTTTTTTTTTTTGGACATGGAATCAGAACAGGAAGTGAGGTCAGACGTGGACCCCAGCACAGATGATCTGCCGTTGAAGGCAAACACCAACCACATGCTTGTGCAGCATTACGTGCTTGACCTGAAGGTTCACTTTGAGAGGAGGGTCATCACTGGCAGTGTGGTGCTTTTCTTAGAGATGGGGCAAGATGCTGAGGAGCTCTGCAGAGACAGCCTGGAAGCAAGTGGGGGTCAAGAGGCACCCACTTCTGCACTACTGGGAAGTGATGGACTGTGTGCTTTTGATGGAGTCTGTTGTCATAGTGATGCTTCTGGAGAGCCCTCTTGGGAAGATGAGAGCGGTGGTGAGTTCACTCTAGTGCTGGACTGCTGCGACCTGGCTGTTGAGCGGGTGGAGGAGGTGGACATCGCCTTGGTGCCGGGAATGGCAGCGCTGGCAGGTGGTGGTGAGGACGGTCCCTGTCCTGCCTGTCCTTCCATCCATTTGCTGCAAATGCTGGTTGCTCTGCCCGCAGCACGCTGGGAGCTGCAACATGAACTGTACCGCCAGTGCAGCCGGGCTGTGGTCCCCAAGCCAGGAGGCGCGCTCCTGTTCCACACGGACCGCTGGAGCCTACAAATCAAGAAGAGGGGTGTCCGCACTCCCCGATGCTTCCCTCGTTGCCTGAGGATCTGCTACGAGACGAAGTGTGATGGAGCTTCAGTGAGGTGGACCAAGGACCAGAGTGGCAGGTGGGCATGCATGTGTTCAGTAGTGTTTATTCCCATTTCTACATGTGTGGAGGTTGGGTTTGGCCTTATTCTACAGGGCTTCCTGTGCACTACACTCATTCTGTTCGCCATGCTGCTGCCCTCAGGCCTTGCGTGTACACCATGGGCTCGCCAATCAACAACAGGGCTCTGTTCCCGTGTCAGGAGCCCCCAGTCGCCATGTCAACGTGGCAGGCCTACGTGCGAGCCCCCACCGAATGTACGGTCCTGCTCAGTGGGGAGAATGAGGGCCACCCCATCCCAGAGGAAAACGGTACTAATTGACTTTCAAAAATACGAGTGTCTGAGACCTTGTTTTGGGATGTCACTGGCTGAGTTTTGGTCTTGGGAATGGAAAAATAAATGGTAACCTTTGTCACATGTGCATGAAAAATTAGTTTTGGCTGGCACGGAAGTGGGCAGGGTGCCAGCCAGGACACGCCTGCTTGCTGTTAACTTCTTACTGAACAGCATTACCCAGACAAACATCCATGTGTGTGTTTATCACACTTTAGATGTGACAGAGGGAGTTTTTGGTATTATTTGCCTTAAAATCAATTGCCTGTAGTCTGTATCTCTTGGTTCCATCTTAATTAGATCCTACAGGCTTTTTATTTGCATCGAGCTCTGCTTCCTATGGTCCTGTCCTGGCGTCCTGCCCCAAGCTGCATCTATTTCATGAGTGATCCGTGACCTAAAAATTAACATTTGTTATCTTACCTGGGGCAGTCACGTTTTATTTTTCAGTTGTGTTTTATGATTTTAAAGACGAAGTTTGGTTTCCAGATGAGAACGGTTAAGGCTTGAACTTGTACTTTAGGGAAGTGCTATTTCTCTTGCTGTGCACACAAGGTCCACATTGCAGAAATAATCTCCAAAAGTCTAAAAACTCTGCAGGTCACTGTCATCGCTGAATGCCACTATTAACATTTTGGTTTAGCCCTTTCACCACGTGCAGTGAAGCTTTTTATCTTGCATTAGATATTTAATTTTAGCTCGTCTCTTGTTTGTTTTTAGGGTTTTCTTGCTGGCATTACTATGTCACAATGCCAATGCCAGCTTCTACATTCACCATAGCAGTGGGGCACTGGGCAGAGGCCAAGGTGATGCATGGCCCTTGTGACCCACCTGGACGGGACCCAGCACCAGGACTGAAACTTGACTTATCCTCACAGGCTGCAGCCTCTGCTGAAGAGACACACTGGGCTCATACTACCCATATTAGCAGGTCACTCTGGTTTGCATCACCTGTTTCTGCGATGTGTGAGCCGCTCTGTGTACATTCATGCAGAATGAACCATAGTCAACTGGCAGTTGAAAGCATGTTAAATACAGGTGACTTTATTGCAAGCTGATTAAACAGCGTCAAAAATGGGAATACAGTATGTTAAATGGATATCAATAGTTTGAATTGCGGTTTCTTTTTTTAGATGAAACTCTGGTTTTTAATGTTTTCTGTACAACATGACTCATATGGTTATATAAATGTATTTAAAACATATTAACAATTTTCTCTGATCTCTTTTTACCAAACTTTGACACACTTTTTGTGTCAGAGGCTTCTGTGGTACTGTGGTGAATGATAATTTTTAAACACTTTTAATTTGGAAATGCTTAAATTAACTATGCTAATATTTCACATTCAAGCTGAAGGACCCTCTGAAATCTTACCATGGATCCCAGTTTGGTACCCTTGGTTTAAGAAAAGTTCTGTGAATTCAGCTAGCTGTCATTTAGATCAAAGCTATTGCAATTCCATTCTTGTTGCTGTTGTTTTCCAGTGAGCGTTCAAGTGCAGGTAGTTTAGCAGTCGATGGCACACACCTGGACCCATGCAGCAAGAAGGCTAGCACAGACCCAAGCTGCACGGCTCCGGGCCGCTCTCCTTCGGCAGGCGCGTCATCACCAGGCCTCGCCTCGTGCTCCCATGTGGACTACCCATGCCGCTTCGGCAGCACCGCCGCGCAGAGGCAGCCAGTGATTCCCTACCGAGTCTTCGCTCCCCATCGCCTCTTGGCTCAGTTGGAGAGCACGCTCCTACCCCTGCTGGGGACCTGTTTGGCCGCCGCCCACTCCCTCCTGGGCGTCCACCCATTTGCCCGCCTTGATGTGCTCATCGTCCCTGCTGAATTCGCCAGCCTGGGGATGGCCAGGTAAAGTTCTCTAGGTGAAATGCTCTTTTTCCTGCTTCTGCAGTTTTGAAAAGGCGAGCTCCAGTACTTCCAATTTCCAAAGTTGTCCTCTGGTACATATCTACTTTACCATTAACTCATGCCCTCTTGAATTCACTTGCAAAGGCAGCTGGTTTGATAAGGCACCTACAAACATTTTACTTCTAAACATGATCTCTTTTACCAAACGCTTGAAAAATCAATAAAATTAAAAAGTAACTTCTGTAAGCTAAATTATAATGCATTTTCAATGTTAAAAGCACTTTCTGTATATTTTCTAACCAAGACAAAGAAATCCTCAAATCATGTCCAAGGGCTTTTGTGGCAGGCATTGTTCTCATGTGTGCTCTATCAAGTACACACTTGCTATTACCTGTGAACTCCATTCTTCACCCCTGAAATGGCTGTACCATAGTGATCCACTGTGTTTGAACCAGCTTTATCCAATATGTTTTAGGAAACACAAAGGCTAAAGATGCACATTTTGCCCCAATGTTTTGCACTGAAAAGGCTCAGCAAAACCAGCCACGTCAGTGGGGTTCCTGTGTTGTCTGTCAGCTTTAATTTCCAGTGATGTATTGGGGGGCAGGAACCATTCTGTGTGATTTGGGAATTTCAATGTTGAAAGGTGAAAGGTATGCTCTGGTTTTGTTTGAAACAGATCACAGGATGACAGCTTCACTTTATCAATGGCTCCTTGGTCATGGTCCACTAATCACTTTTTTCCCATCCTCTGTTTTTAACATGCTACCTGCTTCTGTAATTATCCCACCCGTCCGCAGTTTCGCTTGAGACCGACTAGTCACGTTCCTCAAAAGAGCGCCTGACTGCCTGACATCTTTTTGATGCCGGAAAAATAATATTTAAAATGGGAGAAATGTCAGCATACTGTTTTAACAGGCAGTTTCCCACCACTGGGGGAAAAAAAAAAAGTTGTATTCGGAAACAAGGCGAGTAGACGCCCACTACACAATATGGCCAGGCTAGAGAGAAGCTGGTTGTACTTACGGAAATGACATCCTTTGGATTTTCTTCCAGTGATTGAGATTGCTTTGTTTATGTTGCAGCGGTTTCCTGTTTACGTCAAAAAACATGACGTGCAACTCAATCTTACCTCAAAGGCCCCCTGCATTTGCCGAATGTAACTGGAGACTACTGTAAAGGGAAAGAGGCTATTTTTTTTTTTTTTTTTTGAGGGCCCTTTCTGATAAACGCGACACGCCACCTGGGTGGTCATCTTGAGCCCCTCCGCGGCCTTCCTCCAGATCTTGCCTTTTTGGTGCCAGAATAAATGAGGTCATCGCTGTGAGCCACAGGCAGGGGTTTGTCGTTGGAAAGGGGTAGGGCAGTGAATAGAGCCTCTTCAGCCTTGGCTTCTCACCAGTTCAACAGGCACACTCACCTTCCATGGTGGGCATAAGTTGGCATGGACATCTTCATTCATTTTTTTTGTCCATTTATGGCAGATGGTTTTAATCGGTTAGAATTGGTTTTAAACTCAAGTCCTCAGATAAAAAAGGAGCGTTTAATGGTATTCTTGTTTTGATTTTTTTTTTTTTGTGTGTTGGAACAGCAGTAGTTCTTGTTGGAACCTGACTTCCCTCCAGTGAGGTTTTCACAATAATGGGTGACTGGTGAATAACAGAAAGCGATCTTTGCAACGGCCCCCGTCTTGGGTGTTTAGACATACGGCGCGGGCCGCTAATGAACTGACAACGGCCCGCTCTTCACGAGGGTGGTGGTCAGCAGAAAACGAAAAGAAAGGGAGGCAGCGGGGGTGTAGGAGGCAGAAGGGTGAACTGCCTCTCCCCCAGGAAGTGGGAGAGGATGTGCGGCTTAAACTCGGCAACAAAAGCCATTAGCTCCTGGAAGGACTTCAGACAGGGGAGGCGGTTAATTTGAACGCTGAGAAGTATGTGGGCCCGGGGTTCTGGGGCTGGGCCAACTGCTGGCGCTTTCATGTCCCGCTCCTGCATTTACTGCAGCCTCTTCTTCTGAGCGGGGGGGTGTGTGTGGGTGGGTGGGGGGGTGCAGGAGACTGGAGATTAGGACGCCAGGGCAGGCCTTGCTGACTGTCTCTCCCTTAAACACACACACACACACATGCACGCATGCGTGCACACACATGCTCACAGTGAATGCTGATAATACTAGCATGCACTAATGCCTTTATCCTGCTGATGCACAAAATGTTCTTTTAAGGCTACTGGTGTGTTTGGAAAAGGAACACTAGACGATGTTTATTCAGAATTTTTGCCTAATGAGTGTTTGTGGTTAAGGAATTTTTTCTTGGCTTTTATTGAATGTGTGGATTTTGATTGTTTATAGTCTGATTGACTAGGTAAGATGTGATATTAGACCTTAGTTCTCAGTACTTATCTGCATGTTGTGCTTTTTTCGTTTGCTGTTTTGTACTTTTTTATACTTTGGTAGCTGACAGTTCACAGTACTGCACTGTAGTCACATTACATTTAATGCCATAAATACACAATAAAAATAAACTGTGTTTTCACCGAGGCTATATTCAAAACTTCTGCAGTATGTTGAATGTAAAATGCCCTTTTGTGGTGTTGGTGGTTCCAGGGGCACGGTTAATAGGCTTCTGAGCACAGCGGATTCTCAACAAAATAAAATGGAAGCTTCCAACTGCTTTTCCTGGTGCTGTTTCAGTTTCTTAGGGCATAACTTTCGTCCAGCAGGGATGGTTAACTCAGCAAAATCCATTACCTCGCCTACATATCAGGACAGGGTGTACGCTTTTGTATATTTTGTGTGTTACATCATTAATATACGTTGCTTTCTCACAGCATGGCTACTTTTTTCCATGACCTCAGTTAGCAGCACAGGAGCCTATAGTTCCTGCTTGTCTTCACTGATCTGCTGAAGGGCTCCTTGTTATAAAGCGGTTCCAAGCTGCTGCTCTACAGGTTCATGCTCTTGGTGATGTCATACCACACCATTTAGTTTCATGTTGAACAGGCAACATGTCTATTTTTTCTTCTATCCAATATGCAGTACAAGAGATGGTAGGAGGGAAGACATGTGAATAGACCCATAATCCTGTGATGTGTGTAGTAAAAATCAGCACTAAATGCATCCCCCTTTGTTCCTGGTGAAAAGGTGGTGTGGGGAACGCAGACATGTCCCTCTGCTGTGCCAAAGCTGTGGCCTGGTAGGCATTGCTCTTTGCCCACATGCCTACCATATCAGGGCTATTGGCTGACCTGTATGGTGCACTTGTGTAATAGAGCAGTTTAATGCTTCGTTTCAGTTTAACGGCTTGTGTGTCACAGCATTTCTGCACTGGTAGCCCTCTTTCTCAGTTGAATGAGTTCACTTGCATTCAGCTAAAACCCCAGTATGCAGGATGTCAGTGTTGGGTCACATTTTCCCATGTTCTTTACTTGGTCACTGGGATTGTGCGCATGTACAGGCTTATAAAGCCCATCAGGAAACTGAGAATGCATAAGCAAAGTCAATGGTTTATTCAATTGTCTGGCAAAAACCCAAAATCACAGTCCAAGAATCATGGTTGTCAAAGAAAGCTGTTAATCAGGAATCAGGGGAAGTCAGTTTGCAATAAAGACAACAGGAGGAGAACAGGGGAGAGAGATGGGCAGGATTGGGCAAAGAAGGAGAGCTGGACATCAGGACTGGAGACAAAGGGTGAAAAGGCTGCTCAGCATTGATCACAGTCATGAATGCATTACCTCTCACTGGAGTTGAGTTGGAGAATTTGTTATCTTGGCTGGAATAGAACAGAGAAAAGGTGAAGGAGATGATTGATTGATTGATCGATTAATTCATTCATTCATTCCTTGGATGAGGTTTACTGTGGTGTAGAAGGGCGTCAGTGAGAGGAACCAGTTCTAAGATGCATCACATTACAACCATGTTAATGTTTTTGCTGGCTTTGACACAACATCACATGCTCTTCTTCAGCACCATGTTCGGTGCCAGTAGCTTGAGTGACGTGTGTGCGTTGGACAGCGTAGTCTTCTGAGAGCGGCTGTCATTACAGGGCAAGAGGAAGGCACATCACTGCTCTCTGGGTTCAGCTCCTGGGGGGATTTTAAACATGTCTGTTGAGTGAGTGAGTAAATGTCAGTTAAAGCTTTGTGAATGACTTTACATTGGAACAGAATCCAGTGGCCTGGTGCTGTGGATCCCACCTGCGTGATGAGCTCTGCTGCTTTGGGGCCTGAGTGTCCATGCCCTGGACCGACTGCTGTCAACATTGTGTGCGAGGTAGTACACTGGCTCAAATATCACCTTGTTAGTCTGGCTTGGTGGGGGATTGGCAGCACCCTTGTGCACACGCACACTCAACGTAGTTCATCAACATAGTCTACATACACTGCCTGACCAAAATAAAGGTCGCACACTAATATTTTGTCGGACCGCCTTTAACTTTGATTATAGCACGGATTTGTTGTGGCATTGTTTTGACAATCTTATGCAACATCTTAACATTTATTTTCATCCACATCTGCATTCAGTTTTCACCAATATCTTGTAGTGATGACAAGAGCGTCCAACCTCTCTCTAAAGTGTTTTCCAGCACATCCTAAACTTCCAAGGGGGTTTAAGGTCAGGACTCTGTGGTGGCCAGTTCATGTGTGCAAGTGATTCCTCATGCTCCTTAAACCCGTTTCACTATTTTAGCCTGATGAATCTTGGCATTGTCAGCCTGGAATGCGCCCGTGTCTTCAGGGAAGGAAAAAATCCACTGATGGGAGAACCTGGCCATTCAGTAGATTCAGATACTCAGCTGCCACATAACGTTGTTGAGCTTAGACCAGACCAACTGAAGCAAGACCAGCTAATAACACTGCCTCCAGAGGCACAACATGACTTTCTTTGGCCAGGCAGTGTAGTTGTGATTATACAAAACACGTTCATCTGCACAGATGGACCATGTTTTATAGCATCGTCTACCGATTTTTGGGCAAATGCAGAGATGCTTAATGTGTTAGCAGTGAAGTACTTGGTCATTGTTGGAAAAAATACACAGACAGAGAAGTGTGCGTGTGTACAGCCACCTCCAGTGAATTCTTATTCTTACATAAGAACATGCACAGTCATTGTTATGCAAGCATAAAATAAATTGGGTGCCAATCATTTTGCTACAAAAAATCTCATTTTAGAGCTCGGTAATTGACTGGAGACTTTCTCTGTATCCGACTGAGGTGTTTTTTTAGAATTAATCGGCATGATCATGCAGAAATATTCCTCTGGGGAATCAGCAAAGAGAATCACTCATCCCAGATGTCGGCTGAGTGTACACCACGCGGCTTTGACCTGGTCTGTCACTGCTGTCTAGGACTTCTGTAGCGACACAATATAATTGACTTCGTTCTGCTAGACCCTGGAATGCTTAAATTAGGAAGGTATCTAGGCTGACTGTTCAGGGAGTTAAAGGGCCTCCGAAGACCTTACACAAATACGGGTGCTGTGAGTTTCTGTTGACTGAAAGGGTGGGATGCTGCAGAACTGACATGTGTCCACTAATGCCATGAAGTACAGTAGGGTTACAGTTGTATGTTGTTACAGTGCGTCTTCTGGTGCTGATGGACTGACACACCGGCACGCACTGAGGCTATGATGTAGGTGCCGTTTTGTGCATCCACTGAGAGCAAATTGCTGAATAAATAAGAAAGCCGTTCTGAAATTATATACTTTTTCGCAATTTAACAGAGTTCAACCAGCTGTTCTAGATTAAAGTTTTTTATGTTCAACCTTAATGAGTTGCATTGCTTGAGTGTGTGCATGCATGAAGGAAGTTTTTATATTGTATTTGCCAGCAGGCTTTACCCAAATATCTATGTATTTGGGAAAGGTCCAATTCTCAGTTCCTGACTGGAAGAGAGGGTCGGGAGTGGAAGCTCACTTGAACTGGCTACCAAGTATACACCCCTTTGCAGGGCTGTTCAGATTCCTGCTTTTAGCAAACAAAGGGGAAAAACCCACCTGAATTCCAGGGAGCATCAGGGTCATCTCAGCTAGTTTACATCATCATTTAATTAACCCATTTAGACAGGATAAATTCTGTAGCCATACTGAAAAGCTTTGTGGGCAACAGACCAATGTAGAATAGGCTGTGAGCTTGACTGTGTCTTTTAATAATGGGGGTGTTTAAGCTTGATAGAATAGTTGAGTCAGAAAGGCAAGATGCATAATGTAGACTTGGCACTGGTAATTTTGTGTTTTGTCAGTGTAACTTCCAAGCCTCCTACTTCAGTTCTAGATACACGCATATTTACATCTGCATGCTATTAGCTGCAAATCTGTATAGATTTATACATTTCACAGAAATTATGTTTTTTAGGTTTTCAGCTAGTGTTCCAATTATATGCTTTAATGAGGTCAGATAAGTAGTGTTCCATTGAAGTTTTTACTTCTCTAACCTGACCTCCATTTAACAGAACAGTGTAAAGGGCTCCCTGAAATAAAGCTTGATGGTGTTCAGGTAACCTGCAGGTAACTTCGCAGACTGCGGGCGGCATGCACAAAGCAGGGAGAATGGATTTGCGGAATGCAGCGGAGAGGTGAATTTGAGAAGGAGATAAGACAGTTGAAATATTCTCCCCTGCAGCGTTGAAGGATTTCCTCTGCCAGCCCGCTGCTTTCCCACTCCTGTGCAATTGCCCGGTAACCCAAGAAGTGTGCGACAGGGCTGGCGTCTTTATAGCGGGGACCTCGGACTGAAAGGCACTCGTTAATCAAATTGTCGAAGATGAGGTGTTTCTTACTGCGAGCTTTTAAAGGCTCTTTTTGTTTGCCGAGCACAGAGGCCCCTGCTAACTGGTGGGGAGGGGGAGTGTTGTGCTTTCCTGCATCCAGAGCCAGAGAAAAAGGGGATTGCCTGGGATACCGCCCAAACCGTAGTGTCCTCAACTACTGAACTGACATTAAAGGATAAGGTCAGCTTTATGTGCGGGGGATAATTCCATGCACTTGCATCATCTTTAGGTGGAAAACACGCACATCCTCCATCTGCACCACAGCTCTTGGCTTCTATTTTAGGTTTAATGGCCATTGCTGTTTCCAATTTACAGTCATGCCATCATAAAAATAGGCCCACATACTTTCCAACTTATTGGGTCCTGTTTTCTCGATATATACGCAGTGCTATATTTCTGCAGGGTTTCTTTTTGTAATAGTTTATGTGGCACTTTTGACATAAAACTAGGGGAAAAACAGTGCCAGGGGAACATTTTGAAGTTGTGTTCGTTCATGCTTCTGCCCCCAGTTAGAGGAAGCTGGTGTTTTTTTGTCAGTTGTCTCCTGCATTGTCTCTCAGGTAGTGTTCCACTATGTCATTCTTCAAACTGAGTTGCACGTGTTTGTGTTTTTGTGGGTGTCTCTTTCGATATATAACGACAGTTTGTGAAAAATAGAATTACTGTACTGAAATGGGTGTATTGAACAGTCTTTGTTGTGTAATGAAGTGTTTTTTGTTTTTGTAGTCCAGTGCTGATACAAATAAAGGCTAGGTATTGGGTCTATTGCATTTACCTAGGGCAGAGGACTTCAATGTCTTAATTCCATCATTGTGCTCTGACTCCATACTCAGTGTAATGTAAGCAAAGTCAGTCACATCACCGGTATGTCGCAGGGTCTGCAGTAGGACATTAATAGCGCCCGGTTTAGCTGTTTAATAAGTCATTTTAGTGGCAGGCTTTTAATGTTGCAGGATGAAGAGAGCTTCGTGCCAAAGCATTTCTGCTTTCCTTAATCAGGACTTCAGTAGTTTGTATAATGTGTGTGTAAGGATAAATTACTTTTTAATATGTGTCTTACACATACAACATAGTACGTACTGTTTACATCTATTTTTAAATGTTCATTTAAACATGACTATTGTACATTATAGATTGGGAACATGTCATACATACAACATTGGTTCATAGTGACATTTCCAGCTTGCGTTTATAATATGACAAATGGCTTCCTGAAGAATTCTGTAAGCTGTTTTATATCCTACAGTTTCACCTCTCCCCTATCTGTTGGTGTATTAATATTAATGGATGTATGTTTCAGTGTACACTGGCATTGGGCCAGAAAACCATGTGCCCACGTGACATCTTCATGGCACGTTGTACACTTAAGACTAGCAAAGCACGAGCAAACAACAGGGGCTGTGCACACCAAAGACTGGTGAAAAATGACTGGCTAAGATGACTAGATTTATCCTTTTGGGGACCATAAGCAGAATCTAACTGGGAGGCCCTCAAAGCAGCTCGTGAACAAATTGCCCCCCACTGACGCAGAATGAAATGTTTGCATGTTATTAAACGTTAGGCCTAAATCTTGTACAAATTAGCATTAGAAATACCACAGTGAACCGTAAATACAGTCTACAGCTGTTGTGCTCGTCTACTATCGTGGTTTTTTTGGAACAGGAAATACAAGTCATTACAGTTATTACAAATACACCCATCACAGTTTATATTTTAGAAAACCACTAAATTAGGCAACTGCAAAAGTAAATGTGATTTTTCTTGGCCACATTAATTAATCAGTATTCACTGCAAAGATTTTCAATTTAGTTTTTGTGACTATAACTACAAAATTTTTATTATATTGTACCAGCTTTAAAAGTTTGGTACATCAATATGAATTCAATTGATTTACGGTGTCACCTGTAGGATATCATTTATTTGTCATGTTTTACAATGCCTTTGATTACATCATCCAATAGAATTAAAAGCCAGAACTGTCACATGTTTCTAAGAAGAACTGTCATCCTGTGTCTTTTCTTTATATTTTCTTTGTATAGTGGCTGACACTGTATCTGGCATGGCTTATGGCACAAGCAAAGACTGATGTAAAATGTCTGTATTAGTGTCATATTCATGTTAAATGGACTTAATATATCTGTTAGTTTAGTTAGTTCAAAGTGTGTAGTTATGTTCTGTGTTGTGTGCGTGTGTTTGACAACTGAGTGTTAGCTGGCTACTGTTGGTGTAGCATGTGTTTGCCAGCTTCACCTCCCCGAAGATTCGATTTGAGAATGTATCAGTCTGTGCGATCATTGTCTCATGCTAAGCCACTGTTTCGGTTACTTCAGTTTTGTCAATGTTTACATATTTTTTCGTATGACTGTAGCAGTGCCTCCTACTGGTTGGAGGGCTTAAGCAGCCGCTTATGTCACTTATGTCAAAAATCACCACTGCTGGCAAACTATAGTGCCTACAACATAGGAAGTGAGGAAAGATTAACTGTCAGGTTTCAGATATGAGATCTTTTCATTATTCCTTGACCCCCACTGTAGTTGCACTCAGCAGAGTATGTATTAAAGATGGACTTTCATTTTTTGGTTGTCACACCTCACAGAGATGTCCTGATGTAATACTAAAATATATTGTGCCAAAATGGCTGCATTACAAGTACCCATTGAAAGGGGACACTTTATATGCAACATTTTGGGGGAACTCTGAAGTCTTGTATCGTCTTGCAGAAATTTTGACATCTAACTTTGTTAAAAAATAGTGATAATAAATAAATCTTTGGTAGATGCTGCCCAAGTTTGGCTTTCAGGACTGTATTTGCAATTGGTTATCTTGAAAGATGCCCCAGAAACTTCAAGCTCTGCAATTTTCAACCTTTTTTGTAGACCAATGAAGTGCAAATACAAACTAACCTCAGGTTTTATAACAATTTTATATATTGCTCAATGAGTTCATGCACAATCTACAGTTACTTTTTTATTTCTTTAGTTAAAAAAATCACAAATTTTGGCACTGGCAATAAAATTGTACCCATGTGTGAACCAGTGGTTGGAAAACAGTGGTCAAGTTAGCCTTGCTTGTTTTCCTTAAAAGTAATATAGCAAACAACTGGGTGAAACACAAAAGTTTGGTAAATGCATGATTTATCTTTTTAAATTTTTTTTACGACAGCGTTCAAGTCGTTTGATAAGTGTTGCAATGACTACAGAATTGAGGGTGGGGAAATAAACATTCTAATGAATCCAGAGGGACATATTTTGTTTAACTATGTTTCATACCTCAGTTGCGCCAATGTTTTGACAGGCCAGAAATAGTGTTCCTAAATGCTGTGATCCTTTTAAAAAAATGTTTTGAAGATATTAATCTGGTCTGTTGGGTTTAAAAGGCTCAAAACGTATACACTGAGCATGTCATGTACAAAAAAGGACATCTGCTCCAGTCCTCCAGTCCGGCCGGACAGTGCAGTGCTGTTAAAAGCTCCTAGCCCTGCGGTCCAACATGTGAGGTGCTGTCTGAAAAGTGTAGAGGGGGGTCACGGTTGTGTACAAAGACGTGCCCTCCGCCCCCAACCCTCCTGCTCTTCAGTAACGATTGGTGAAGACACTCCTGAAACCTTCAGCTGCTGTTCATGTAGATCACGTAGCTTTCATGCGTATTGGTGAGTCCGCTCTGTTAAAAACATCTGCGAAACACCTCCACTGCTGAACAAATAAGCCGCGGCTGCCTCACATCCCTCTGCCGGCATGCCGCCGCCCCTCCATACATCCGGAGATGGCGGTTTGAGGACCTTGGTATTGGGATCATGTGACCTAGCCTAAAATGGACTGGCATGCAGGGCCCAACCAGGATTCGCTGGATGAATCGTTCCGTACCAAAGGTGCTGAGCTCTGCGTTGTAGAGCGGTCGGAATGCCAGACGTTTGAAGTCAGATGTTTGAAATGGATGGTGGCGGGAGTTTGTTCCAATAGACTCTCTGCCCTGGAATACTTCCAGTTCTCCCTACCTTCTACTCAAATTAAAGCAAAACTGCAGCTAAACCTCTCTCCCCAAGAAGTGAAACAAGGGAATTCTACCACTTTATCTTTTAGTTATCAAAAGGGAAGTCTAAACCTTGGAAGACAGTTAATTTAAAATTTAAGTGCCTTGATACTTAGTTATATTTCACCCCAGGGTACAATAAAGTTTATCTTTAGCACCAGACCTTCTGATGTGTTTAACTAATGATCAAACCCACAGCTAGCTGGTTCAGACACCTAGGCGGTGGAATATGTCATGCAGTTGGTATGGCTGGAGGCCCTGCGGGAGAGTTAAGGAAGTCTTCGTTTTAGGACATCTTCAGAGCCACACAGTTTTCCACTGCATATTGATCCGCACCAATTAACTTGTGAAATTATAAATCCGTTACATCCACTGTAGGTGGCACGTATTATGATTTGACGCTGTTTGCATATGCAGTTGCATATAAACTGAATCAAATTAGTATTTTCTTTATATAACACCATAATAGACAAATAACTTGCCACCCAGTCACCCAACAGCTTGACTTCATGTTTTTTCAGAGATTGACTTCCTTGCCAATATTCTGCCTGTGCTTCAGGATTAAACCAGCACTTTTGAACAGAGTTCTTTTTGTTATAGTTTTCCCTTCATCCATAAGTGATCCGTTTTTTTTCTCCCATCTGGCGTTCCGTGAGAGAGCAGGTGACGACTTCTCGTAAACGTCAACGCAGCCAAGCTCCACTGAGGCATGTGGCTGAGCTGTCTCAAGAGTCCGGTGTTCCAAAAGGCTCGCATACTGGGGTATTCAGTGTCTACTTGGAGAGCCAGTGTTTGTGCAAGTTTTAATTCAGCTGTGCAATTAAACGCTTGATTGGGCGGCCTGATTGGGTGGGCTATGTTGATGCCGGTGGTGTTCTGAGGACAGCCCCAATCCCTCAGACAGTGGAACCCTCCAGAAGCAGGCCTGGGCACACAGGTTGTCTCCAGCTCCAAAAGTGTCCTTTACAAGTATTAAAATTGGTTCCAGTGAATAGCCTGACTAAAGTAAACTAAGCACTGTCAGCTGCTTGAACAATTTGGTACAAGAGCCTACATTTCTCTACCTGGAAGGCTGTCATGCCTATTCTTAGAGTAAATTTTAAGCTGTACTAATCAGAGCACGATTTACTGAGCAATCAAGCTCCAAAGTACTTTGTCTCTAAATCGTCCACACTTTTGCAGCCAAATATGCTGGATTAATGTGTGATGCGGTCCCATTTTCCACTGAGTAATAAAAAATTATTAAAATGAAAGATGCAGATAAGGAAATAGGTATGCACTGCGGAGGTGCTGTGTCATATGGCATTTGTTATTATCTGTCATAAAGATACAGTACATTATATCCATATAGAGATAGGAGTGCCATCTTTACACTAAACCAATGAATTGAATCTGTTGCATACCTTAAGTACAATATCTTTTATATAAAGACAGTTTTTAAGATTTCAGTTTTGGCCTGTGATACGTTTTCAATAAGGCGATAGGCTGTTGCAGTTAAAGCCTGACTGAAGTTTGATACCTGAGTACTTGCAAAGCTCAGTGTGTCTGACCTTCATGTGTGTTCCATGTGGAGTTGGAAAATAAGTGTGGGTGTGTGCATGTGGGAACAGCTGCCGTGTTTATAAGTAAGCTGGACGAAACGCCATTCAGCGCTAACAGAATGTGCCCCGACGAGGGGCGAATGCACTCTTCGCGGTATGAATGGAGGATGAGGATGGGGCTTGTGCTCATCGCAAGTGTGATAGGATCACACCCCCCCCCCCATTGGGAGTGTGTGCAGGCAGGCCCGTGGACAAACACAGCTGGTGAAAGGCCTTCTTTGTGTTTTGTATGAAGGGATAACATAACAAATTGCTTATTCAGTTACCTTTGAGTAAAAAGATGAATGAGCAAACATTGTAAAATCAACTCGTAAAACTAACCTAAATCTGGAATGAGAGTGCACAAAGGCATGTATTATTTGCTGTAATACGTTTGTTCAGAAAACTTGTTCAACCCAGTGAAACTCATTCACACACACACACACACACACACACACACACACACACACACATATATATATATATATTTTAGTTTTTTTTTCTCTCTCTCAGTGAACTAGGTGTCATGCTGTGTTTATGCCCAAAGTTGGTAAACTGAGTCCTGCTTTTTAAGCATATTTTTAAGGATAATATGTTCTTTGTAAGGAAGTATTTTCTTACTGCAGGAAATTAAATGGAATTGTGTTCCTCGTTTCCCACATTTGACAAGGCAGATTTTTTTGTCCCCTTGTTCATATTCCTTAACTGGGCTTTCCTACTTTTGTGCTTTTGGGGTCTGTTATTCGCTTCTCTAACTTAGCTGAACCCACCATGACACACACAAAGAAATATGCGCGCCAGTCCACAGCTAGCCTGTTCCATGCCTGTTTTTGGTCTGCGTTTGAAAGGGAGCACAAGAGATGTTTTCTCCATGGGCGGGTTTCACCGGAGCACGTGGATTCACAGATCCACATACGGTGTCCCTGTTGCTGTAGAACGTCGTCCCTGTCGCATTTACGCACAGTCGCACCAATCAGATCGGTGCATCAGAACTGCGTTTATCCTAGCCTACTGCTGTTGGTGAACTGGCAGACACAAAGTGGTGTAATTTGACGGGTGTGCTGCTGACCTCTGGCTGTTTTCCTGCTACATGGAAAGTGTCCAGAGATGTGTTTTTTACCCTGAGGCCCAAAATGGGATTTGTGACTGATAAAGCTGTTTCCAGCAGAAACACATTGTTGATTTATATTTATAACCTAACTCAGCAAAGCCGGGGGTCACGTGTTTCAGTGTCTCAAGCCGTCTATGCTCTGAGGATGAAGTGGGTCAAGGAAGAGAACAGTGGAGGGCGTAGTAAAACTTGACACACAGCAATAACATGTCCAGCTTTCACATTCCTATGATTCATATACATATATGTGTGTGTGTGTGCGTGTGCGTGTGCGTGTGTGTGTGTGTGTGTGTGTGTGTGTGTGTGTATATATGCACCAATCAGCCATAGAATTATGACCACCAACAGGTGAAGTGAATAACATTGGTTATCTCATTATAATGGTACATGAAAGTGGGTGGGATATATCAGGCACCCAATGAACATTTTTTTCCTGAAGTTGATGTGTTGGAAGGAGAAAAAATGGGCAAGCGTAAGGATTTGAGCAACTTTGACAAAAGCTAAGTTGAGATGACTAGACGACTAGGTCAGAGCAACACCAAAACTGCAGTTCATATGGGATGTTCCCGGTCTGCAGTGCTCAGGACCTACCAAAAGTGGCCCAAGGAAAGAAAACTGGTGAACTGGTGAACCAGTAACAGGGTCATGGGCTGCCAAGGCTCATTGATGAATATGGGGAACAAAAGCTGGCCAGTAAAGTCTGATCCCATAGCAAACCTACTGTAGCTCAAATTTCTGAACACTTTAATCCTGTTTCCAATAGAAAGGTGGCAGAAAACAGTCTGTTGGAATCCATGCCTTGACTGGTCCTGGTCACGGCTGTTTTGTCAGCAAAAGGGGGACCTACTCAATATTAGGCAGATAGTCATAATGCTATGGCTGATGCTGGTTGGTGTGTGTTTGTTTGTGTGTAAATGTATATGTGTGTGTATATATATATATATATATATATATATATATGTTGCAAATTGCAATGATCAGTCCATAAAAACTTGGCAGAATATTCAGAGGAGTTGGGCTGTGTACAAACAAGTTTTATTTGGCTAGAACAAAGCAGTAGATGAGGAAGTAATGACCTTCCACTGTCCTTGCTGGAATGTTTTTATCTTTGTTTCACCTACAGTGCTTTCCTATTCCCTCTATACGGCATGCACAATTCAGGGCTAAAGCCCTATAGGTCCCACCCCCTATGTGAGGCAGTAGTTAAAATACTTCAAGTCTTGTGTGCGTTATATCACACGTATGTCTGTGTTTGCTTTTTGTGTTGTTCCGTGCTGTATTTTGTTGCATGTCTGCACAGTGTAAATAGAAGCCGCTTCTCCCACTTGACAGGGACCGTTTTGGTTAACTTTTCCCCTTTGATTCTCAAGCACTGTTATGTTTTCTGATAGAAAATTTGAAGGCAAGAGTCCATTTTAGTGTTTGGTCTTTTTTTTTGTTGTTCCCAAGCAATCTCTCTTATAGAAAAAGCTTCTGAAATATATAGTTTGTGTTTTATGAACCATGTCTGACATTTGCTAACCATTATTCTGGTATGTACAGGCTTGGGGACACCAAAGAAGTGGGAGTTGGTTCACTTCCTGTCTGTGAACTTTGGTTGGCATCGTGCCCTGATAAGACTTTTCTGTTCAGACAAAGGGCACCGCGGGTAGTTTTCTGATAAACGATCTGCGCTTTGCCTTCAGCGTTTAACGTTTAGTGTAGCTGCTGTGTGGGGGGGGAAGTCTATTTTTGTGTTGGCTAAAAGGTTTGAGTAGTGTTTGGAAGCTCGCTGACATAATGTTGGTGCGTAAATTACTCAAATGAATGCTTTGCCTTCGGGGAGGTTATGGGATTCTTTTTTCCAGGTTTGAATTCAGGTACTTGTAAAGACTTAGTTTGTGCGCTTTCCTGCAATATGGTTGAAGTAAGATGTGTTTACTGAGGGAATCTCAGTGTATTATTAACCACTAATCATGTCCATCTTTGAGCGGTGTCAGGCAGCCATGACCCTTGCTTTTGTATGAATTCTCTGGTGCCGTGTTCACATCTAAACATTTTGGGGCTGGTTTGGAGCTGAAAATGCCACATTTACCAGGTGCTGTGCAGAAAAAGCCATTGCTTAACTTGGGGTGTGCAAATAAAAAATAAAAATAGTGACATGATTGCATATGATAGCTTGGGAAAACCACTGTACCCCAACAAAAAAACAATGAATCAACTCTACATGAGTGCCTTGCAAAAACATTCACCCTCCTTGATGTTTGCCCTCCTTTGCTGCATTACAACCTGGAGTTAAAATGGATTTTTTGGGGGGTTGTACCATTTGATTTACACAATACGCTTTTGACTTTGAAACTGCTAAATATTTTTTTATTGTGACACAAACATAAATCTGGAGGGTTCATAAGTATTGCTATGAAACAAATAAGATGTGGTCCAACCAATTAAGTTAAGAAATCCCATAATTAGTTAAGGTCAACCTGTGTGCAATCAGTGTCATGTGATCTGTCACATGATGTCAGTATCAATACCTTCTCTGAAAGTTCCTTGAGTCTGCAACAGTACTATTCAAGCAACATGTAGTCCAAGGAGTCCTCCAAACATGTTAGAGACAAAGGTGTAGAGATGTATAGATCAGGTTTGGGTTGTAAAAAAATATCCCAAACTTTGAACATCCTACAGAGCACCCTTAAATCCATTATAACTAAATGGGAAGAATATGGCACCACCACAATGTTGACAAGAGAAAGCAGCCCACAAAAACTCGGAGATTTGGCAAGAAGGGCATTCATCAGAAATACGACAAAAACCCCAAAGATAATACTGAAGGAGCTGCAAAGATTCACAGCACTGATAAGGGTGTCTGACCATAGGACCTCTTTAAGCCATACACTCCACAGAGCAGAGCTTTATGGATGAGTGGCCAAAAATAAGACGACACATGAGGGTGACTCCACAAGCACATGAACAAAGGTTCTCTGGTCACATGACACTAAAATTTAACTTTTTGGCCATCGTGGAAAACATTATGTCAAAGCCCAGACCTCAATAAAATTGAGAATCTGTGGCATGACTTGGACACCAATGCAGCCCAAATAACTTGAAGGAGCTGGAGCAGTTTTGCCTTGAAGAATAGGCAAAAAATCCCAGTGCCTAGATGTGCTAAGATAATAGAGACATACCCTCAGAGACTCGCAGCTGTAATTTCAGCAAAAATTGGCTCTACAAAGTATTGACTTTGAGGAATACTTGCACTTCCTCCAGATTTGTTTATCTTAATTTTTGTCACAATAAACAAATATTACACCTTCAAAGTCATAAGCATGTTATATAAATCAAATGATACAACCCCCCCCCCAAAATCCATTTTAATTCCAGCTTGTAACACAGCAAAACAGGACAATAGAAAGGAGGGGTGAATGCTTTCACAAGGCACTGTAGGTTTTTGAGGCGGAGTTTACATTATTATTTTTATTTAGCTGATGGTTTTTGTAAAGAAATGTATGGTAGAGAACTGCTTTTTTTTTTTGGACGAAAATTTTGAAATTTTCAAGATACAACCCTAAATGCACTTTTCTTTCTTTGACTTACCCTTCCAAGTCATGTTGTAATTTTTATTCAGACCAAACAGCCAACAGCACATCAATGTGCCAGTAATGTAATATTATTTTGTTAATTAATAATGTGGAGGCATGTACAAATTTAATGAGTTTTACTAAAGTAAAAAATACAACATAACTCCAACAGCTAACTTGATTGAACCGTGCTGTTACCATCACTCTGTTCTTTTTGCTCTCCTCCTCACACCGGATGTAGCCATGCATTCCTAATAGTGCTGTTATTACACAATATTTTTGCATACTTAACTTTTTGAATTTAATTTAAAGTCAAAAATTATACTGTCTACATTCAAAAATTGACCATGCCGCTTGTACTTCAGAAGCCGAAACGAGCTAGCCAGTCACATGTTTGTGATGTCGTTGAGGGCAGAGTCTGGCCCCTTGGACCCTGTTTCTGAGCAGGGCCAGTCTGGCCCTGCTTTGAGCCCCAAAATTGCTGTGTGGGGATGTGCACAGCCCTCACCAGCCCTGCAATTTGTGCAGATGTGAGCGCGGCATTGGAAAGACATGACCAATCACAGAATTCCCTGTAACAGCCCCTTCTCCTGTGCTACTTTTTTGTCTACTTCCTCGTGAAAGTTAGGCTCAGTTTGGAGTTGAAGAATGTAGTGATCTGCTGTTTTTTCTTCTTAGATTAATCTTAGTTAATGCAGTTTTTTAAGTCCGTGCTAAAGGCAACATGTACCAAGGAACACACACAGGAGAAGTTGTTAATGCCTTAGGCTATATTGCCCATTGGCATGGATGGATCAATATCTTATACAGTTTTATTAGATTAGACAAATTGGCTCACTTAAACCAGCATAGCTGTACTAGGAAAACATGTTCTTATTGCTCCAGTAAATCTCGTTGTGTAAAATGTCTTCATTCTCTGAGCTGTAAGCAAGCAGTGGGTCCAGTGATATAGCATGCTCTAATGTAGCTCTTAGCGGTCTCATTAGCTAGGTATGTGTCTGTGTTCCTTCCCAGCCCTCACATGGTGTTCCTGTCCCAGAGCCTCCTCTCTGGGGACGGGCAGCTGTGCGGGGCTCGGCTCTGCCACGAGATCGCTCACGCCTGGTTCGGGCTGGCCATCGGAGCACGCGACTGGACCGAGGAATGGATCAGTGAGGGCTTCGCCACCTACTTTGAGGATGTCTTTTGGGCACGAGCACAGAAGGTAATCCCCCCCACACCCCCCTGTGTGACACACAGCTGGTTAAGATTCTGCATTTAGTCTCAAAGCCCCAAACATGTTTCTAGAACACACTAAACATGGATCAAATTTCAACTGGTCATAAAAAACAAGATTAGTTGTTTGTAGTAGGAATGTAAATTTTTGAAGGAACAGCTTTTCATACCTGCCAAACACAGGAAATCTGTGACAGGAGGTTTGTGTTTGTGTTAACAGTGGGAGACGTGCAACACAAGTGCATTTTCTTTATGTTTTAGAAGGCAGATCATTACTTTAGTAGAACGTAAGATAGATTAATATTGTGTGTAACATCTAAATATACGTTGTGTGAGTTTAAAGCAATTTGTACTTCTAAGTCATAACTCATAATAACTAACAGCTAGAGGAGTCATGTAGTCAATGAGTAAGGTCTTCTCTGTTAGTTTAAAGAGCAAATGTGCAAATTGTGTAACAAACTAATTTGAATCATTTTTTTCTGTTGTAAAACTTTGCAAAACTGTTGCACATGTCAGGCATGTATGATGAATGTAAGGCCACAAATCAAAATATAAATATATAAAATGAAATGACGTAATTTCTGCCAGTTACTGCTGATGGCACCAGGTGATGCCTGGTGTCCCAGGAGATCTCTGCTGTGTGTTTGCCCTTCAGAATTAGGTTGTGAAAAATAACAACAGGTAAACAGCACGTGAAACACTCCTTCATGTGAAATCTCAAACCTGTCTCAACTGAAGCTTCTGTGGAACATTTTCAAGACTATGGGATTTTTTTTTCTCCTTTCTCCTTCCCTCAATGTCATGGCCCAAGATAAGATTACAGGAGAGCAGCTCTCTCCCAGGAGAAGTCATTAGAAAGAATTTCACCTGGTGTGTTGTTATGTGTTCACTTAAACCACAAGTCTTGGGGCGACATAAAAACTGTTCATGAACTGAGGCTCTAATCTGACAGCTGACATACAGCATTCTTTCTTCCAGTGATTTGTACACTTCCTCTCTGAGCGAGTGAGTTTTCTATCACCACCCCAACAACTGAAGCAAAAAAGTGCAGTTTTTCTCAGAGAAATATGACCTTAGTATTCAGTAGGAAGAGGATACCCCTCTTCCTTGCCCTTGACACATTTTTCCCTTGTAAACTGTTATCATTATTTACCGGTATACTTCATGCCTTTACCCACAATCCCTTGAGTGCCTTGTGTTGTCACACTTGTTTATACAAGTCTGTAGTGATTGATGTAGTTCAGGATACAGTAGCATGCTTTGAATCGTGTACCTTAACTACTTCGCCACCTGCTGGCTGTTCTCATTCCCAGCTGTCTCAGGGCCAGGCTGAGGAGCAGTGCCAGCTCAAGGCTCTTCTGCGCTGGAGAAGGCTCTGTGATGAGCTGCAGAACTCCGATGAGGAGCTCCAGATCCTCAGGTCTGTCGTCCTTCCAGTCGTCTGTCTGCTTGTCCGTGCTTTCTCTCTGAGTTGGAGTGCCATAGCAGAGCCCTGTACAGTGGATCCTGGCCTCTGTTAACACAGTCTCCTTGCTGTCTTGGATTTTCTGTTTTTGCTTCCTTTTGCAGGATGTGAATTTTTCTGTCCAACTTTTCACGTTTTCCTTGAAACTAGAGAACTTTGTGACACACAGACCACCGGGGATTGATTAAGCTGAACAGATTTTTTTTGCCATGTATAAATTGGGTGTGGTTTATTCAGCAATTTTATGGCCGCAGTTATATAAATTGGGGTAGTCGTGGTGTTGACATTACCAACAGTGTGTCTAGACGGAAAACCTGCCCAAGAAAAGCAGCGATGGGCAACGGTAGTCCCAAGATCCCAGAGTCTTGCGTCTTTGAGAGCTGCTTTCAATTAGAAGCCGTGGGGAGTGCCAGTTGAGTCATCACCTATTCAGGTAATGACTTCACCTCAACAATTAGGACATGACCGAGCATGAAAACGAGCACACCCTGGTACCCGCGGGGACTAGACTTGCCTGTCCCTGACTGGGCGTGTTAACACTGGGCTATTCTGAGAATAAGAACTTAATCTATGGAGCATTTACAATGTGTCATACTTTTGTGGTGTATGTAATATATCATACATTAACGCATTGTACTTTTAGAGTAAAGAAAGTGTAATTCGTTGCAGTATATTAATCATATTCTGTCACGGCCATGTGCTTGCAAAGTGCCAGAGCTGAATTGATACGTGTGATCGGGTGTATGTACCTGGGCTTGCTCCGTCTCACATGAATGACGGTTTAATGGCACGTAGTATTTACAACACACGGACTGTTAATAATATGTCACGATTAGAGTTTCTGTCATTTTTCAGCATCGGTTTGTATGCAGCGGCGCTGTGAAAACAGGTTACTGTTGCGTGTGCTTTGAGAATTTGTTCTGCAGTGTACATAAATGGCTGGAATGTAATTCCCTGCAGATTCCTTCAAAGCATCTGACAGGCCTGATCTGAGACTCATACGCTCAGTGCAAGTTGTGTTCTCATGGGGCTTAAAGGAGAATAAAGGTTCATTACCGGGATTAAGGGTGTATCCCTGGAATTGCTGGTTCATTATGCGAGATGAGAACAGATTTGCATGCAGAGACAGCGCACAGCAGCTGCGTCTGTCTGTATTTTTTCCCGTGTTCGCGTGTGTTCGGCCTACACGCGTGTTTGTGTCTGCATATCGGCACCTCATGTGTGCTATCCACACAGGATGCCGTAAAGGCATTTTACTGCACAAGGCGAGGACGGCTAAACAAGCCCAGATGTGAGCGACGCATGACATCCGGCTCAGTCTGCAGTGCGGCGTACAGGAGTGTGGTTTTGCCATTAGCTGTCACATCATGTGTCTACCTTTAGCAGCTAAAGGGCCCTGACAAACCAGCAGACTTTGTTTTCTTAATGCAAAAAATATGCTGCACTGTTATAGTCCACTTTCATTCCCCCGGGGGGGGGGGGGGGGGGGGGGGGGGGGGGGGGGGGGGGGGGGGGGGGGGGGGGGGGGGGGGGGGGGGGG
>JABJVR010000035.1:11629236-11680535 GCA_025773905.1 Chitala chitala
CCACCACCACCACCACTAGGCAGGCTCACTTCAACAGGGCCCTGTGTGACACCAGGCACCCATCCACCAGTTCAGCCTGTATCCCCCGCTATTTCTGTTGACTGACATGCCAGTCGGCAGGACCAGCTGCGGTTGCGTGCGACCGTCTCTCTGCGCCGGTTATTCGATACGCTGCTTTTGTAACCTTTCAGTCTCTTTTTGAGGTTCAGTACCATGAAGATAGAATAAAGAGCAAATTGACCACACCTAATTCTCAAACTATAACATGCCATTAAAGGAGGACCAGACCCTTATGGCTAGTGAGCAGGGCTTTAAACAGATAATGGCAGATAATGTCTACGTTACAAATAGAACAGAGGTATTTAAAAATTTTGAAAAATATGTTCTCTGCAAAACTGAATATATAGTCATGACAGTCTACACTGTTAACTGTTTCATCTTATAGTCTCTGATGTGTTAGTTACAGACAATATTAGGTTTTGAAAAGTAAGATTTGAAATGAAAGCCTGTCAGCTTTGTAGATTCATTACCATAGAATTGTTTGCACAGAGCCTGCTTCCCACAAACTTCTCTAATAAGAAATTAAATCTGCATTATGTGTATTAAAATGACTGTTTCCTCCCTCCTGAAGGAGGGGAATGTTTCTGTTATGGAAAAATTACAAACAAGGCTTTTTGAGATGTTCATAAATGTATATCTCTTATGTGTAAGGACGTAGCTGGGAACCCTGCATCCAATAAAGAGCGAGATCTTGACTACACACCAGAGCTTACACTTGTATTTGCTTACTGGTATGAATCTGAGAATTACTGTCAGGCTGCTTAAAGGAATGTTTATAGGTGTTTGTGTGTGAGTGGCTGGCCTGTAAGTAATGAATCCCCAGTCTGAACTCTACAAACTAACATGGTATGTCCCTGTGTTTTAGTCCACCCATGTTCTTGTCTGTTTGTTGCTGTGTCTCTTTATGTCAGACTTTGTAGTGTAAATGACTGCCTTGCTCTCTGCTCTCTCAGCTGAGCCCAGATCAGCTGGTCCTGCTCCTGGATCTCCTGCTGGATGAGAAGGAGCTGAGCTGGAGGACGCTGCGTGCGCTGGAGACCACGTACCGTCTGCAGAGCCGAGATGCTGAGGTGAGACTCCTCCTAGGCCACATGCTGACCACTGTGACCATCCGTCCTGGTAATTCACCCAACACCTCCTGCCTACACTATCAGCTACTTAGGATGGCAAAAAAAAAAAAAAAAAAGGTAAATAGTTTTTTTTTACTTCACTGCTCATGTGACTGCAGTCCACAGCCTGAGTCACTCCAGGCCCACTTTTTTAAATAGAACTGACTGACTGAGTTGGCCACCCAGTGACACATTAAAACCTTCTGTTCAGTGGGGTGAAGAGGTGCAGTGGGGGGAGAAATACAATGAGTAGAGGAACATTTTGCCTTCAAAAAGTGTACAAATTTATGAAAAATGCGCGTCAAAGATCTAACACTTTTGAGAAAACCTCAGTTCTGGCGGACCAGGGGGTTGTGTGTGTGTGTGTGTGTGTGTGTGTGTGTGTGTGTGTTGGAGTGTATCGAAGAGCTGCCCCCAGTGTGCCTTTTTTACGATACCTAATGAATCAGGGTCTTTGTCCTTAGGCTGTGTCTCTGAGAAGAATGCACCAGTGGGGGGGGGGGCTGAACAACCTGCTTTTCATAACCTCTAAATCCCCTGCCTCTGACATGTTTTCTTTAGGCTTTGGACCACATGTCCCGCCGTGTTTGGCTCAGAGTTATCCCCACTATCACGCTCAGGCCTTCCTTCAGCTGGGCACCTCCATGCCTTTGTGTACAAGGCCTCGTGTCTGACACTGACATATTCTGGCTGTTTTGATGCTTGTATGCTCTACAGGAACACTGTCACGACATGAAAAACTTCTGTTCGAAGCCATGCTTTTCTGGTTCACTACGGCAAAACTACATTTACACGGCAACAAAGCTGTAGTTGAGGTTTGTCTTGCTGGCGGCTCTTTTTTCCTAAACTAATAAAATCAGCTGCCATACATGTGCTGCTGCCTTACAAATCACAGTAGTGCAGATCCAGCCAATGTCCATCTACAAGTCTTTAAATGGCTTTTCTGAAGAAGCAGTCAGCCAGGGTCAAAATCGGTGAACAATTTGAACAGGAAATACCAAAGAAATGTAAACTAATCCAGAATTGAATACGAACCCCACACACACACACACACACACACACGCACGCACGCACACACGCGTGCACAATCTGAGCTGCTACAGCTTCCGTCCTGCAAGATTTGATTCACGTCTCCATCCTGTTTAAATACAGGAATCGTCTCCTTGGTTAAATAACATCGATCCTGCTATATTTATAGCCTGTTAGAAATTATCTTTTCCCTGTCTTTGGTTTCTTTTTTCAGTACAAGTCTTACATTAGGTCTTCTTAAATGTAAATATTTGTATTGCACCTCACTAAACCCAGAATAAGGGAATCATCTGTTAGCTTTCAATGATGTTGACGTTCTGTTTTGCTGCCATCAGCCTCTGTGGGTCAGAGTGTGGGCACGATAGCTCATGTGATCCGTTTTTAGTGTAGACACCTACTGCTGTGAACCTCAGGTTAAGTTTACTTTTATGTTTAATAAATTGAAGAAAATGTGAAATGTTTTTAAATATCTCTTTTGACTTAAACATAATTTTGGCTTTCACGTAAAAATGCACACAAGCAGTTTTCAGTCTTGACACTGCTGTTTGTATGCATAGAGTACTCAGTGATTAAACTAGTAAATTAGTTCTTGACGTGTGTGCGTGTGTGTATTTTGAAAGTTTTGGGAGTCAGGCGCCGTTTCCTTGCTCTGACATCAGAACATTAGGTGCATGTGGTGAATGCATCCAAGGTCTCTCTCTCCAAACACAGATGCAGAAAGAGCAAGAATTGGCACTCGTACTGAAGATGTGGAAGTTAGGGGTCCAGGGAGGCGGCATGTCTCTAAAGGCAGTAGTGGAAGGCAGGAAAAATATATGGCGAACACTAGCGTCTACCCTGCCCCGCTCACTACAATACGCCATGCCCCTGCGTTGCTAAAGAAAGTGTGTAAAGCCTGCAGACGCTGCACATTTTTAAGGACTGTGTCCAAAGAAAGACTGGACAGTAATGTCTGCCTGCATTGTTCCATGTCAGCCACCATTTTCTTGTACTGTTCCGTGGCTGTGGAAGAGTCCTTTCTATCCTGGAGGCACGACAAGCTTCCTGTCACATCTCACGAGACATCGCTCAGTGCCTGGGAGTTGGGCTCTTGCCCCCCTTCTCATTTTCCTAATCTAATTTACCTTGATGTTTGATGTGGGTTTGTACATGGACAAGCAATTGTCAGTAACCAGATATCATCATGAACAATGAGAGGAGGAGGAGGAGAAGGAGGAGGTCCCTCCCCATGGTAACCAGGGTGTGAGAGGGGTGGGAGGCCGGTAGTGCACGGATAAGGAGGTTCCAGTGGTTGTTTTTACTGGGTTAGTAAATATACAGCAGAGTGTCAGCCTTAAAAACTAATTTTAATGAAAGCAATAAGTAAAACCAATTGCTGCTAAAGCAGTCTGCCCCGCAGTACACATGGAATAGCAAAACACAGAGCCGTCGCATCTACTGCTGTTTCTGTTTGAGGTATGCCATTGAAGATGAACAATTAAGAACGTCCATGGTGCTATTATGTTTGTCAATATGTTTTCTTGAGAAATTGAAGCACATTAAGAACTAAGTATATGTCAGACTGAAGTGATACCTCACATAAGGTTCAGACCATCAGTGTTAACTCACCCATCATTGAGTGTATATCCATTAACAGGATTTAAATATCAACACAGGGCAATTAAACTACACTATAAATAATTTGACTTGTGGGAGTAAATAATTGTGAAGAATAGGACAATCATCATTGTGACAGTGTGTTTTTATGGTGGGAGTGTTATGAAAACATAAACTCCTTATTTCTGGCGTTACGGAGCATGTTCACTGTTAAGGCCAAAGGGAGCCTTACGGGGGGTGTCTTTAACATGCAAGTGTAAAGCAGAGAGTCAGCATTCAGAAACTGATGGTTCTGCTGCCAAAGGGGGACTGGAGGAACACAGAGCCTGTCTCTGATCTCGGTGGACACCCGTGCTAACAGTGCTCCCATTGATATTTGGGGGGAGGGAAAATGGGCCGGCCTGCCGTGGAGAGCTCCGCCCTTCCCGAGGAGGTAGAAAGGACTGCGGTCCCTTTGTCCGGAGCAGCGCGTGTGTATTTGATAAACATCGTCCAGAGATGCCATGCAAAAATGCCATCCTCCACAGCAGCTGTGGTTGGATGTCCAAATCAGGCAGGCAGATAATTTGCTGCACACTTTGTGTTCGCGGGGGCGTGCTGCTTCTGCCTATCCACGGTGGCCACTCACTGGCCATGCTGCCCGTATGTCCGATGCGCAGGCTAACACGAGGAGTGGTCCAGGGCTCAGGCAGCTGGGGGTTTGTCCTGCTGTTTGTACACAGGCAGGAACGGAGCAAAAGTGCACTGGGACCTAGACTGCTCATTAGCTCCATGTGTGTCAAACGTGTGCAGATGACAGGCAGTGCCTCAAACACTCCCAATATCGCTACGGAAATGGTTTGTACTAACTGCACAACTTAATGGTGTATGAAACTGTTCAAACTAAAAAAAAAAAAAAAAACAAAAAACAAAAACCAAAAAAACATAATCCTATGGATGCAAACTGAATACATTCTTTTGATATGGTTTCTGGGCCCTTCTGTTTGTGAAATTGAATTTTATGCTTAAATTGCATTCCAATTAATTTATGTCCTTGTGCAATAATCGCGAAGTTACGGAGTAAAATTTTACTGGACATTTGAGAGCTTTAAGATGCTGGTGACTCCAGTGGAATGTTGCGTTTTCTCATCTTGTTGCTGTAGAGCTGAAAACGTGTGTTCCTCCCGTAGGTGAGACATCGCTGGTGTGAGCTGGTCATTAAGCACAAATACTCACCCGCGTATGGTGCCGTGGAGCACTTCCTGTCACAAGACCAGGTATGTCTGAACATGTAGCCACACGCACACACACACACCCACACACACAGCTGCGTAGATGCTACCACCATCACTGTCAGTGTTAAGTACCACACCTATCATACTTTTGCCGTAATACTGGCCTACCTGACAGATAGCTGTTAGCAGTTACAACCTCTCTGGACAAAAGTATGTACAGAGTAGATCGGCTCATAAGACCAAACAGACAGAGTGCTTTAATATAAAAGTGGTGGATTTTGTTTAGTATCAAGTACTTGTGGATATTTGAGAGGCCGGCTAATATGTATTTAGCATGTCTAATTACATGCACTGGCTATAACCCGACTTCTTAAATTAAAAAACTAACATAAAAGAGGAGATTGTGCTTGGCAGTTGACTGTATTACAGACCTTGTGTGTTCCTTAAAGACATTACAGAAATGTTCCTTGTCCATGTCACGCTCCACCCAAGAGGGCAGACAGAACAGAATAAAAAGGCAAATTTTTGTGACCAACTTCACAGATTAATATAGCGTATACCAACACAGTCACTCCAATAATGGGATGTTGCTCTAAAATCTGAAAGGGAAGTGCCCCTCTTCCCTGTCCTTTCCTCTTAGAGCAGTCCTCCGCCTGTACACGGTGGACATCTCAGAATCATTCATGCGGTCACCGTGGTGATTTTCAACTCCCTGGGATCCATTTTCCA
Organism: Chitala chitala; assembly: GCA_025773905.1. Taxonomy (NCBI): domain Eukaryota; kingdom Metazoa; phylum Chordata; class Actinopteri; order Osteoglossiformes; family Notopteridae; genus Chitala; species Chitala chitala. The sequence continues at coordinate 11,634,974 of JABJVR010000035.1, forward strand.
TTTCCCCCCCTTGTGACGCCGTGTGAGCCCATCGAATCATACCAGAAAGGCTCTAAATACTGTTGGTGACAACTTGTCAGAGCTCCGCGTCTGTTTGGGTAGCGACTGGTTTAGCTGAGAATGACAGGTGGAAGAAGAGCCCAGGCAGACGCGGCGGCGTCATCGTGCCCTGTGCACGTCTCTCAGCTGACGAGTGCCTGAGAGTCAGGCTTCGTAACCAGCCCCTGCAGCAGGGCTGCTCTTCAGGGTTGTGGACCTTTCCGGCTTTCCACCCCTGATTTATACAGCTAGAGAAATAACGGTTGCTCGACAATGACCAAAATCAATCATCAGTGCCGCGGCAGAGGAAGAGGAGACTGACTTTTCAAGTAATGATCCAGGAAGACGTATCCAGGGAAGGGCAATTGTCTATGACTGATTGTGTTTTTGCAGACCATTATGCACCCAGCCGATATCCACTTTAGCTTCGCAAACATTCCAGAATGAGAAAAACTAATTAAAAAGAAAAGCTTCATGTAACTAATCCTCTGTGATTGTCAACTGCACTTAAATGTCTTGACAGGAAAAAAAAAAAAAAAGTTACAATTATGTTCTGGTTTAGAGAAAATATTCCGAGGTTGGCACTCTAATGCTTACTCTTGTTAGTGCAGTGTGTTGCCGTGTTTCAGTAGAGACACTGCACTGAGCAGGTGTGTGTTCCAGGCCATGGGGGTGTACCTGTACGGGGAGCTGATGGTTCACGAAGACGCGCGTCAGCAGGCGCTCGCCCGCCGCTGCTTCTCCCGGGCCCAGGAGGATATGGACCCAGCCGCGCGGAAAGTGGTTCGGGAGATGATCTTCTGAGGTACTGGACTTGCTTGGACTCGAAGAGCAGGAGCTTAATGGGGTCTGTGGGGAGCAGCGGCTGGTGTTTTCATCAGACCTGAGCTAATGTGACTGCGCTCTTGTGGGGCTCCTGTCTGCTTTCTTTCGCTAATGGAAAACCACAATGGTACTGCTCCACTCCCAGCAAACCGGAGGATTAGCACAGTGCCAAGCTTACGAGCAGATGGTAGCTTTGGTTTTAAAAATAAAAAAAAAAAAAGCAACTTGCTTCTGTAGATGTACCATTTTGGGGTTTTATTGTCCACTGTGACACTTCAGGGAAACCCAGAGCAGTACACAACAACGACAGGGGAAAAAAAAAAAGTTCAATCCTGACAAAGTGTTCAACCAGAAAGTGAATACAAGTCTGAATTCTGATCTGAAGAACAGCAGAAGTGTAGTGAAACTGCAGTTTATGCATGTTTTGAAGACGCATTTAAATTAACTAATTAGTTTACATTGTTAAGGAACCATTTGGGCAAATGTCAACATCAGTTTTTTAAAACAATATTAAATAATAGTGTGTTACACGTACCTTAATCACGATTTTATATGCTTCCTTCTATCTGACCATAAGCTAAGCATATGTGTAGGACACCCACACTGACACTGCTGTACATGTTGTCAACTTCAAAAATAAAGCAGCCATTTCCTACGTGTATTGCTAAGCAGTACACAGGAATTCTGATGGACCACCTTGGTGTTCCTCTGTCTAAAGGCAGAACAGTGAATTCAGTAAGGCAGTCTGTCTGGAGCTTTTTAAGGGGGTGCTTGTTTTTGTACTTTGCCCTTATTAAAAGTCCACCCTGAAGTAACTTGGCTACTTTTCTTTAAAATTCCTCACGAAGGTCAGGCAAAATGCTTTTTGTGGCTGCGCAGAAAGACCTTCAAGTTTGTATGCAAGGAAGGGAGGAATTTGGGAAGAACTCCTCAAACAAAATCAACCAAAAAGGGGTCAGCGAGGTTCCTTTTGAAAGGGTCTGCCTATAAAACACAAACTTCTGGCTCGTCAAGGTTGGGTCGCTTGTTTACACTGAAATTCCACATATAAACCAGTGACATCAATAACAGGAATTCCTCTGCTTTTTTTAAGGTTTCATTTTTCTGCAAAGCTGCAGTCATTTACATGTTCACAAAACTGGAGCGAATGTACAGCAGTGTAGCAGGCCAGTCCTGGGGCTGACATTGGGGAACACAACTGATGTCTCCTTTCTCTTAAGTTAAATAAGACCTTGAGTTGGACAGCTTTATCAAGATTTTAAGACAGCCTCATGTAGGTAGAAAGATGTTCAGCATTCCTTACCCAGTTTTTTCACCCTCCCAAACAGACATGTCACCCATCCAGTACTTTTACTGTCAGGTTCAAAGCACTTCTCAAGCACGCTGTCAAACATTGACAGAGAGACGGCTGTTATTTTTCACTGGGCCGCTAAGTGTATGTGCGCACAGGAAATCACAGTAAGTTCTCTCATTTCTACAGCTCATTGTAGCTCTGCACATGATGAGATAAATCACCTGTGTCAGGTGTGTAACAGATTCAGAGTCCTGTACCAGGCACAGGTGCTGTTCTGCCCTGTTGTAGTTCGCACTTTTGTGTAAACATTACACATTACCAGCATATATAGCAAATATAATGCAGTGGAAGCAAGAATTTGCGCCTTCAAAAAAAAAATTCTGTTCCCCTCACCGCATGTGGAATCCCTCCTGATGTGGGAACGACAGTTAATGAGGGAAATATCCACCGTTTAGTGGTGCGTGGAGAATTGGGGATGGGGGGGGGGCTCCGTGACTCTCCTTTCATGTCGAGGTTGTGTGGGTTCCTGGCGTGCTGATTTGTGACTTAAGATAAAAATCACATTGCCAGGGATTACCACATAACCACGACCTTGCCGGCTGTCATGGTAACCAGAGGCACCATGTGAAAACACCTCTTAAAAAAAAAAAAAAGACCTGATGATCCAGAAAGGCATCCTGCTGGAAAAACAAAAAGAAGGAAGGTCTGTGCCCCACACACGGTTTGTACAGACTGCAGTTTGGAGAGAGAGAAGCCCCTCTGTGGACAGGTGCAGAGCTTAGCTGATTGGTGAACAGTGACTGATTTCCTCTTTGTTCACAGTGGCTAAGTTCTGCACCTGAACGGGGAACACAAAGAGAAAGGAGGTCTCGCCTGAACTCAAGGGGAATGAGTACTACTCCATGGGAAACACATCTAGCAAAATCTGTTATTTTATTCCCACGTGACACATATGTATTGTCAAATTGTACACTGTAGGGCTGAGGCAGGTACAGACGGACCTAGGGCTGACAAACTGCCAACGCAGCACAGGCTTACTCTCAAAGCATTTTTCTCAGTGCCGACAGACCACATGCACGTTCGTGTCAATCTCGACCCAGGCCATGTTTTTAAACGGTCAGCAATTGCTAGCTTTTAAACTGCTGCTGTGAAAAAGATATTCCACACAGTAATATTTCAGCGCAATATGTACTATGAGGTGTGAAGGCAGACTTGTTTGTTTTTAAATGAGCTGACAGACACAACAGTATCATTAAGCCCCTCCCAGCAGCATGCCTAATGCAGGGAAACTCCTGCCGCCACGCTAATAGCACAGTATGCGCCTACTTGCAGACAAACCTCCCTGTCCTGTTGGAACAACAGACATCTATCTCGCTCCAATTTACAGCACTTGGTATAAAACAACAGTCTGTCATGCTGAAGCTTGTGCACAAGGACTAGAGAAAGACAGGCCAAGACAAAAGTGCAGACATAAGCACCTTCTAACTGAGCGACACGCATTAGCATACAGAAGACCACCTCATATGTTTGAATAGTGCAGTCGACTGCATCGTGTCAACAGAGCCTCCATTTTATCAATGAACTTCAGCACGTTGTCAGCCTTCTGAAAACCGTTTCTTACGTGAGAATCCTATGAACAATTAACGTGGATAAACAGGTCAGGCAGGTAAAAATATTTATATTAACCTTGAGTGCACTACCCTTATTGATGCAGATCTTCACTGGTGCATATGGGGAATTGCATGCCAACCCATTGCCCTGGCATTTGAACTGATGCACCCCCAAAACAAAACAAGAGATCCTAATACAGGTCTTCCTGCCAGACTGGGTGCTTAATGTAAACACTGGCAGGCTGGTCAGCGAGTATCATCTATCACTGTCAGATAATACTTCTGTGTCCTGGAAGGTTTGCCAGCTCTTTTCTATTTTCTGTCTACTGTATTTTGGAAAAGAACACATCACAGTTATTACATTTAAAATAACTAAATTAAACCTTTTGTTACCTGCTTGCACAGCCACATTTTAGTTGGCACTTATGAGGACTCCAACACTGAAAAAGCGATTGTGGTTCAACTGAAAACCTGAGGTGTACAATAGTTCACAGCACAACACAGGGTGGCAGTGTATAACTGCATAATTGAATTTTAAAAAAATCTTAATGATGTATAATTTTAATACATCTAAATGGCATGTATAACCTGGACATGAAAAGGGAGCACATGAAAGCTAATGCTGGTTCCTGCCTATTTAAAAATACAGTAATAGGTTAATACAACAGGGCTAAGTGTTGACAGATGTCTGAATCCCCAACCAGATACATTCAGGACCATGTTTATAGGTACTATAAATGACTACATTTAAAAGCTGTTAGAAGGACCATTACTATGAAATCCCAGGTGTGAATATGATTTCAAACGTCACTGAATGGGAAATGAGACTGAGCATTAGTGATAAAAGCACCACTGGAACAGTGAAGCTCATTATACATGTACCAAAAAAAGTAATTTACACGAGGCAAGAAGAAAAACTTCATGCTCCTCATGACAGGGTCTGCCTTGATCTGTTTTAGCTACTTGAGTTACATGCATTACATCCTTTGTACACTGTATGCACTTTCCTTTAGCGAAGCAAAAAGAATGTCCATTACTTGCTGGTTGATGAAAGCACCACAATACAGGGGTGGATTTTTTTTTTTTTTTGGCTTTGTCGCTGCAAACTAAGTGCAAGATGGGTTGTAAGGCTATCCCCACAGCAGAGAGCTGGAGATGAAGCAGACCTGGGCTTAGCCTCCTGTGCCTACTGAGCTGATAACAGTTCTAGCTAAACACTGGCTCAGTTCAGCAGGAACAGGAGTCTGGTCCTAAACACCACCCAAGGCCTAGCTTCTAAAGCCTGAAGAGATCTGGGTGACTTACCGTGGTCTTAGTGATTCAATATACAAGCTAGTATTTTCTTTAAAGCAACATCTTAAATTAGAGACAAAGTTGTGACAAGTTAGTGACTCACAGCACAACTTTATATTATCTGAAGCTAAAAATCAGTTTATACTAAGAGTCGCTGATATTTATTACTAACAGTTGACATTAGTACAAACGTACCCCCCCCCCCCACAACTACAGTGTTTTAGTAGGTGGTGGGACTCTGTAAATTCGGGCTTATGACCTAAAATTCCCACATAGCAGATATGGCAGTGTTAATTTAATACAGTGATTATTTGGGTTCACTTGGTGTTAAACCGGACCCAAATAAACACTGCGTTAAATTATGCAGTCTTTAGCTGTGACTGTGTAATGCCAGTATCAACAAACACATTATAAGAGGAAAAATATGAATGTTTCCAGTGTGATGTTGGTGACTGTACAGTAATGACAAATTAACAGTTTAAAGGGGAAAAGGCGGCCAAACCCAAGTTACCACAATAATACATAACTGGTTCCTGAAAAAAAAAACCTCATTCTGCAAATCCTGATAAATCACAGACATACATAACATTAATTTCTGCAGAACAAAATGCTTGTGTTCCTGATCTCTACAAGTGATGCTCATGTATGTAACAGGAACACCCAAGTCCTGCTAAAATGAGAATTCAACAGTCTAGTACATAAAATATTTGACATACTGTAAAGTTGAAACAATACATTCTGTACTCAGTTTGTATGCAATTTACTGTTGATGATACAAGTGGGCATCCGGAAACCAAACGGCATGTACACAATATGCACATGTGACACAAGATAATGTCTGCATCACACTCTTCTTGCTGTGCTTTATTATAATAACAGTTAAACATATGAGCTCTCTATTTACTCGATGTTTAACTTAAGAATGAATAAATTCAGCGGTACAAACTGGCAAATCAGAAGTGCCTGGATAACTTAACGTGCATAAGAATACAGCTGTGAAGATCACGCATGTTGACCCTTGTTTTGTTGTTTCTACTGTTCACTGTTTGTGTAAACTGACCTCACGGAGCTCAGCTCCTACTGAGGAACACAGAATCCAGGGTCACTGGGGACATGAAGGAACGCCCCAGAAGTCAAAGCAGCAGTATTAAACTCCTCGTAAAGTGACATTTTTGTAATTCAAAGAGGCGTGTCTTGGACACATGTCTTATGTCTGAACATCCCAGGGTTATAATCTGCAAGAAAGGTACCATCATTCTTTGCTGGAGGGCAGGCTGTCACTCTAACTGCCATACTAGAGCAAGGGCATGAGGCTACAAGCCAAGGGACTGTTATGATTGGACAATTAACAAGCTGCTCATAACTCCTGCAACTTCCTGTTTTCCAGGACATGCCTCGAAAGCTGCCAGACCACTGAGAGGACTGAGGACATGTGTCTTTGATGCTCCCTATTCTCCACTCTGAAACAATCCCTCCTGTGGAGGGACAATCAAGTTTAACTGGACACACTGTGACTCTCCCCACTGGAGTGGAAACATGCATCCAGTTAATCTAGTCCTGTCAGGACCACCAGCATTGTGGCCACTGTGTACATGACGTACTGTGCCATGTGTGAAGTTTACGTGATCCAAAGCTGTTTGGACTGGAAACACACTGTAAAGCAATAAAGTTTTCACACAAAACAGAAGCTTGCTTCTTTTTAGACTAACACTAAACCGAGTTCCTAGGCTACACTGCCATGTTATGCCACCATGTTTAGGTGGCTGGGTTACAGGCCAAGAATGAGGTGGAACAGCTCACACACACCGAGCAGGAGAAGGGTACGAATGCCCACTCCCACAAGGTACCATTTGGCTGTGAAGGCCATGTGTCCCGCTGCAATTCCAAGCACAAAAGGCAAACCCCAATACTAGCTGCCTGCCTACCTTTCTGCACAGGCCCTGGAGCTGTACCAACAGGGCTGGAAAACTTGCTGGGAAATGGAGAGGGGGGGGAAAAAAAAAAACCGTTGCTAGGGATACAGGAAAAACATGCTATTCTTATCCCAGATTTAATCACTGTTTTATATTGTAAAGACTGTTGGGAAATTAAACTCTGAAAAAAATGTAGACTGCTTTTTTATTGCAGTACGGTGAATTTCACAGGAAGAGACAAAATGTGCTTGGTAATAAATGTTTATTCTAGGACTGGAAAGTACTGAACCTGGCAAGCTGTCAGCATCCCTGCAATGTCCAATAAATAAATAATAATAAAAAAAAAAAACTGCAAAATCACCACAAAACAATAGGAGACACCATGTTATCTGTACAAAGAACTACCTTTTGAAAGGGGGAAAAACGTCAGGAGATGAAACAATCAGCAGTGAGCACACAAAGTGGTAGATGTGTTACAGTGAAGAGGTAAAGCATCTCTGGTATGTGACATGCTGGTAAATACCAAGAGGCAATTTCAGCCCAGGCACGCCGTGCACAGTGCCTGCTTCTGTTCACCGAAGAATGTCCTGAATTGTCCTCAGCCTGGCACTGGCGTGTTGTCCACGGAGCCTGCTCTGAAGAGTGGCTGTTAGCTCAAGGGCATCGCGGCTCAGGTCCGACCGCACCTTCAGCTGCAGAAGAAACAAGATGACATGACCAGGTGACACCGGCGGCTCGCTGCACAGCACCACGCCAAGAACTCACGCTCGTTCCATTATCTCTGAGTGGTGGTTTCCTGCAAGGTCCTCTTTTAATGGACAGATGAAAGGAATCAAGCGATGACGTATTCGAGATCGTTAAAATGCAGCATTGTGTGAGGGGAAAAAAAACAATGAAACTGGATTTGTGGGAAAAAAAAAAAAAACACCTAAGAATTTAAAGGAGTGACAGGAAGTGTATAATTTTCAGAAATAGTGCAGTTTGTTTCCCCTCCTCTACCCCCCATTGTTCCTATAGGGTGTCCTTCACCCATTGGCAAGCCTCAGGAGATGGCGGATCCTGGGGCGTGGGTGACACTGTAATGGGCCCCTGTTCGGCACAGTGGTGGTTCTGTTTGTCAAATGAAAAGAACAATGGCGCTCTAAGTTCCGACGACAGACGTCTCCTGAATATAGCCTCGCCGCTGAGTCGGGACAATGTATGGGTGTCAGCAGTGGCATTATCTCCATCCACGGAAGTTAACCACCAACGCACGGGACAGAACAAAGTTGCATTGGAGGGTTGTTGTCACGGAGATTGTTTATTGAGAAGAGATCTATCCATCTCCCATCCCCTCTACTGGTAATCCCACATCTTTTGGCTAGAGCGGGGCGTTTAGGAATGTTCACAGTCAGTAAGACTTTGCTTGTTGGGTTCCAGCCCTATTTGCTGGCAATTTGGAGACTGAGAGCCAAACATTCAATGTCTGCCCTGGAAAAATATGTTCCAGGCCTACCTGCTCATGAATATGCATGGGGAGAGAAGCAAAGAGGAGTTCTTGTCAAGAAGGGAGAAAAACAGAGGCTGGGTGTTTGTGGGAGGAGAGTGAGGACGTTTTCAGCTCACCGTGTGAAGCAGCTCCGTGGCTGCGCTCATGGGACCAGGTGAGAAGAGGGAGAAGCTGACCACAAGGTGGAGGACCAAGCAGGCTGAAGAGGTGTGGGGGGAACAAGAGGTCATCAGGTCCATCAGCACCTGGATGTGCTCCTGAGTAGCAGGAAGTGCAGGAGTCACAGAGGAGCCAGGGAAGAGTGCGCTTAGATGATGTAAGGCCTTCTCAGCTACAGCCTGCAAGTAACCCAAAGTTAAACAACCATTGACTTTTCAGAGTTCTAGCAGCCAGCTGTTAGCCATGAAATAATGGGACAGGCAATTATACAAACCAGTTAGCTAAAGCATTAATGGACTCAGTATCAGACAGAGCAAATACAGGCACCTAGTTTTGTGTATACAGGCTTTAGGAGGCAAGTTAGGGGGATGAAAAAACAGCAAATTTAAATGTCAATAGATGAATATTCATTCTGACAGATACAGAGGCCCCCACAGAGTTCCATGGGCTGCTCTCAGCCTTTGTACTTTACATTGTTGTATCAGGGGGCTGTGATCAAATTTACTTATACACTCCAATTTCTAGACTTTACAACAATGCATGACAATTCACCTATGGCAGTATATATGACTAATGGATGAAGACATGGGAAAGCTTAAAAAAAAAAAAAAAAAAAATCAATTTATCAACTAAATTAAAGACTGCAAGCCATGAAAACCAAAAGGAACATCCTTTTGTTATCCGAACATTACATCGTACACAACACATCAACGTCTGGTAAATTGTGATGTAAAATATGCACAGTATAACTTGAGTGGCGTGGAGCAAGGACAGACAAGGAACACAAACACAGAGAGACAGACAGGTATGTACCAGTGTGCTATGTTCCGCAGTACCCTGGTGATGGTAGAATGTCAGCAGCCACAGCAGTGGGGCAGAGGAGTCTGTACTGGACAGAGCCAGCAGTTGTGCTGCCACACCCAGCCAGTCACAGCACTGCACCAGCAGGAGCCAGGCCCCGAACGGCTCACGGCGCCATCTGCACAGCCACACGGTTTACAGCACAGTGAGCTGCAAAAGGGCACAGCGCTGCCTAGAGGACTAATTACACATTACGCATATCCTGCACAGTCACAACAACATGTGTTTTTCATATACGTCAATTGTTATTTAGTTTCCAAGTACTATCCAAATCCAGCATAGCACAACTGAGCAAGGCTCGATCAAGTTCCCTACTTTAAAATGTCGTAAACTGCCAGATCTCTGGGATCCCTCTGAGATCTTGTTACACCATGGAAACGGCACTTCATACACGGGTAAGCAAGCTGAATTTCCCTGGGGCCTTAATCTCCTGTTTCTGACCAGCACCTTCCTAATCCTTACCTGGTCTTTACACAAGGCCCTGCCACTCCTGCTCAACCCTGACAGAGCGGGGAGGAGCGGGAAAAAGGGCTCGCAGACACACAGGCACGCAGACATGCAGACGCACACACGGACAGATTGGTGGTCTTCTGCTGGGCCCTAACAAAGTCTTGTCTGCACTCCACACAGCCTCTCATGGACCCTGCCCCCCAGTCCCAGCCCCAGCCGTGGCAGCTGTGACACCCACACCCTGACAGTCAGGGCAGCAAAACACTTTCCCACCATTCTGAAGCACTGGGGAATTTCACCGAGATTCCTAAATGGAGTCGTTAAGCTAATGGGCAGAGTTAAAAGCTGCAGCTGGGGGGCGGATCAGCAGAGAGTCCTCCCGAGCCTTACGTCCTATTTCCCCGGTAATTGCACGGGGAGTTTTTAAATGAACACCATTAAGGAGCAAATCTTTTGTTGCTATACCATCCTCATCACGGTTCGGCAAAGGGTTTGGCAGAAAGTCAAGAGAATCAATAAATCCATTTAGAGTGTACAGATGCCAACCCGCTGCATGCTTATCACTGTAAAGGTCACGTCTGTGCTTTTTTTGTTTTGTTTCTTGGTTCAGCAGAAGTATGCCTGGTCAGCCAATATCCAAGTAAAATCAGCAGTCACCTGGACAGCGGATACCCAAGTTCGTAAGCATGGCATTAACAGACAGCCACATCCAGAAGTACAAATGTCATTCCGTTAAGGGAAAAAAAAAAAAAGTACAATTTCCATTGACATCAGTGGAGAAAGTACAGCTTTGCAGGACCTGGCACCATTAGCTCTCAAATGTTTCCATGCCATTTCAGCTGTTTCAACTAAAACAAGGCAAAGCTATGAATAAAGTGTGTAACACACACACACACACACACACACACACACACACACACACACACACACACACACACACAACCATTCCCCACAAGAATCACTACCTATGCTTGTGGACACCTTGTTAATTATATCCCAGCCAACTAAACAAACCAGGTTTAAATTACAGGTACCAAAAGTCTTAATTACAGTAGCTGAGACATGGCCCTTTTCTGCTTACTAGCACAGTGCTTTCTGTCGTTGCAGCCATGACAGACAGAAACAGCACTGTCATGTAATGTATCCAGCAGCTAATTAATACGCAGGTCAGCGTTAAGTGCACAACAAATTGCACACTTTTTTCAGAATTCCGAGCGGAGAAGCTTATTTTCTACTTCTAGGTTGTATGCTTCTATTAAACGGACTCATGTCTCCTTGAATAAAGTGAACTTAGAAGACAGCGCTGTATCCCCCTGAGGTTAAACAATGAAAAGGTAAAATAAAATAAAAATATAGACAGCAAACAGCCAGTTATCACCTGGGGTATCCTTCCTCATCATCCTCCAGAGTTTTCTGCAAAGTGCAGCTGACCCACAGTAGGTGACCAGGCCACGCCCCTTCAGGCACTTCTGCAGGCAGAAAGTGTCACACTGCAGGCATCAGCATGTCACACTTCATACTGGTTTCTAAGTAATAAGCTACGTACTATATTTTACATAAGTAACTGCCACTGGGGAAAAAAATACTACTAATAAAAAGAAAACAAAGGGTAGCATCAAGCAATCCACACATGCAGGATCTATGTTTAGTCAAATGAAGCAAAAATTCATTTCCAGAGTTACATTACAGTCACTGTTCCCAGGAAACAGGAATGCGTTTGTAGGATGCCTGTTTTCCTTCCTAACATTTTTTGTATAGGAAATAATGGAATTCTCAGGGCTAAGTCACTGACATGAAACCACCTGCTGCTGAGGTCAGGTTACATAGACAAACTTGGTCTTTCACTAGAAAAATGTGAGGCATGAACTTCGCTGTTGAGCAAGGACCAGGTCCTGGCCAAGTGCATGGACCGAGACACAGCACAGATAAGGCACTGAGAGAGGATGCGGCGCGTTTCTCTGAAGCACGCTCACTTACTACCTGGTTAATTATTAAGCAACACTTGTCTAGCATGTAGGGCTAACCGAGGAGTCAAAAGACAACAAACGCAGCGGCCTCCTCTGGGCGCCCGTACCTGAGGGAAGCTTCAACAGGGGCACCAGAAGAGATGGGGGAACGTCCGGAAAGAAGGCCCTCAAGGGCAGCCTGTCCTGCGAAGACAGAAGGAGAAGATCGCTCGCCTCCCCACAGCAAACACCAGCCATCAGTCACCAGTCACCAATCAACAGCGACGCTGGACAGCAGCCAGGCACCGATGAGCACAGCGCGGAGGAATGCGGCAGAATCCTGCCACGTTTGACCCCAGATGAACGAACTCTCCAGCACAACCTCATATAAACGTTCCACTATCTGGCATCTATGTATGCGCAGTATGTACAAATACAAGCTGAAAATGTATGTCTGTGTGGGTAATAACATATACATATACAGTTACATGTGTAACTAGGTGCCCTTTCCTCACATGCCAGGCAGTTTTTTTTTTTTGTCACAGTATATCTGGACACACACAGATGGTCAAAGTACTGTATTGTACATATTGTTAGCACTGGGACACTGCACTAGCATGTAGAAACAGGATAGAGCTCATGTATTACACACTGCAGATGGTCCATTTGCAGGCACACAACAGATGCATGCAAGTAAACAGATAAATACCAGCTACCTACTATGTGAATAGTTAAATATTAGGAATTATGCCCAAGGTTTGTACTGTTTCCTCTTATGAGGGTAACAGCTGTCTCTGGGTCAATAATTCAGTTACCACATAGATTACTGTGTTTAGTAGTGATACTAAATTCATTGTGTACCCTGCAAATCCTCTGACTTCAAATTGAGTATCAATAATTTTTCCTTACAAATGTTACAGAATAACTATAGATGGCTGAAATTTAAAAACACTAGAGCTTGTGTTTATAATAAAACAAAATGGTTTGGTGTAAAATCCCCATGGTGTACTGAAACAACATACACTAGAAATACAGAACCAAGATGTTTGCTGCAAGTATAGCAAAGAAACCACAGTGAGTTCCTTAATGTGCCTACAAAAAAAAAAAAAAAAAACATGTCACCAACCTTCTGACAGCATATTTTGTTCCAAAAAAAAAATAAATAAATAAATTGAACGCATCTAAATGTTCTTCCTTTCCTTGTAATAAACACTTCTGACAGTTCATCTTTTAATTAAATTATTTAGCACTAAGAGACATGTTTTTGTTTGAAAACATTCAGAAATACTCTTGGTGTATTGACACTTGGTGTAAACTCACTTTAATCACATACTACACCTGCCAGTCTTGGCACATTCAGATTCCGTGATAATCACCTGTCCCTGCTAGCAAAACTGCCTGCAACGCTGGGTGGAGGCTGCTGATGGACCGCAACCCCATCATTTCTGCCTGATTTCCCTTTGAGTCGCAGCCTGGTTTTGGAGAGGGCCACTCCAGCACCTTCACCTGCTGAAGCTGGTCCTCAGTCTCACGTGTTTCTCACACTGAAGCTGAACACACTCGGGGGTGTACCCATGTTCAGCACCACACACTAATCTTACAAGTTTCTCAGTCCTCACTCATCTCTAGTGAGTGTGAAATGGCTTTGAATCCTGTTATACGTTTAGCCACCCCTGATCTGAGACGTTTCCTTAAAGCCACATTTGCATTAAAAGCTAGCTGGTCTTTACGCTGATTTTGTTGCTTTTAAAGTGCAAATCACCTTTGGGAGATTACAAACAGGTATACTTTACACATTGATTCCATTCCATTCTTGTTGCGTGTGTGAATTATAAAGACAGTCTGCCTATTGATAACTTACGTTCAAACGTCTGAATAATACATGATTACCCTGAAGTGAAGTAACCAGTACCTGGTAAACCACAAGCATGGGTTAAAAATTCACATATTTGAATGGTTTTGCTCTTTGTTTCTCAACCATGAAGACGGTCTAGTGCCATCTAGTGCTCATTTAATTTATACAAATGGTGCATAATGAGCAATTAACAGAATAAGCATATGATAAGGAAATAAATGTACGACTAATGTTGGTGTCAAAATGTAAAAGAACATTTAAAAGATTCTCTGTTGCATACTTTACATTAAAGGGAGCACAAAGTTGTTATTTTTCTTCTGTACTCCACTTAACTTTTGACCTATCTGAAATTTTTAAAACAATCTCCACTAACAGTATCATCCGCTTTACGCTTTTAAGTGTGAAACGGAAAAAAAGTTATTTGTTCAGTTGTAGAAATTGAGGCAAATACTGCTGAAATAATAGTGCTGGGCGTCTATTTGAGAACAGACCTTGACGAACATCAATCAACGCAAACATGTCTTAATGAATGTGTTCCGTGCACGGTGAAGAAACTGGATAGGTGCGGACCAAGAACCTCTTTGAGTTGTGTGTGTGTGTGTGCGAGTTTGTGTGTTTGAAGAAGGGGTGTGAGATCAGGACCTGTGTGTTGAAACAGGGTTTAAAACGAGACTCGGTGGCACATGTTGAAATATGAAGGCCGAAGCAAAGTTATTGAAGCAGGACGAAAACAGTACAGTAGGGCTAAGGTTGTGTGCGCTGAAATCAGAGGCGAGCAAGAAAAGCAAAGTTAACAGCGGCGCACCTGTGGAGCCACCTGAGCCCACGCCTGGAGGAAGCAGCGTGTGAACACCTGGAAGACAGCTTGCAGAGCCAGGTTCCTGGGTGCCCTCCGCAGCATGGCCCTAAAGAAGAGTCGCACCTTGTCAGCCTTCCACACACATCAGCCACTCAGTGACGATGGTACTTAAAAACTTATTAATCACAGAACTACACTTCCCCTCCACCCCCCAGCCCCCAAACAGACATAAGCTGTGCAAGCCTTTGTGAATATCCACACCTGGCAAATAAAGTATTAAAGTAATAAAACAATTATTCACATGAACACATAGCTATACAGACAGGTACTAAGCCTGAGGCAAAAGCAGACCACATGGGAACTCCCACACAATGTTTGGCACATTTGCAGAAACAAAGGCGTATCCAGCTGTGTTAGCTAAAGCATAGCAAACACACAACTGCTCTTAGCTGATGGGGCAACGACACTTTCGTACTTTATTCCAACATATATGAGATTAGCGTGTGGAGGCATCACGTGTTTGTCGGGACATCCGTGCATTTTGCTTTCCAATAACCATCACAGAACCCTGTAATGAGTGGGGCACGCTGCGTGGGGTGTATTCTCCACACTCCTACCCAATCCCGTCAAGAAAAAGCGGCTAGAAAACAACTGAAATGATTAAGCAAAACAGGAGTATAAAAGCCCCACAGCTTTCTTTCCCACTACTGAGGATTTCAGTAAAGAAAAATTAACCAGTTATGACACCATGTCTTGTTAAATTTTCATTAAAAGCTGTGTTGCCAAGTCCATCTGGATGAGTGCCATATAAAAATAATTTTAACTTAACCGTCAGGGTACAGGGCTCTTAGACGGCACGTTCAGCTCCACCTCGGGTCGCTCAAAAAAGGATAATACCTCTAATTGTGCTGTTTCAGCACAATTAGAGGTAAGGGAGAGGAGGAGTATGAAGTGCAGACAGATAAGGGTTAAGAAGGTTACTGTCTGCCTCACCTTATGTCTCCCCCCACACTGCTCCTGCTGTTTCTGACAGAGAAGAATGCCACCAAGAAATGTGGCATAGAGAGGAAAACAGGGGCTCCAGCAGGCCAGACCCCAGCCAGCCCTCCCTTCTGATATTGCAGTGTCACTATAGCGCACAGTCGTTTCACAGTTAAGAGTAGAAACAGCTGGGGTCGGGGTGGTGTGTGCATCACACATCACACTGAACGCGCATGTGAGATAACTCTGATCTGGGATGCAACACCGGACAGAATTTTTATCATTGATTTAATAATGGCTCTGAAAAGGACATCTGATATTGTACTCAGTGCTTTAACAGCTGCGTAGCACACTGGAGAAATAATGCTTAAATCATCTAAAACCTTCTGAAATGTATAGATGCATAAAGATAAATGTGTAAAAATGTCAATTTTCTGTTCTAACAGTACTGCAGTCAACCTGACACCTCTCCCAGGAATGTTATGACGCAAAGGCCCTGTACATCCCAAACTTAATGCCAGTCAGCAGATGGGCAAGGCAACGTGCGCACGTGCATGCACACATGCACACATGTACAGAGGCACACGAGCACACACATGCATGTACACACACGCACGCACACACACGCACGCACACGTACAGTACACACAGGCACACACGCACAGGCAACATTTCACAGAAACACAAAACACCCGTACGTGCCTGAAGCACACCAAAAATTTCCAAAACACGACAAACTGGACAGAAAAATCATTACAACACTAATTTTAGAATTTAATCATTAAAAAGGCAGAAAGGCTTCCAAAAATTATAATGGAAAAAATGGAATACAACTGTCCTTCAGTGCAAAAGACAATCCTGTGGATTTCAGAGCTGCTAATAAAAAATAGGCAAGATTGCCTTTTAAAGGCCTCATTTGTGAGAGCAGGTGTGAAGAGAAAGCCTGCAGAGCTCCGTCTCATGAGAGACTTCCGTGCCCGTGAGAAACAGCAGGTATGGAAACAATAAAGGTGGAGCAAAACAGTGTGCAGTAAAAGCAGCGTGTTCCATCACAGCCCCACCATTAATGTAGAAGAAGCAGCGAAAAACACGCCTTCCAGATGCAAAACCCATTTAACCTTCCTTCAGGCGACGCATGTCAACATGCTCCTATAAAACGGAGGCTTTATTTAAAAAAAAAAAAAAAAAAGCATGACACAGGGCGTTTTAAATGAAAGCAACTTTTCCAAATTGCATGGTGTGTTCACCTGAGGGCAGGTAAGAGAACGGTAGAAGCTTTTCTACTTTTGTCCTGGACCTACACTGTGTTACAGACGCCCAGCCAAAGAACAGAAAGGTAACCAGTTCATAGGAAAATCGATGCTCTGAGCAGGCGCAGTATCCAGCTTAGAGAAACCGGAACATAGCAGGTGAACGTGAGCAAGCCCACTTCCAACCGTAACGCCAGCAAGTCGGCGTTGGATCAACATTATATCCTTTCCACACTCCTGGCAAAACTGTGGGTGCTTTTCCACCAAACAGGGTATCAAACGTTTGGTACTACAAAACCAAAGTCAACAGTACTTCTTGTTTTTCCAGTAGTATGAAAAACTGGTGCCATAGCAGAATGGCATTGTCCGTGACTGCTGCAGAGTGAGTTTAAATAACAGTATATGTTCTGCCCTTAATAATTAAACCTTAATAAACAGCGACATCGATGTGCAAAACATGCAAAAAGAAAACGCAATGTGTCGCTGACTTTAATGGAAGTTACTTTGCAAAACTGCAAGGAAAAGAAATAAAGTAATCAGAAACACGTCTGTTATTCCCACCCTTCAACACGTCGAACAAATATACATCATTAAGATTTCTTGCTTTAATTTACTCTTTTCATTAACTGAATATGATTAGAAACACCTGTGGGTTTAATGACATAAATCACAAAAGGCTCTAAAATAAAATAAAATTATGCCTCTACTTAGAACCCTTGCTTAAGACAAGTCTACACAACAGCACATAAATACTCTATATTATTTATACTTAAACCAGATGACAATAAAGCTTCCTGGGCTTCTTAATTTCTCCGCGCATTCATCATTACTATTATTACTATTTTCCTTTTTCCTTAATCTGTCATTTTCTGAGGTTGAACGTATGCTTTTTCAAGGTGGCGGCTGCATTCTGCATTTGTGAGGCACGTTATGTGCAAAACCAGTTGGCATTAAACATGTCTGCAAGTCCCACCCAAAGTACCAAACAAGCACCATAGTTGGTTTGGCACTTCGATATTGGTACTGCACCAGCACTGTACTTGCGTGTGGCACCTGATGATCACACAAGTGGTGATCTGGTACCTTTGTAACTTACCTGAAAATGTCGTATACCACCAGGAACAAAGGACAGTGGTGGGCCGATGCTTTTGGCTACAAGACATAAGAGAGGGAGGGAGAGACAGAGAAGGCAATTTCCATTTCAAAATCTGAACTCTATAATACTGAGGTACTACTAGTTGCAAAATTCTTATGAAACTAGGACACTTCAAGACTTCTTCAGAAACTTGAACCTGAAGGTCATATGTGCATTGCCTTTATGCAGGGACTACTGGCTACTCCATCACACGTTATACAGCGGTCACTTTACTTGTGATTGAATTTTCATAACATTATAATTAATGGATATAATACTGCTGAGCAACATAAACATGAAAACATGCATTGAGAATTCCAAGAAATAAAAGTCAATGAAAAGCACCAACCACGAGGTGGCAGTGTAACACTGTTTAAATAATTAAATTTACATCTGACAATTTATCTTTACTACAGCGACAACGATATTCTAATGACTTTGGAAAACTTAACGTTAACACGAGTTAACGTTTTAGCTCATATATTTTTTCCTACCACTGTAAAATGTGTTAAAGTCTATAATACTTATATCATCCAGACAACTGCAGGGTCCTAAAAAGTCTCCATATATATTAACGTTTGAATTATAAATCCAAGTGTTTTTAATTAATTACAGCCTTTATTTCCCTCAGCTCTTGGATGGATAACAGTAAGCAGAAAACAGAGTTCCTCTTCCCTGTGCTCCTCCTGAGTTCAGAGGACAGTGCTCTCTCATTTCTCAGACAAACACAGAGGCCTAATTACGCCATCTCTCTAGGGCACCATTAACCAATCAGACAAACTGCTGCACCCCACCTCAAACAGGCAGGCATTTCAGACATCATTTTAACCCCTACATCCCACCACCAAATATTTTGTAAGGCACATTGTATTAACTGGCATGGAAAAAAAACAGAAAATGTGGTATTTTAATTAACCCAACCCTCACAAACAACAAAAAGTGGTGTTAACCTGGGGGGATTTCGGTAAACAGCAGAGAGACGGTTGTGAAGTGCCAACCTGACGCAGCAGTGCCTGCTGTTACAGAGGCAGCATTGCAGAGTGCCGCCACGTTTACAGTGAGAGCGCGCAGCAGGGTACAAGCTGGTACGACTTTACAGGGCTGCCTAGAGCCAGCAACACTATGACTCAGGCGCAAGGAGAGAGCTAAATTACTGTAAATGTATATTTTTGGCTAATTGCGCCTAATGTGGTACTGGAGAAAGCCAAGGCCGGAGTTTAAATTAGGAAACCAAACCCAGCAGGTATGTCAGCAGGAAAGGAGCGATAAACCAACTAGGAGTACAATTATGAATCAAGCCAAAGCTGCATTCAAAAATATTAATAAATTATTTTTAAAAAATCAAAAATAATTTTTCTCAAATACAGCAGTCATCCAAAAGTCCAGTGATGGTGGTTGCTGCCATCTAGTGTTCGTTGAATATCAATACAGCAATAATGCAACTTCCCATCTCTTCAACACTTGGGCCAAAAGGTTCTAAAATCTTTTAGCAGAATCTTTGTAATGCATTTAATTTCCCTCCAGTTCTGTGAACAACCGATCAAAAGCAAGAAAACTGGAATGGTGCAAAAGAATGTTTCTGAGCGATCTTGGGTTTACCATAGTGAAAACAGATGTCTTTGGTGAACTTCTTACGCTACGCTAACACTTCAGGGAGGGTCAATTACGCCACTTTGAAAACATCCTGTCTTTTGGCAGCTTCGCCGTTGGAGTCACTGTTTATTGTTACTGGATTTAAACTTCTGAAAAGCTGAAAACAGGAATTTGAAACTAATTTCATGTTTCCCATTTCTGATTGCAATTTAAACAAATGAAAATGCTATTAAAAAAAACGTCAAGCAAAACTAACTCGATGGCTGCTAGCAAAATAAAGGCTGACATGCACACCAAGTTCTCACATGAAAACAACGACAGGGTGTAATCAGGGCCATAACGAAAGCTAGGTATACTGCATATAGAGAGCGAAGAACAGTCAGGAGATCAACACTGGGCTATGGTAGACAGGGGTGCTGATGAGGACAAGAGTGCGTGCGTGCGTGCGTGCGTGCATGTGTGTATGTGTGTGTGTGTGTGTGTGTGGGAGGGGCGGGGCTTCAAAATAGATTCCCAGCACAGCTGACAGCGATTACAGCACACATTCATTAGAAAGCGTGAGCAGGGATCCCCTGCAGGATGCAAACAGTCTTGATTGACTTCATGCTGCATCAAGCTGCATAAAGCTCCCCTCACTGGACCATCATTCTAAAATTAGGTAGAAATTAGTTAGGCAGAAAACACTTGCCTAGATGTTCTCGCGCATAAAATTCCTCAGTGTTGCGGTAATCCGTCTACGGGTACACGCGTGTGTATGTAATACGGCTGATAAATTCAAGATATTTAAGCAGAAATACAAACTGTAACTAAAGTGCATTGATAACAAAGCACGGGTGTCTGGTAGCTCTAACAGAAGGGCTCACAGATGAGACACCTTGTTTTCTTCAGCACCGTGCCCTGCGTTTGGCTGCTAGACATACCAGAAGAGACGCGGTGACCAGCCGCTCCAGCTCCTGTGCAGACGGCTCCAGGTCCGAGAGCGCACACTCAAGGAGGTGTATGGTGGCTCTCTCCAGACTGCTGAGGCTTTGACACCACAGACTTATCACCGCCTCATCTTCTAAAACCAGCTTCTGACTGCAAAGATAACGGAACGTCCTCTTTATTGCAATCATGAAAAAGATCTCAATGCTAGCTGGAGAAAATCGCAGATCGACACGCGCAGAAATAGAAGTGCAGTAGCATTAACGTGCTGAAACTTTGCCTGGATTAATGTGGAATATCCATTTTAAGACAACACACATAAATGTTGAGCAATCCAGCAGCACTTGGAAGCGTCAACACAGGGCTTCCATGATCATGTTTGTGCTTACACAGACTTTGACTTGTGTTCAGACACATTAACCGACGCTCTGCCCATGTAACCGTTTCTCCGTCTACACTACTGCTCACCCCAGTAGACCTGTGCTCACTGACTCCAGGAAGGCTTCACAGAGGTCTGCCTTGTTACACAAGGCTGGTCGCTGCAGAAGAGCACCAATCAGTGGGGCAGCCTCAGGACATGTGACCAAGGGGACGCAGGATACTGATATCCTGTGGACTCTCTCACATGGACACCTGTAGATGCAGAGTATGTGACATTAATATCTAACAGTCACAAGTCACAGGTGTTTAACACAATCTGTTTGCATTACTGCAAAAATACTTCTACTCTAATGCTCCTTTGCTAATTATTATCAAACACACGTTTCTAAACTTGCCAAACAACAGATGTACCTACGTGCAGCCTGCTAGTTCCCCCTTCTAACCTCACTTCACTCCTTAGTCTGCTTCCTCCACACCATGTTACATACTGTGACCTTGGAAGATGCTGTACTTCACTGGGGCCAGTTTACACCCAACAGCCCAGAAGCTCAGATTTATGTTTTAAATAACTTGTGCACTACAAGTTATTTAAACATATTTAATAGATAAAAAAAAATATACACATTTCTTTTTGAGTGCATTTTGGCTTTTCCTTTCAGAAAAGTGCTGTGGATACAAATTCTGCACTGGTGTGTCAGTCCTGAGAGGAGAGCTACACCGACACCTACTCTCCCAGCACCAAGCCCCGGCCACAAGACGCCCCAGCGATGTCCTTCACCAGCAGTGCCACCGTCTGCAGAACGAGGAAAGAGCACAGTCAACTCCAACCGCAAGTCACCATCACACCCACCCAACACCCATGAACATCATTAATGCAAAGTCAGTAGCAGACCAATGAACCCACTAACACTTTGTAGGATGACAGGTAACCTTTTACTTTGTACTGTTTGGTTTTGGTTTGTTTTCTTTTTTATACGGTTGTAAAAACACCCTACGTCAAAACGATCCTCCAATTATTCTTTGGTTTGTAACATCCAAGGAGGAAGTACAACCCAGCCAATTTCTGTTCATTTTACTTATTACAATGGATTTTAATTGACTTACACTTATTGTGAATTAGTTCATGGCAGTGAATGGGCTTACATTTTTCAACAACTTCACATGATATTCCCTCGGCGTGCCACTGACGTGTTTAACAACATCTGCTGTGCTGGATTCTTCCACTGAGGAAAGGTGGCAGAGTAGTTTCTACAAAGCAAAGAAAAAGCACTAAAATCACATTATTTACTTGGCAAAAAGACAAACAGGCGGTACCAGTACATCATAAAACAGACAGACCCTCATAGTGCGAAAAAAATTACTTTTTGATTAACCAAGATGCATCTCACTTGCAGAGGACACTTGCATTTCATTGCATAACTCTATTCCTGTGCTCGTTCACTACAAGTGTGCCAAGTGTGGTAAATGCAACACCTTATGCTGTAAATAGCAAGATACATGACACAAAAAGCTGACTTTGCTATTCTACTCTTCTATATTTCAGGTCTTGATCAGCATAACTAGAAACAAAATACACCCAAGTAAACACTCTCTTTACTACTTTTATGAGAACCTCTGAAAACTTTACCAAGAGCCCACTGATGTTTTAACTGGCGATTGTGGTTGAATGAACGAACATTCCTATGTCTTTATGCGTTGCACTTATCAGATGTTGCACATCTAATTTCGCTGTACTCATGTACAATGACAATAAAGCATTCAATTCAATTCAATTCTATTCTATTCTATTCTATTCAGTACAATTCAATTCAATTCAATTCAAGTGATGTTCCAAATTCAATACATAATAATACATGAAGATTATTCAGCCAGTCAACCTTGGGCCCCAGAGGTTTTTTCTTTTTGGTTCCTCTCCTCTGCTGTTGTCTGGCTTCATTTGTATTTATTCCTTCTGCTTATTCTTTAACATCTACAATTCCTTCTGTAAAGCGTTTTGAGGCACATTGTCGTAAAAGGTGCTATATAAAAAAATTATTGAATTGAATTGAACTGAACGAAGATATATCAACCACATAAAACAAGGCCGCTGTCAACTTATTAAACGTCTCCTGTCTGTTCCAAAATCTTACATGTCATAGTAATGTTTCACCAGTGTTTCAGCTGCAGAAAAGCTGTTCAACTACTTACTTGAAAATAAACTGCAATTTTACATAAAAAATACAAAGAGTCCTAAAGATGATGATTATGTGATAAGTTCTACACCATATTAGAATTTCTGGTGTTCTCAGCCAGTCTGAATGCAGTTTTAGGAGCAGTTCGGGTCATGGAGCAAAGTCTGGGGACAGCTATACGTGTCACGGATTCTTTGCCCTTTAACCGACTTATTCCTACTGTTGCTTTCCACAGAAGACTGCCGTGCGGCAGAGTAATAATGAAATGCCTTCCTTGCCTGACAGTTGAGCGGTTTACGTCAGCCTATCATTTTTTTGACTAGAAAGTTTTTATTCATTTATTTTCTTTTTTTTTTTCAGCAAAAACATCTAAACGTCCCACACAACACGAGATTCATGTAACAGAACTATGATTGATTTCCCTATGAAAAATAAAAAATTAAGCCGCTTCGCAGAGCTCATAGTCCAAGCATCGCTGCTCGCGGTCAAGCATGCGGTCGCCAACGGAATAAAACATCCCAGAGGGTTTTCCCCAGCCTCTCAGAAGAGGCACAATCAGTAACATCTGATGTGCAGAGAAACACTATAACTCTCTCTGCTAAAGAGAGCTGGTGAGGGGAGAAGGAAGGGGTACGAGGGTGACAAAGGAGACGGTGCCTTGGAAAAAAGCCGCCCCAGGGACATCAAGTGCTTCACAAGGGGCTGTGGTTCTTAACTAAACACTGCAATTAAAATTGCCCTTGGGAAGCCAGCACTGGGCTGGCATAAAAATACCCCTATGCAGAATTTTTTTTTTTTTTTTTTAAGTTGAAAACACAGTGGCTTCAGCCAGGACCTCAACTGGTTTGAGTGGGATCCTTTGGATGCTGGTAGCAATTACCAAGTTATAATCAAATTCTCCAAACCAAAACCAGCTACATGACCGTAAGGCTGAGCCTCTGGCGGTCAAATGTGTGCAACTGCTGAGAAAGATGCTGTGAGAAAGAGAGTGAGAGAAATAAAGAGTGTGTGAGAGAGAGTAAGAGAGAGAAGGAAAAAAACAAGAACGAGACAAGAAACAGTCCAGCAGAAGGAGGGGAGAGTGAGAGAGAGAGAGAATAAAGTAGGGAAAATAGAGCTACAGGCAGAGACTGAGGAAGCGGTCATTATCAGTAAGGCAGAGGACTTCTCCTTGTGAGCAGAGCCAGTGGCACAGACCACACAAGCTGACCATGGAAGGCTTCCCAGGCCCCAGAGCAGCATGTGTTAGTCACTAAGAGAAACCATCAAACATAACCGGGCTCTGATGTGGAGCGGGGCGGGACAGAGGGGAGGGGGGCGCACATTCTCCACATTTAGCATAATCACTGGGGGAAGTTTTCCAGCCAGCAGCACGCTCTTACACACGCACGCACTCGCGCGCGCACACGCACGCACGCACTCGCGCGCGCACACGCACGCACGCACACACGCACACACAAAACAATCACCGACACAATCAATGTTCCCACCATGACCACCGCAGTTCTGGACAATACTTAAAGCATTTCTCAACAAAGTGATGGTGTAGATGACTTCATGGTGTAGATGATGGTGCAGAGGACTCTTTCACAGGCCATATGAACACAGCACTCTTAATGGTAAGGGCAGGCCTGCAAACTCCACTGAAGGCAAGCACAGCATTCCATGAGGAGCACTGAAAACACACAGACACAGACCCTGCCCACGTACACACAAAGCATCTCTCCAGCAATGTGCAAAAAAAAAAAAAAAAAAAATTGCACAAACAGATTAAAACCAGCCTGGCGTCTAAGAGCCTAGGCAAGTTGTTTTTTCTGTCTTTCTGTAGACAAACATCTGAGACTCATCCTTCCTAACTGGAATAATATACACGAACTAATATTGTAGTGGTTCTTTGATTTACTTCGTTCTCTCTTTCACGCACACAGTCACAGGCAAAAATATGAAAACTAGCAAACTCATGGGTATACTTGCACTTCCACTCTCAGTTTTTAAAAGCAATGAGAATTCCCACCCTTCTTTTTTGTTAACAGAGCTGCGATTCTGGGGGATAAACTTTAGCCGACACAGTGTGAGACATTTTCACTGACCCTTCATCAAAGACACAGCGACTGCAGACGCAGAGTCCAACACCATGAGGCAGAGAACAGTCAACAGCTGCAGGACTTATTAATTACATGCTTAACGGGAAATAAAAAGCCAACCTTATCTATTTACTGTTCTGGACTTACTAGTCTAACACAAAGCTGAAAGCAAATGTTATTCATCAAGCCCCCAATAGCACGCCTCTGCATGGAAAAGGGAAAAGGCCTTTCTAATACTGCGGTAACGGCTCTGACCACCCACAAAAGAGACCTTGCTAAAGACGTTTTGGAAGGGGGTCGGACGTGAACAGCTTACTCCTGGTCTGCGAGGTAGCGCAGAAATAAGCTGCTAGGGTACCGGCACATGCACACCTGGCCTTCAATCATTTGCTGAAACTGCTCTACAAACAAAAGCGGTTCTCGGTTAAACAAACTGCTACATGTAAACAGGTCAACACTACTTTCAATATTTGTTTGTAATCAAGGTGCGAGAAAAAAAAAAAATCTAAGTTCTTTTCATGATGTCCATAAAGGTCAGTCACCACAGCAGTAACTATACCTGATTAAAGTACACAAACAGAAGAACACTAAATTCAGTGTGTTAGGTTTCCTTGTACCAGTGTAAATTTACATGTACAGAAAAATAACATGATTTGAAACTTAACCAAAAAAATTACAGCTACTAATGTTTCCATGGAACAATAAAAAACTGACAAAAAAAAAAAAACTGCATGCTACATGCAATATTTTCCCTGTATTTCCCTGGAAATACTGCTATGGAAACGTGTTTCATTTTAAGAGATGAATCACTACTCCAGATAACAGTGGACAGCTGTTTTAGAAAAAAGAACAAAACCACATTTAAGCGATACCATTATGTCAAAGTTCACCTATAAACAGTACCATTACCGTAGTGTCCACACACTTCGCCTACTCAAATTACTGACAACTCGTTGTGCCGAGTCGTCGTCTGGAGAGCGACGGTCCCACGTGTAGCCCCCAGCCTCTACAGAAGCAGCACAACAACACGCCAGTGATGTAACACAGACCGGCCCACCTCTGACTGAGGCAGCTCTGCATTTACATTCCCTCAGCTAACTGAATCCTCACCCATTTATACAGCTGGACACCTTGTGAAGGACACCACAGAATGACCGTCCTGCACACAGGAAAGTTTTGGGTTACAAGGCACGGGAGTCATAACCAGCAAACCGCCTGGTGATATTGTAACCTCAGACATAAAACTCACACTCTCTAAATAGTCACAGACACCACAGTGACTAGAACAAATAAACAGCATGGTGGTCTTTGTAATGTCTTCAGGGTTTTGTGAAAATGTTATTTTCTGCAAGCCATCAATAAGCTCCAGAAGAGCAATAGCCTGACTACGCCTTGACGCAGCTCTGCGTAACAGTTCAGTTTAGGTCAGTGTGTACTGGCATTGCCTCGTGTTGTTCTACAGGCCAGCCGCTCTGCTACCGGATCAGTTATCTTCCATTAATTTTTAATACAGCACCTTACACAACAACAGAGCCCCAGTTCACCCAACATGCAGCCCTGTTCTATTCAGCAAACACACTTGTAACAAAGAGCAAAACGACGATGTAGGAAGGGAACCAAAAACACAATATAGTTAGTGCTACAGTCATTGATAAGGAGGGAAAAAAGGTCACCTAGTTGACCAAACCCCCAGGCATGCAAACAGCATACAAATCAGACAAAATAAAAGAATGACTTGATTGCAAATGTAAATATGCAAGCTATAATCAGGTTCGTCCCTACACCACAACTTAAGGCAGAATCAGTGGGGTGCATCAAAATATTGTCTAGGCGTGAGTAAATTTACTTTTATTAACCCTCTACAGGCAGACGCTGCAAATTAGCATCAGCTGGTAATGAAATACCTAGTAATAATTTAGCCCTGAGAGGGTTAAATATCTATTCAAATAGAAAGACCAAAAAAAAATTAGTTAAACGCTAAAAGAAACAGAACCTTCTTGTTCATTTTTTCCCCCCATTAATAGATGTTTAATTTATAAAAATTCAGACAGTGCTGAAACATCACATGCGGTTTACACATCTGAATTCTCAGGCTGCTGTAACCTCCAGAAACCTCCAGATATTCAGAAAAATACAAAGCAGCACTGTATAAACACATTTTATACTGTGAAATATTTGTTTTGCTTTGGATGAAAGTGTGTGCTAGGCAAATAAATAGTAAGTACACAGAACAGCCATTGACACAGCAAGCCCGGCCTGAGAACCCAAAAAGCCCCCTCCCCATGTACAGGTCCGATCACATCTGGTAAATTAAAAGTTTACTTTAAAAGTACTGTTTTAATTAGCAGAGTTTTTATTAGACAAAATCTAAAATACACACGTTCGGCCTGGCAAGGCTGCGAACGTTCCATCCATGTGAGCTCCGCATAGAGACCGAAAAACAAGAGTTACTTACGGGCCGGGCCTGTAATGGTTATTTCAGATCCTGTTCGCATTAGGTGTTTCACTCAAAACCAGAAGTGAGGCCCAAATGTACAAAATACTTAAGTTGTGTAAAAAAGAATCTGTAAGCCCTGTCTTCACAAAAGAAGCGGTTAACATTTCTACGAAAACAAATTTCCGTCACCCTCACAGTGAGTAGTAAACAGAACGGCAGGTTAGCACCCAGGTGAGCAGTACCAAATGGGAAAACACACACAGACTCTACAAGTTTACTGTGATTATGAATGACACACACAGGGAGCCACGGAGCTGCGCAGAGACAGCAGTGTGCCTACCTGTATCCACCGGTTGGCTTTGAGCTCGACAGCACCTTCAGGCCGTGCACTGTACATACAGTACAGGCACTGCAGAAGACAGGCCCGGCTCTCTCCTAACACAAACAAGACATCACATCCCATCACGTCCCAGTCATGTCTCCTGTGTTACACAATGCCAGCTGTTTTTCCACACAAAGACTGCACATCACACCACCGTATGGATGGAAACCATCTTTATTAACCACACTGGATACACACGCACATTAACTTCAATTTAGGGTGCAATGCACACAACCCAACTATGGCATTAAGAAACGCGTCTCTGTATGAGTATGATAATGTGTAAATCGCTGATGTGATATATATTGTGTATCGAGTCTGTATCATTAAATCTGCTCTGCTGTAAGCCTGCATCTAAGATCTGTAAAGGAGACTTCATCACGCCATGTCCTCTGAAATGGGGGGGGAAAAAAATTTAAAAATCACTTCAAGGTTCCGAACACATTCACTGGAAAATTGTTTTTAAATTGCACCCAGCGTTTCAGGCACTCCTTCCTGTGCCAATGTAAACCGGCCGTAATGCCTTGGACTCACGGTCAGCAGTAACGACCACATTCCAGCAGAGTCTTCCCAGTAACTGGCCCACAAAGGGACGCGTCCTCATCGCCTCCCTGGTACAGCCCTGGGGACAGAAGATGCAGGGGTCAATGAATTTTTCTCTACACAGCTCGACAATCACTGCATAAAGTATTAGAACAGAAGTCAGGACGTCAACAGACAAACCAGGAGACACTGTACAAATTGTTCAGGGGTAGCTGCTGCATGGTGACATGTTAGTGTTGAAAATAAAAATGAAAAGCACTGGTTACAAGACTACTAATAATCTGACTGCAGGAAGCATGTGAGGAGGTCTTCAATGTCCCTGCACTCAAATTAATTTTTAAGAGACTTTGGTCAAGATTTTCGAAGTCCAGTCCAGTATTGAGTTATTGGCTATGCTACAAAGACAACAGACCGTGCCAAGACAACATTATTTCTGATATTTGTATTTACTATAATGCCATAATCCAAATTGCACCTCATCACCAAACACAAAACATTGCCTTACAAACCTGTATCATGTAGACTTTGCCATTTCCAAAACGCATATGGGGAAAACTGTAGAATGAGGAGAAAAAAGAGCTACTATGTTGCCTGAGGAAACATCTCTGATGAGATCAAAGAGAGCACAGCCCATACAAATCATTTCGCTTCAGGCAGACTTATAAATTATTTCTACACAGATTTGTATGCTCACCTGTCAGGGTCATTAATCAAAAAAGAAAAAGTCAAACAAAAACTGAAACATATTGTTATTGTACACACCAAAACTGCATTTCATTATATGTGTACTGATGAACTCAAGACGTTCTTAAAATATGATCATCCTTGGTGGCACTAGATTTTAACAAGAACCTGGTACAGGGTCGATTCCAGTTTCCAAATTTATTTGATTTCAGCACAAGATATTTGCTCAACTGAAGTTTCAAATTCTTGTACCAACAAGTTGAAAGATTTTATGATTTCATGCTAAACAATTTAATATGTGAAAGGCTTTGATGCAACAGAAAAATAACAGAGAGGCACCGCAAACTTTACATATGCCAAGTTTAATTGAAGCAATGTGCAACTCCTCACTACAAAGCATTTTTTAATATTGTTTTTTATAGTATACCAGCAGCCCCCTCCTGCTACAGACAGGGCTAGACTCCAGGAGGAGTCGAGAGTCGCACTAGGGGTGTCTGAGACATCCCGAGCAGCCAGGTGACTGGGGTAGTTCCACCTGGCTCAGGGAAGAACAAAACGTGACCATTTAGTACACATTCTTCTGGAGGAGAAGAGTGCAATTAATTCCTGCCGTATTCCTAACGAATTGTTCCCCACCCACCACTTTTTACACTCGTTAAGTTCCTGGACTGCTCTGAAACACTATGAGAACTTGGCCACTCAAAACACGGAAATGCATATAATTGAACGAGAACAATCATACTTTCCAGGCGAACAAATTTCCGCGAGTCTCTAACTGCAGGAATTACCAGCATATCCAATAACGGAATGGCATTTGTGTTTACGCTGCATCTATTAAATTTTACATTAGTTGTACAGAACAATTAAACATGATTCAGCCAACCTTATGCAATTACAACTATGTAAAACACACAATGATGACACAACTTGCAAATGTTAGCAATGTACCGTACATTCATCGGCATGTTTATCCCAAACATAACGTGAAAGTCTTGATTTTCAAAATGAACACCCTATGAATTCAACGCTGGTGGCACGTTTGATGGTTTCTAACCAGACAGTTGCCCAACACATAAGAGGTACATGCACGTCCATATGGCCTTTACGTAGGACAACAGGAATGTTTATTTAGATAGGGGCCTTGCATTAACTGTGATGCAAGAAACTGGGAAGGATGAATGAGTTTTACATCCAAGCAGTGAGACACACGTGTGTACGCCTCCAAACTATAAAAACCTAATTCTGGCTCTGCACTCACCACACTGTAACTGTCCATTTTGAGCAGATCCTGGCTATAAAAGAGACAGTGCAGCCAGATTCTGAGACACAAGCAACTGCGATTCCTCACCATCACTGTCCATGTGTGGATAATAAACCCTTTTTATTACTCTGATTACCAATAACAGAGAAGTTTCCAAATTGTACATTACCCAACAGCCTGATTTAAGCAAGAAAGAGATAATTATTCAAAAAAGGACAATCTGCCTCTCCTTCTTAAGCAGCACTATGCATGACCACAGAAGAGATCTTTCCCCACTCTTTCATTAACATCTCAAGGTCTATGATCACCGGTGCGGCTGACATACAAGAGGCAGCTAAACTACGCTGTATAAGCAGCGCTGCAGCGAGTGCCACGGCACATGGGCTTATACATTCCAGTAATTATGGGCACCTGAAAGCCTATCGTGAGCCAAAACACTCCATTCAACATGCTAAACTGCTCCAACATCCCTAATATGTAAATGACACCACTAACTAAAAACAAATACAGCTGAGGTGTGCACTTCGGTAAGCCGGCACCTTTCTAACACACTCGGGAGGGCACCATGTCCGGCAGTGGCCTGGAATCTAGCAAAGGGATGAGGGAAAGGAGCCGAAACATCACCGGACAGAGGACACACTGTGCTGGTGACATTCAAGGAGACGGGGGATCAGCAGAAACATAATCACTTTTTAGGAGAAGAAAAAACAAACTCCACCCCCCCCGTGCTATGTGAGACTATGAACTGGAGATATGGGGGGTCAGCAGGAAAAGCCAAAAGAAAACACTATCAGAATCCCCGCCCCCCCCATCGCTGCTCTCCATTCACTGTGATGGAGAAAAAGTAAAAATTAAAAAGCAGATATAAATTGGAACAGTTGTCATCCTAGAGCTGCGACCACTATAATGTCCATAAATTTTTTTTTAAGAATAAGTGTTGCCGGGGGAAAAAACCGTTGCCCTAATTTCGAGCTCTCCATTTCCTTCAGGCTGCCAATGGGCTGATGCATTCTGAAAATAACGAAAATCAAGAGAAATGATTACGCTCTGGCAGAGGAGTCCCTGTAAGGACCAAATTAAAAGGCTGATGACTGAAATCTCATTTTTCTTTTCAACAAGCCAAAAACTGAGTCAACTGGAGTGACGGGATAAGTCCGGCGTGACAGGGCAACCGGGGTGGAATAAAGGCCCCTTTTCAAGATAAATTGAAGCAGTGGGAAGAGCGATTCGCGTTAACACTGCTTTCTCACAGAGTCCCTACTGCTAGAGCCCCCACCCTAATTGGCTACACTTGATCCAGTGATACTTTAGGTTAACACTGCCAGTCCCCTGGTGGCTATTAGCCCCTAAGTCAAGCCCTAATGCCTGCCAACTGCCGGCCTTCCTCACAGCACAGACCAGCTCCTGTTCAAGACTTGCAATGCAGCTCCAGCTGAAATCTTGCCCAACAGCTCTTGTTAAAAATTCACTGCTGCCCCAAATATAAAGTCACTCAGCAAATTATACTGGCTTATTCTTGCGATTGCCTCAGGTTTAACATTGTTCTCCGTTTGCAGATGCAACCTGCATACCATGCTGGAGATGTAGAGCTTGGCGTCATCTCAAAGTTATTTTACAACACCACCATTAGGCTTGCCTGGGAGATCCTGTCGGAAGCCTATAGGACAGATTTGACATACAGGTCCACTGATGGTAGAGGCTCAGCCCTGAACTCCTGTCAGCCACCTGCCCCACATAACCCATCATTCCACGTGACTCACAATCGCTTGGAGCTCCTGGTGGATGCGCTGGAGGAACTCCTTCAGCTCAACCAGGCGAAGGGTGACATCAAGCTGGGCTGCAGGGGTCAGGGCCTGGCCCCACTCCACTGCCTTTGCCATCCAAAAATCCACCAGCTGCTCAGGAAAAGGGCTGGGCTGGTTCATGTCTTCAGTCAGGCCCGAGGTTTAGGGACCACTCCCTGTAAGACAGAGGGAAAAATTCAGACACACACTGGTGGCTTTTTGCTAAGTTTTTCGTGTGTGTGTGTGTGTGTGTGTGTGTGTGTGTGTGTGTGTGTGTGTGTGTGTGTGTTTTGCTGAGTCATGTAGAAAATGTTTCCAAAAAAAAATGGGGTGGGAAAATAACCTGATAATGAATATTTTGTGTACAGGTTGACCTGTTACAGTGGTAGTTAGAAAATTACAGCTAAATGCGCTGGCTAGCTGGGACTCAAACGCTTACCATCTGAATTTGTCATCACACAAATGTTTCATTAGTCCAAAAAAAAAATAAATTAATTAAACTGCAGCCATACACGGCACTGAGCAGTGCAGTAAAGCCACCGGACTCCAGCTCAACTTTTAGCACCTCTTTATTCCCAGCTCTGAAAAATTTCTAACAAATTAACATCATTAACAGAAAAAAGCCCTCTTCAGAGATTCTTCTCATCCTCAGCCCTACTTGGAAAAAAAACTTCTCCCCTCTCTAAAACACAAAAAGGGAATTTGGACATTAAAAAGGAGAAAACTGCTTGGTAGAAAACGTGTTCAGAACCCGAGCCCAGCGGGATGGAGCACTCACGGTCGTAATTCTCACCGCATTGTTTTTCCCCCCTCCCTGCTTAATTACGGATCCGGGCGAGACGCAGGGCAAGTTTTTATAATTACCTTGTTAGAAAAGAAACGTCTCATCTCTTGCCATCAACACAGCGTGAAGGCCATATAAGTCTTGAGGTATAAATATAACATTTTTCACTTTAAATATCAACCCCTCTGAGGAACAAACTAACCATCTTGTCAGCTTTAATGCGGCTGAAGTAAAACTGCATGGCTACAGGCAGAATTTCAGCTCCCCCACCATCGTCTATAAAAAAAAAAAAAAATCAATTCTCAGAATAATGTGAGGTGATAATAGAAACAGGCTACAGCGCAAAACATTGTCATGCTTCTAAAGCGCTCTGAACGTAGACACATCTAAGATTACGTATTCTCTTATAAATGCTGCCCGTTGTTTTAGTAAGGACACAGTCAAGGACATATACATACATTAAAGCCATGCTGCAAACCTGTCAGGCTTTTAGTGCAC
The DNA here is from genome assembly GCA_025773905.1 of Chitala chitala. Taxonomy (NCBI): domain Eukaryota; kingdom Metazoa; phylum Chordata; class Actinopteri; order Osteoglossiformes; family Notopteridae; genus Chitala; species Chitala chitala. The sequence goes on from JABJVR010000035.1 coordinate 11,668,399, forward strand.
CTAATTTTGTACCTTTTCAGAAAAATTGACATTCACAATACCTAGTACACAGTATCTCACAGTTAAATTAAAATCCTATTTCATATCAGCGAGCAGACATGGGACAAATTTTGCAAATTAACTGCATCAATTATAAAAACCTGAACTAGTTCCATATTGGAAGTTGGTCTGTAAATTATCTTGACATGCAACATCCATATATAACAATCCATCAAATTGTAACAACCAGTAAAAATGATCACTTCATCCTCTCTATACAGAAGACCTCTACTGTATTTTTTTTTTATTGAAGACTGACACAAAAAAAAATCTCACAAATGCCACAATACTGTCAATATGCCCCAATACTGCACTTTCACTTTTTTAATCTGTTTGTCTGCTTTATGGTACAAAACGCTCCCCTGCACCACGATTCATATACAAGGGAGTGGTGCAAAAATAATTCTGATATGCGGACTGAATTTCATTTCCCTTTGAATGCACTTCAGTTCTTTTCTCTCCGTCTCTGACACAATATCCTGAAAGCTGCTCCCAATTAACATGTAGGACGAGTGTAATTGGAACGGCTCTTGATTTTTCCTAACAGCCCTTACATCATCGCAGCCCCTTTGCTGCCTGTCTCAGGGGGAGGGGGGTTGCTGGGAATGGTGTAGGAGCTGAACAGAAACAAAATAAATATGCAGCAGTTTGCTACATAACGGATCATATGGAGACTCCCCCCTTGGGATATGAAATCTGCCACCTCAGCAAAGAAGTGCCGTATTAAACAGGCCAGCATCATTTTTGGGATATGATGCCATCTTACAGTTTTTATTTCAGCCGATCACGTCATTTGCCTGTATTGCGGGGAGTAAACCCCACTTAACGTGCCTGATGTTTTTAACATAACATTTTGAAAATATGCATTGCACCAGAAACAGCAGCCAACACCACACATTTTACCTAAGAAAACTGTTTTATAAAGCATGTGCTGATTAACAATTGCCCAATAATTATTTTCTTCCTTTATTATCTTAAGTATACCCTCAGCTTATCAGTGTCTCTAAGTCATGTCAGAAAGATTCAAATAGTGAGTGTGTGTCTTGTGTATTTAGTGGACTTAGGGTACAACTTAGCCAAGTACACTCGAAAAAGAATTTCCACTTCTTCAAAAAAAACTGTTAGTGCAGGGAATGTATGGAATTACTGTATGCATATTAAAAACAAAAACAGCAGGAAAGCTCTTTGATGTTGTACAGCTCAGCTAAAATGGGTTAACACAACCACTCCCATCTTCATGCTCCTAAACATTGCCAAAAATCGGCCCTGTTCTTTTCTCCCCATGGTTTGGAGCAGAAACTCACCGTGAAAATTGTGCTACATTTCTTTTAAAAAATAATTTTAAAAATTACACACACACAGTTGCCCCTCCACATTCGCAAACTTGACATTCGCGGTTTAGGTTATTTGCAAGTTGGCCGAGAACATTTAAATGGGGAAACTTATTTAGAGCCTGCCAAAAGATCGCAGGAACGCACAGACAAGGCACATGTCAAAAATCCATTAGCAGTACTGAAGATGATTCATATCACACAAAATCATAATATATAAACATTAGTGTTGGTTAATATTTGATAGTGTAAGAACATACTACGTCATTCCTTTAAAAGAATCTTTGTCTCACCAAAAGCCTCACTCACGTGTTAGCGGTCTTTATGACTGTGGAATATCATTTCTCACAGTATCTTTCAAACGTTAATTTTGCACTTTTACTAACAGGTTCAAACCGTAGCGTTCCCAGTGCTTCTGAAAGAGTTCCTAAGTGAACAACCGTGGTAACTCAAATGGTGGAACAGCTAGATATGCTTTGTAGTGGGAGGTCTGAGAGTGTAGTACAGTATTGTTTGCTTAGAAACTGGTAACTGTGTGTGTGTGTGTGTGTGTGTGTGTGTATATATCTCACACTATACATTTTCCTTATTTACTGCTTTAATGACTAAAGGTAATAGTGACTATGCTTTTGAGCACAGTTAGAATATGCAATTCCTCAAGGTAGCAAAAAATTGTGGTTTAATAATTGAGTAAATTTCCAAGATGTTTTTTTTAATATTTACACATTTTCAAAACAATATGAAATACTCTCCTGCAGAAACACATAACATATTTATTCTAACCTTGCCTAAGAACCTAAGACACACCTATCCCTTAATGGACCCATTATCTAAAGCATGTTGTCCTTGATCTTGATTTACCATACTTCACGTGTTAATGTAAACAATTCCATCTTTCTCAATTAAAAAAAGTTTTCAATTACAAGCTAAAAAAAAAGCTTTGCCTTTAGCAGAGAGAGAGAGAGAGAGAGAGAGAGAGAGAGAGAGAGAGAGAGAGAGAGAGAGAGAGAGAGATATATATATCAAAAAAAATAAACTGTAAAGAAAAGAAAACAAAATAAAAAAACAGAAATTGAAACAAAGACAATTTTTTTTTTTTTTTTTTAGTAAATCAAACATGAGATGCATGTAATAGATTTGTAAATGTCTGTGAATGTAGAACCTACTCTTTAACTTAACCAGTTTGTTTTGTTTCCTTCATCCAAGGACAACCAGGGATAACTAAACAACTAACATTAGTATTTTTTTCTGTTATTTTGCCAACAGAAAATCAAGAGGTGCAGTAAACCTACTTTTAAATATACTGGATTAATCACATAGGAAAGTATAAAGGTGGACATGGGCGTAAAAATTGTAAACTTTCCTGCGTCAGTGCCCCATTCAAAAAACACTACTGCAGACAGCATACTTTGAATACCTGTGCTATATCAATAAAACCAACAAAATATGGCAAGCACTGACAGTGTTCCCAGTGATGGCAGTTCTGATTCTAACAAAAATACAGTTCAAACCAGCATTAAGTGAGTCAGTCAATGGGACTCACTACAACAGCACATCCTTTGAATACAGCATTAGAAAAATTTGTATGTTATCTAAGCTGTTCAGTTAGATACACCTGCAGCACAATACTGTGAAATAAGTACTGTAGCTGTCAGGGAAGCCAAGGCAACCAACTTCATAACAATACAAACAACGAGCAAATTCAGTGTTATTAACCCTGGTGAGAAACAAAGCATAGCAAAAGGTATAAAATTTCAGCTTTGGACAAAACAAAAATAAATCAATGCATTTTCATTAAAGAAATGCACAATAATTTTTTAGACGTGTCCTATCATTTACTGTATTTTTATATACATTTATTTTGGTAATTGTCTTATTAAAACAGTGTAGGATGTTAAGCAACCTTACTGCATGGACAATCACAACTATCATAGTCCAGGGCACAGTGGGGTATTAAGCACCAGGGGGCAACAGCCACCACCAAGCTGACAGCCCACATGAAATCCCTTTTAACTTTACTATGCTTAAGGGATTTAACCTGAGTTGTCAGCTCAGTGGTGCCTATTGTCCCATTCTATCCTATGCACCTCCCATTAAAATGCAACGTACTCCCGAGAGAATGATCTTCACGTTCACACAATGTGTTTCACCTTTTCATAACATCACTTCATTTTCCACTTCACTCTCCCTCTTAACAGTGTACTGTATGATTTAGTGTACAATAAAGCGCAATGCATTTCTGGATTTAAAAACATTTACACTGCTCCAGAAGTGAAACACACATGAATCAAAATTGCACTGTTCGTTATACTGGAGTTTTTTCTTTTGTGGCGAAGATTTCACGAGTAATTCGTACTCAGGAATTTAAATTAGAAAACATTCAATGCAACAAACTGCAAAAGGCTTAAGCTTCAGTCAAGGAACCCCAGCAAAGACAACTTTTTAAGTAAAACATTAATGTGTAAACGATTTTAATTCCACATTCAACCAATCTCAACAATTGACAGAAGCGAAAGCTACGAATATTCACAACTCAAACAGAAAACCTAAGATGGAATAGATTCTAACTTTTTAAAACTGCACTGAAAACAGTGAATATAGTTCTAACAGTATAAACTTTAACCACACCATCTCAATACACAAAAACTTGAAACATGAAAATTCTGGTCTCATCAAAATTAACTTCAAAAACATTTTTACACTTTTAGTGAAAAACTAAAAAAATTGGCCCCATTACAGAACATTTTTGTAATCAGTTAACTAAGGTGCGAACTGCACGGTATAAATCCGATCTCGCGACATCACGAAACAGCATGGCGTTACTGTCTTTAACCTTCTGACAGGTGTGTATCGCCTGCTACTTTACAAATTACTAACAATTTAAAAACAAAATTGAAAGCTTTCAGCAAGTCATAAAGAACGAATTTTAAAATCCCCATTTTTGCTACGATAACTCGAAAGTTGTCAGGTTAGCTTGTTAGCCGGACATGTTTCAAGAAAAATAAACTATGACGGATTATGTATGAGCGTTCAAGTACTGCAACATTTCATTTTTGTATCTTTAATGTATAGCGCTTCTAGTCACCAACCTTGGCGTATTTAAAGCACGGCGAAACACTGTTTTCATCCGCTCATCCGAATGTCCCGCGCTTTCGCTTCTCCCTGCCTGCGAGATCGGATGACGTCACGTTCAATTTGGCGCGAGTTTCGACGTGCAGCCGGCTGTGGGTGATGGAGAGCACCGCTCTGGTGTAATACATCTATACAGATTAACTAAGTCTGGGATAGAATTGCTCTAAGACAATATATTCCATACTTTCATCAACATCATTAAAAACGAAGCACGATGCTACTGTCTACCTCGGTGTAAAACTGAAACCCCAGATGTCAGCTGAGTTTGGACAAAAAAACAAGCCATTCGTGTACTTTTCCATGTGTTTAGTCGTATCTGAAAAATGTTGGTATGTAAGCCATATTGTTTCATCACGTAAAAAGTCTTTGGTGTAAATGGATTAAACTGTTTTATTGCTAGCAATGCTTAGCGCATGTACACAAAGTATTCTGGTACATGTTCATATCTATCCTTTGTTTTAATTGAACACTTGAAACCTTGCATTCATTCTTCTGTTGATTTATGTTTGTGTTTCTTTAATTGAATAGTTATACTTCTGCAATTAATTTTATATCATTTAAAACCATTTCCAGTCAAAACCACGTTTGTTCTCAAAAACATATCAGTAAGCATACTAAAAACATGATTTAGCAGTGATGTAACCACCAGGTGGCACTGTGCAAAATGGAACGTGTTTCAGACCTTGCTGTTCGATACACCATAAACCCGCGAATTGCTATATTATTACTAGTGTAATAATATGTCATTATTACACACAGTATGCTGCGTGACTGTACTTGGCGTTTCACGTCATAAAACTGGTCATTTAATTCAGGTCAGCTGTACATTTAGTTGGTGTTTTGGAGAATCTACAACAGTATTTCAACAGTTTCACCAAGCACCATAAATAGACCATATAATGCTATGGTGAAATTACAGCACAGTACACTATAAACAGACCATATAATACTATGGTATAATTAAACATGATACAGAAGATAAATAACAATTTTTTCTGATGTGGCACAGCTGGTAATATCCAAAGAGTGGACAGAATAGGAAAGTCACCAGATGTCACTTGGCATAGTGCACCTGTACATCATACTTCTTGACATAGGCAGCCCCATGCATTATGAAAATTTATATTTCTCCAAGCCAGGCATTCCCATCTTTCACACAAAATAGCTAAAAGGCCCCTGAATGCTGAAAAATTGAACTTTTTTTGCAGTCATAGCAGTTTTTGCAGCCATTAGATGTTATAAAGATCTTAATAAAATAAAGCATCTTTTCTTGCCCAAGCATGATGTCATCACAATGTTTGTGGCTTACAACATTCGCCTGTTAGTAATATTGGCTTTATGCATAAAAATTGTACTATGTTTAAAATGTTAAGTGATTCTTAAGCTTAGGAGTGTTGCATATTAAGTTAGTATTAGTGGTTTTTACACTTTATTAATAACTGTAAAGAATGCAAAATTTTCACTGTGAAGTGGTGGGTGCACTGGGATTAATTACACTGATTCAGCTAGGTATAGGTGAATAGGGTAGGCATTTAAAAAACAGTGATGTCAGTTAAACTGCTGAATATAAGATATACTTTAAAAAAGCAAAATTCGCATTTCTTTCTTTCATTCTAAATCCAAAAGACTGGAAAGCATTTTGTTCAGTACTTGGCCTGCATTTGCTGTTGAGCAAATATAGTGTAAAATGTCCTTTTATCAACTGAGGGTATAGTTTCACAGTAAAAGTGCACCATTAATTATTCTTTGTACAGGTCAACACGATTAGTAAGTGTTGATGGTACTAAGTATACCAGTCATGCTAGAAGGAGTATAATCTGATAGACATGTTTTCCTTATGATATTACGCCTTGTACCCCTAACTATATATTATGGTCTTAGGGTTTAAAAAATTATTGTAAAATATAGGCAAATGATAAAAGTTGTATTGTAGACTAACGGTAGAAAGAGTTCCAATATGAGTTGCCAAAATGAAATTCTGAAAGACTAGATTTGCCACAGTAATTCTAAAAGTAGTCAAGGTTTGTCTCTTGAAGAACCCAACTGAGAAAGCCTTAAAAAGAAGATTTAAAGGATAGCTAAAGACAGAGTCATTGTCAGGTCATCCAAAACTGAAGTAGTAAATTTGTTTTGGAGGAATTAACCACAGCCGCGATGAACCACAACAGTCAGGACTACATCCTGAGATCGCCGTGTGGGTGGTAAGTCTTCAGACCCCTCCATCAAACAAAAAAAAAAAAAAACTGAATGTAGAATTTTTAAGGAGCTAAGATATCAACCGCTGGATCCCATCCTAGAAACTGGGGGAAACCAAGAAAAGCACAGCTGCGTTTGCTGATGAATTTGTTTGTTTCTGACCCAGAGAATCTGCATAATGTACCAGGTTATAATGTGCTTCTGTTCCTCACTCAAAACAAAGTCAGCAGCATGTACAGTTACGCCTGGTGGCTGAAGTGAAAATCTCTCTATGCATGCTTGGCTATTCTAATAAAACATCTGCCTAAGAAGGTATATGCAGTATAGCCTATTACCCAAAAATGACATATATACACTTCCCAGCATTTTGACAATAATTAGTTGGAAACTATAAAGCGGCGTCAGTTGTGGCGTACAGACACCAAATCAACAGAACCTGTGAGGTCTTCATTCTAGTTTTTCTTGTCATCCTCTTTTCACCTGTCCTACAGTCATCCTTGATGTTGTTGTGTTAGAGCCTCCATTGTTCTACTGTCCACTGATGTCCTGTCTCAGTACAGCACATCTGTGGTGCCGTGCATGTATGTAAGGCATGTACAACTAATATGACCAGATTTTAGGAGACATTATCTTTGGAGTTTTCAATCAGATCTTATCAAATCTTAGAAAATTGAGTTAATATGAATACTTTTAATGTAAATGTTTTAATTTAATGTTTTATTTTAAACTAAATGTAAATGTAGTGTAAATGTTTTAATTTAAACTACCATTAGTTTACTGACTACGCATTTATGTGTACTGTAATTTCAATGTCCTTTTGGTTTAAGATATTGGTACAAAAACATGCCAGGTATATTTTAGCTAGTTACAATAAAATTATTCTCAAGGACACATCTAGAAACCTTTAGAAATGCCTCTTAGTTTACTGGATATGTATTTCTAAAATATGTTACATGTAGTAAATAAGTTCAGTTTCTTCATCATGTCACCTCTGGTTGTCAGCTAAAATTTCTAAAGCTTTTACATTTTAGCTGCTTTTATCTAGCAAACTATATGGAGGGTGGCTTTACCCATTAATTGCGTCTACCATCTTGTCACATTATGTAGTGCTGCTATGATGACTTTCTTTTTCTTTCTTTTTTAACAAGAAAATAAATATCACATTTTGAAAAATCTGTTTGAACGTGTCTTGATGCACATTAATGCAAACCATTCGGTCCAGTTTTCTTAATTAATCCAATTTCTTCAAATTTAGATTGCTATGCTTTTTTCTGTTCATCAACTCTTTTAACAAGGGTAATATACAATATGTACCACTGGATGTTTGTTGCAAGCAACATTTTGAAGTGAAATATGCAGCACAAAATGAATAAAATATTTCTGAGAAGAATTAATCTGAACATCTTTGAATACAGATATCCACGTAGAGTGACTTTAAAAGGCTAGAGCAATTTAGCAGTGGAGATTGTGAAAAGTAGTATCAAGAGACCAGAAAATCTTTTAGCTGTGTGAAAAAAACAGATGGCCAGTCTTGGCATCAATTCATAAATCTTTTGTCGAGGAATCTGCTGTCTGTTTCTTCGGGACATCTGTCGTAAACTCGTCATCAATCAGGCTTTGTTATCATATTGCGAAGGTTTGAGTAAAGACATACTCAATTATAGAGAGGCCAAACTGAAACAAGCAGAAATAACATGACATCATCCTAATATATGTTTAACCGCAGAGCGACCGCTGTTGCAGTATTTCATTTGTAATTAATAATGGTTATACCAGAGGAGTTGGGTGGGGAATATAGAGAGCAAAGCTGGACTGTTTGTTTGTCTTAGGCCTGTGAGGTTTACTGTACAACCGAAATACAGAAAACTGTTCGAAACAAACTCAAACACTACTAGTAATGTGAACACACAGCTCAAATTAAATACAGATATATTCCACATGTATGAAACACGTATTTTAATTACCTTTACATTATATATGTTTATGGGTGTCTCTGTGTGTGACAAATTTTATAACACCTTCTCTAAAAGACAGTTTAGTTATTTTCCTGAAGAATGGACAATCCTAATGGTTTTCCTAGTAATCCAAGTTTTGAATATAGGGTAGGGTTCAGTTTAATCCTGAGCTGTGTCCCAGTCAGCTTCAACATGGTGGGATATAACTGACATCAAGAGGTGTATCTTGTCTGACTTGCGTTTCAGTGTTAGGCTGAGGTAAAGGTCAAATACTTACATGTTGTCTTAACTTGGACCAATAGCTGTACTGTTTGTCCCATCACAGCTTTTCTGTCAAGCTTAATGTGAACTGGCAACCCATGAACTGCAGACACGTCCATCTGCTCACTGCCAGGGGTAGGCAATGACTGAATGCAGGTAGTAGAACAAGTAAGTAATAAAACTTGAGAAAAACAGGACACAAAAACATGTAGGAAAAAAAGATGATGGAATAGCCAGCCACCACTGGAAGGATGTACCATTTGCAGATCTGTGTGTGAGACTGACTGTGTGGTCCTGCAGCTACTCGCCTCTCCACACTCCACTGAGCGCTGCCTCTCTGATAAGGACCTGTCCCGGCGACGCCTCCCGTCTTCCTCGGACACTGGCACGCTGAGCGAACGTGCCGCTTGACCCACTCCAGTTGACCCACTCCAGGCCTCACATCTGCGCCCGATTCTGCAGACACTCAGAAGCTAAATTTGAGGTTAATGCGCTTCAGATGACAAGTGCTTTCCCTCGCTCTCTCCTTCTGCAGGGACAGCTGTGTTATTTGTTATGCTTTGGGAAATCTTTCATAAAGCCCGCCTTGCTTGAATCATGCACATTTGATCACATTGAACATTCAGATAAACTAAAATTACAGTGATGTTCAGGAGAGTGAAATACATCTTATTTTTGCAGCTATAAGTCCTAGTAGTACTACCTCTAGTCATCCAATTAGCCAACAAAGGAACCTAACAATAAATCAACCAACCAATCACAAAGTGAGCAGAAACACTCAATTAGTCTTCAACACTGGTAACACCTCTGCTTCCTGCACCAGACACACAAAAATCCCTATTGCATCTAGAACTATTTATGGTAATGAGACAAATGTATTGGGAATGTTATGCAAACATTCAGGATAGACTGGCATATGTCCCGTAACCTCTTTTCCAATCCCGAGTGATAGCTTCAGCCACAATTTATCAAAACCTACACACCAGGTTCTCACAGAAATGGCGAACAGCAGCTGAACCAATTATTTGGTCCTGAGTCGTCCAGTTTCCAGAGAGGCCCCTTCCTGCAGCCGCCGTGCATGTGGCAGAGACTAACGACCTCTGCTTCCGGCCCACAATCCAAACAAATACTTCAGCGGCCAATTACAGATGAGACAGCACTGGATGCTCATTGTGGTCGACCAATCAGAAAAAGAAAAATATTTCAACAATGGAAACTGCAATTTACGAACCTCTATAGAACACTGCATTTTGACTTGTCTTGTTTATCTTAGAGGGGTTTTGTGGTTCTCGTTTTAAGATTATTGGTGCAGTTGAAAATAAAGTTACTGAATACTGATTGTTTTGACAAATATGCACAAGTTGTGTAAATGCTATAAAATGTAAAATTGTATATTACTTTATTGCCAAGGTCAATGCCAAGGTCTCCAGAAGGCAAAAAAGTGCATTGTTTAACTGAATTATTTCAAACATTTGATACGTACTAAAATGTTTCATTAACCCAAGAGATTTTTAGTTAACATGTATGCTTCTATCACACTATTCTCACTCTATATGAAGGCGTGGGCTTCAGCTCAGCTTATCAGTGTGAATTCTAAACATGGCTTTGGGTCCTGTGGCAAGCAAAGTCACTTTCCATGAGCTTTTATAGCAATTCCTGACATTTTTTTTTTTTTTTTTTTGAAGTGGCTGTTTATTGCTTAGCATGGAAGCACCGGATGCACGTGAACAGGCAGCTAGGCCCTGTGACCAATCCGAAACAGCAAGGCCTTTCTGAAACACCACCGTCCTGTCATCTTTTTACGTAGTCCCGGGGAAGTGAGGACGGGTGGGCCTGAGCAGACCCGCTGGGATCTTGCGGACTCTTTGGGGGGAGGGAGGGGGAAAACCACATGTTATTCAATTTGAAGTAAAAATAAATGCTTACGTTGATAACAGAGCAGCGTTGTACTAGTGCTGGGGACCAACAGTGAAGTTTTTAAGCTAAAAGCGAGCAAGGCGAGACTACAGAAGTAGACATTTTTGAACTAACCTTGACCGTGTGACCAACATGTGAAATTCCTTCAATCGATATACAGGACTGTGTAAATAGTTTGGTCTTTGGATATTTTTAGGGATTCATAATACAGCTTGCCTTTTTGTTTGTTTAACCTTGCTGTGGCATGACACGGCCAAACAACACTCTTCCATTTACATACTTTCTCTTCTTTCACGGCCTTCCTGGAGACCTTGGTCTGGTTGCTGTTGTACATTAGTAAAACACATTCAAAATGTGAAAGCAACATCAACATTTTTCCCCAAAAGGACTTTAAAGGTCCTGCCATTTCTATTAAGGGAAATCAGTGTCCATTTGTTTGACACAAACCATGGCATCATAAAATGGGACGCTTGATCAAGTGTCCCAGTTACAGTTACAGCAGCAAAGGGACGCTGCAAGAAGATTAATGGCAGGCAACATCAACAGCAATACACGGTCCAAAACAAAATCACAGTTATTCGGCACATTTGTCATCTCAATTTCGCTCCCAGGGATTTGGTTCCTTCGAAGGCAAAGAATGTGTTGTTTTCTACCAAGGGCATTTCTGAGGCAAGCTGTAGATTTGTTGTGCTGCGGAACTTGGGCCTGGAGTGTGTTGGGCCAGAAAAGCTCCAGAAAAGCTGTGTTTACACCATCAGCTGCAAGGCCTCTGCTGAGCAGGGAAGCTGGAATAAACGTGATCTGATTAAAGTAAACATACCACTCTAACACAAACAAGCGTGAAGCGCAGCGCTTGCCAAAGCCCAGATGGGAGAGTAAGCAATCACAGTGAGGCTGCCTACGAGGGTAAAATGATAGGACTCTAAATTACAGGCCCAATACCTTGAGCCTGCCCCTCTTGACCTATGACAGGCAGGCAGGCAAGCTCGGGATTCTGGGAGTCCAACTGGAACCCATCTCCTGCAAACCAAACAAAACCAATGTGTGTTTTGTCCTGGTTGTTGTTCATCTCTTCTGTTTTCTGTATACTCTGTTGGAATAGTAACAGAGAAAGCGATCCTAAAGTATAGACAACTGATCCTGAACTAGAAACAAGCTATTCTGAGCTAGAGAAAAGCAACCAGCTCAGCATCCCCATTAAGTGTCTGATGCAGGACTGTGCTGTGTTGCGCAGTGGGGGGGGGGGGGGGGGGGGGGGGGGGGGGGGGGGGGGGGGGGGGGGGGGGGGGGGGGGGGGGGGGGGGGG
>JABJVR010000035.1:11688029-11719359 GCA_025773905.1 Chitala chitala
CCCCAGGACATAACTTCACATCCAGAACAAAGTCCTCAGTCAAACAAACTGATGAAACAAAGTCATCAGTCAAACAAACTTTCATTAACTGTATCAGATGTACAGTAACTGACATTAAGTACTTTGTCTTCTGTGCGGTTGTTGTGCAATTCCAAATTCGCTTGTTCTTTGAGGATGCAATTCAAACATTTCTCTTTGATGTGTAAGGTTCTATAAACTCTTTATGACCTGGAAAATTCACAAGAGCAACATAGCTCAGCAGCCTGTGCTCAGGTGCAAGTATTTGGATACTTTGTTTTCTAATGGCTGTGTGAAACCACCTGATTAGCCCTGGGACTGTAAAAGGCGCTAATGCTATACTGTAGTAAGCCTCATAACATCGGACTGTATTGTCCCAGGCAGTCAATACAAGTATTAAACAGTCAAGGCGGGAAACAGAAATTCAAACTCTGGCGCTTTCTGTTCTGGAAGTCATGTCCACTTTTGTTGTAGCTGTATTCACGGCAGACCCTGGGCATCCAACGTGCATTCACGGGTATCCTTGTTCCTCAACACGTCCCACACTGATGGCGGCACGGTCAGCGGTGGCCCACAGAGACACAGTCCTAGTCACGTTGCGGGCAGAGTCTGAACGCAGCTGGAAGTGTTTCCAAACAGCGCCGTTGTGCAGCACGGCTCACAGATATTCCCATCGGTGCTGGTGGCGGATTAGAGCACACAACACAACGCCGTCATTCTATTTGCACTAACCAGCACATGTGTTTGCCCAGCTCTCCCAAACACACGTGAAAGTATTTAAGGATTTTCTCTCACTCATGGCCGGCCCCCACCCCTCTGCTGTCGATGACGCACATGTTCCATACATAACTGCGTGTTTTACTGCTAAGACAAACAGCATTAGTTTAAACAAAAGATGAAGGCTTTATGAGACAAGGCATCGGTGCTTTCAGCGCTATATAAAAAAACCCAGAAAAACACTTGCCTGTACTATAGCATTAGTTTGCCATAATCTTGACAAACATGGACATGTTGTTTTTAAAGGCAAACATGTTTACTGCACTGTGGTGGGTTGACGCCCTGCCCTGGGTGTCCCCTGCCCTGCGCCCTATGTGCTCTGGGATGGGCTCCAGGCTTCCCCGCGACCCTCACCAGGAGCGGTTAAGATAATGGATGGATGGATGGATGGATGGATGGATGCTTACTGCATTCATTCGATGTGGCATGCAGTTTTAGTGAAAGAGTTTGTAAATGAAGCAAAAAGGCATGCAACAAACATGCATTGTGAAATACTACAAAAGGAACTGAAGATTAATAGAAGGCCTAAATTCATCTACCAGGTTGATTTGCAGTATATATCTGGTTGCACCCTTGTGTTTTCAGTGCTGTGATTTCTGTATATATTTTAATGATATTATAAACTGAGTGTTTGTGTATTACCTAGAATATATACACTTTGAACTTTTGTGTTGGTGACTTTACACTTTTGGCAAACCTTGAGTTTACACAGCGCAGGAGAAATGTGTCTACCACCTGGTTTGTGTCTTGTAGTGATCCGAGAGACTTTCCTGTGTGGGGGAGGGGGGTGTATTGACTCCCAGCAGTCGACAGAATACCCTGTCAACCAACTTCAGACAATTTGGCAGAGTAACACCAGTGATCCATTAGAGCTTTCTGCACCCAGCACAATCTTGGAAAAGCAGGTATATGGAGTGATATTTTTTATACAATATTGTGCACAATAACCATTTTAATTATCACACTTTTGAGCATTTGTCACCTGGAGGTGTGCTACTGTTGACAGAATGGCTGTGTGAAGTTGCTTGTATTGACAGGTTGTTATAGTCTGGAATTATAGTCTGAGAAACACATCGAGTGAGACAGTTCAATCATTGCTTCACAAACAAGCAAGCAAAGGGAATTTAGAATTATTAGTGAACCAGAAAAGTATGTCTTTGGATCAGAGAACTTGGAGGAAACTGACAGAACAATAGGAGTACCTTACTTAAAAAAAAAAAAGTACATACATGCCACGATAACTGCTAGTTCTTAAAGTTGCAAAATAAATGTCGTTACGTGAGTGTCGCACTTTATTACAGAAATACATTCACCACAGAGTTTGGCCAAGGTTCCAGTTTTACACCTACACACGTTTCTGCAGCTGGCCTTTAAATACAGCTTTGAAACTGCGATGCACTTGGCACCTCCTTTATCATATACTGTTGCATTTCAAGCATTAAGAATCAATGAATAAATAGAAAGAGGCCCACATCTGTTTTTCTAAATGTTTGGTTTATATCTGTCAAAGCAGCAGACACAAGGTGAAGCAGGTGTTGTAGTAATTAAGCAACCTAACCCGACCAGAAAATCTTCAAAGAGGAAGAGGAATGGCTGCTCTACTCTTTTTCAAACAGTATCTCAACAGCCCCAACAAATAAGCAGCTGCATTGCATTATGTCTACTATGTACTTCATAATTTTAAGCAAGTTTACGTCTAGCTTTACGTTCAGGTGATTATAACAAAATCCAGTTATAGTTTACTTATGAATGTTAGTGATACTAAAAACTATAGTGGTGGTTGTCTTACTACTTGTATACATTGAGCCACTGCTTTTGTTGGGATTTTAAAAATCAGGTGTTTACTTCCCTATAGCTCTGCCCCAGAACCTGTCCTTTAAGATTTCTTACAGGCTCACCAGAGTACGTCCCTGTAAGATTTCCTACAACTCTACAACAGAACATTTCCTGTAAGATTTCCTACAACTCTACCATGGAACCTTTTCTGTAAGATTTGCTACAGCTCTACCGTGGAGCCTTTCTGTAAGACTAGTTAATTTTAGGTGCCAACTATTCCTTTTATGTCCTTACATGAATGGAAATTGCATGAAGGTTCCACCCTGTTCTGTTTGAGCATATGTATAAGACAACTTGATTCCTGCCCATTTTTACCCCGAAGAATATGGTATTCGTTTACCGCAAGTTTCCAGTAAAATGGGCCAGCGGCTATAGATAATGTTTCTTTATTGGCTGTAAAAGCTAATTTTATGGTCACTGCTCCTGAAAACTATATTACAGGTATATTTAAACAAGCCTCACAACTTCAGACTTTGCCATCCAACCATTGTCCAAACACTTGTAAAAGCTGATGGGAGCTCTGGCCAGAGGCTTTAATTCATTACCTTAATTCTCATTCTGTCAGTGTTGTGTTGTTTGCCATTTGAGCTGAAGCATTCATGATATCTAACTGTGCGAATAAACTGAAACGTAACCTAGAGGCAAAATCTAAAACAAGCAAAGTGTCAATGGATACTTGATTTGTAACTTTCTGAAATGCCAAAGATGGAAAAATAATGGAAATCACTACGTCCCACGACGCAATTACAGTGTCAATTGAAAGGCTGTTCTTCCATGTATCTGCCCGACTTGTGAATGGGGCTGCTGAAGAAATCTGTGTTCAGGATGAAGAGGACTGTGCTCAGGATGAAGAGGACTGTGCTCAGGATGAATGCATATTCACATGCATCGTGGTCACATTTCTTTAAAAACAAATACACAACTTCAGTCTGTGCAAAATGTTTAAGATTCATTTTTATTAAAGTTATAAACAGAAAGACAAATAAGTTATAATATTTTTATTTGTTAGAATTCTATCAGTGTTTGAACATTAATATTTAGAGATCTAGTACAATTTCTACTTTCATGGCTAGCTTTTTCATGAACCCAAAACTGCTTTATGAATTTCACTCTGCTATAATACTGAAGGGGCCTTTCTCGTTTAGGAAAAAAAAAAAAGTTGAGAGCAACTTAGCAATGAAAGTACACTGTAACATTTTCTCTTATGTTCCAAAACACAATCATTACATACTGTATAAACTCTTTAAAAATATACTTCTGTCAAATTACTTGACAACTACTATGTACACTACAAAAATAAATTTTCATATAAATAAATTATATGGCATACATTTGCTTTGTAACTGAAACGACATACATCCACTACTGCCAAAAAATTGGCAGTCAGCGAGATAATTTGAATATTTTCCTTTTAAATCCTCACTAAGAGCTATGATGAGTCTGTAATGTAAATGTTATATACTCTTTTCCTATTTAACATTAGTATGCACTTTATACAGATCAAAATCAATAAAAGTAAATACATAACTGTAAAAGTGTTTTTCAATAGAAGTAAAAATCCCTGCATTTGTTATAAACTGGCATTATGACCAATAATGTAAGAACAATCTTATTATACAAAAATATAAATATTACAAAACAAAGTATAAAAATAATATAAAAAAAAAATTTAAAAATAGTTGCCAGCCACAATTCTCCTTTCTGCCAATATGACATGAGAGGAAAACAGAAAAAAAAACTAAAATATTTTTTCACAGACGCAGCAGACAGACACAACGAAAGAGAAATGATGAATATGTGAAGAGATGACAAGCACAGGAAACTGCAGAATTAAAGGGAAGGGAGCTGGCATAAGCAAATGACTCACACTCACACGCACACACACTAGCCTAGCAACTGCAGGGGGGCTATGTGACCTTTGACCTCCGAAGTACTTGCGTGCGGCATTTGGCACCATTTGGCAGTTGAGGGGGAACTCCCAATTAGTGTCATGGCGTTCCACTGTGGATTTTTATGAGGTGAGGTCAACAGAGAGCGCTGATGCTGAACTGAGGCCAGGTGTCTGGTCGTCAGTTAAAGACATTGGGAAATCAGATGATGGAAGGTTGGTCTTTTTTTCGACATATAGCGCTAAACCCTTAGTGCACTTGTCATAGTAGCTTATCAGAAACAAGGGCGAACACAATAGCAAATTAGTATATTCTTAACATGACTAAAAACGCACTCAAGTGCCTTCACTGGAATAAAATGTAGCTTATAACCTTGTATTTCAACAGTACTGATTTTGTGGGTTTTGGGAGGATATAGGAGGAGAGGGGAAACTGGAAAGTCAAGCTGGGCGAAGGCACTAGAAGCTACAAGCCAGGAAATGCTACAGAGATACAGTTTCACAATGACTTCATCCTTTCTGACTCAGAAACCAAATTAATGAGGGAAGCTCATATGGACTGATGATTTAATAACAAAATCATCACGACTGAAGCACCCAAAAACATGACCTCCCCACCGCTAAATCATAGCACCTTCTAAAAGGGTTCATTTGAATAAGCTTTTTACGCTGGAAGTGGAGACCTGATGAAACTCAGGATAAAAAAAAAACAGCAATGTGATGCTGAGAGGTCCACAAGCTAGTATGCACTAAGGGACATTTACAGTAAAACAAACAAAAAAAAAAACAAAAAACATAACAGAACACCTAAAGAGCTACAGCCAAAGAGGAACATGCTTTTGTAACTTCATATCTGCTCAGTTTAAATATCACGCATAGCGTGTTTCAAAGTTCAACAGTAAGATTTATAACTACCACAGGTTTGTGATATGCCAAACAACATTAAAAGGTACGTACCTTTACACACATTTACTCGCACACTTGCGCACGTGCGCGCACACACACACACACACACACACACACCAACACACACACACATGCACTTGCTAAAGCTCTGCATGAGCTTCAACACGATTTTCCTAATGGACACTTCGTCTTTGTGTACCATGCTTACAGTGAATGTTTGCAAGACCTTTCTACAGGTATATTTAAAACACCAGCTAATGGAAACTGGTTATGACTCCAGATAACAGTGAGGAACTCACAAAAATTAACAGTTAGAGTTCAGTCACTGGGATAATTTGCCCTAAATATTGAACAAAAAAAAATGTGTATTCCAAATGTTACATTTTGCTTGACTCGTGATTATTTAAGTGATATGCAAATAACAGCCAGTTACACCGTCAATAAAGAGGTTAGCTGTGCATTGTCTGCAGACAGACAGCTACACAACTCCTACTGCTGTCCAGTTCCACAGCAGGGTCACAACACAGTTCTCTCACAGTCTCACACACTCGTATCACACAGAAGCATTACTTGCATAGAATTATACAAATTATATACATATAAGCAGCAAAAACATGCTCAAATGTCTGTGGGTGAAGCTTTCCTGTGGCAGTGATGAACAGGTGATTTGACAGTACACACACACACACACACACGATAACACACACGAACGCACATGCGCACTAAAGCACTCGTACATAATGTTATCAGTCTGTTAAACACACGAGTTTGTACTGTTCCTAAATTATAGCTTTTATAGCTCTATTTTCCTTTGTATTTACACGTGTACATCTTTTAAATATGTATAAAAATATGGAACAATATTACACAAGGTTACAGTAATTGTGGAGCGCCTGACAGCGCTACAGCTCCACGCCGTCTGCCCCATCAGTGGCGGCCAGAGCAGGAGGAGGTCCAATCTTTGGCCTGTACTCTTTGCCACACACGCACTGCGGAGACAGGACAGGGCTGTGTGTTACACAAAGCATGGTCACAAAACACATGTACGAACCTAAAAAGCTAGGCAGTAGAATGTACGGCTTTTGAAGTAAACACTGTTAATGAGGACATGCATCAGTGCACCGGCCATCTCAGTAAATCGTTTATCTCCCATTTCGGTCTAAGCAAGTAGGATGAAGTTCTGAAGACAAAAGGAAACACTGATTTCCTTGATCACAGGTGAGGAATCTTTGGCTCTTCGAGCACTTGTGACACACCAACGACAAAATGTTCCTCTGGATGTCTACTTACATTAACTTCTTATTTCAGACTGTCCTATTCTAATTACTAATATATTTTTAATGTAAATCAATGCAAACTCTAACATGGTTTTTATGTTCAAATTATCACAAGTCATTTAGGCTGAAAGTAATCTATGGCCTACTACCAAATATTAACTAATGTGGCCCCATATGAGGAAAAAAAAAAAGTTGCCTGCCCCTGGGAAAATCATGTACAGTCTGTGTCGTGGATGAGGTGTGAGTTTGGATTCTCGTGGTGACGTACCTCAGCTGTCTGACCTTCTGCTGTCGCACTGAGCTTCACATTCCACATCCTGCAGCTCAATGGCCTCTGTCTTTGAGTCCATCTCGTCCGGGCACCCATCGAAGGGCACGTGAGGATCTGAAAAGGGAGGCTCAGGGTCCACACGTTCAGCGGGCTGGTACCCATCAGGCGATGGGTATGCGGGGTGACCGGGGCTCTGCTGTGGCAGGCCTGAGTGGACGGCCACTGTTACCGACGCGGAGGCAGTCACTGTAGTAATGGGCTGACCATAGAGAGGGCCTGGGGTGGCAAAGGCTGTGTGGGTGTGGGGGTGTCTCGGGCTGCAGCGCTGTCCTGAGCGGTCCCTGTGAGCAGAGCTGGTGCGACCAGCACCACTGGCGCTTTCAAAAGCGTCGGTGCGCGGCCTTCGGGGGGGCGGCTGCTGCTGCCACCGCTGCCCTCCCCTCCCTGATTCCACGTCACAATATTGGCGAGCAGCCTGAGACCCTGTCTCCAGGTGGTACGTGTGGGGATGTGGTCGATGCTGCTGAATGGAATCCATCTGAATAGGCTACAAGAGTAGAATCCTTGGTTATTACATCATATAGAACATCCATCCATCCATCCATCCCTCCCTCCCTTTGCAGGGACATGGGTAAAAATTCATACAATGAACATGATATTTTGACGGGATTTCATTTACTGAATAAAGTTTCAAAAAGTTTTCTATTCAAACCTGTTAAAAAGACACACACTTCCCTTATACACATTTTTTATTGTTTGGAACAGAACATAAATTCAGCACACAGTCTTACTATGGTTCAAAGCAGCAGGCCAGAAAACAGTGAATAAAGGCACTCACAGTGGAGAAAGGGAAGAGGGGGGCCTCTGTCTGCCTGATTCTACCAGTCTGCCGGCCCCCAGCATTGGTCCGGGTGTTGTGCTGCCTGGGTGCTTCCTGCCAGACACAGCGCCCCCTGCTGGACCGAGTGTCATAATGCTGCAGTTCCTCACTGATGCCAGACACGGTGGAGTTGGAGCTGTACTCGGAGTCCGAGGAGTCGGAGCCAGTGGCTGCGGCACCACGGCGGGGCTGCGTGGCAAAGTGAACGACACGGGGGACTGGCTCTGGTGGTGGGGTAGGCAGCTGGTTTCGCCCGTCAACAGGAGACACCTGCCAGGCAAAGCAAATGAAACACATTTCATTGAAACACGCAAAGCAAAATTACAAACAATACATACAAGTATTGTTATAACCACATACTACTGTGTTAAAAAAAAAAGAAAAAAAAAAGTAATAAATTTCAATTACAATTATGTCTTTTTAAATTCAGGGGAGTTTACTTTGTATGTGCAGCCAAAGTCTGCAACTGTAAACTTCCACAGGATTCACTTTTCACTGGGTAAACTGAAGGATCCCACTACAGAGTCTGCACAGTGTTCAGCTCAACAAGGCCTGGAATGTGCTCCCCAAAGATGACATAGTGCGGAGAAATCTTACCTCGGGATATGGGCCAAAGTATGACAAGAGAACAGGAAGGAGAACCAGTCCATTCAGGACACCCAGAACAGTCAGTATGGCCAGCACAGCAAAGAAGTACCTGCAGAACATCATGTATAAACAGGAAGAAACGCTAGACATGAGCAAAAATAAAATGTTTCAGAGGAAGGGCTGAAAATAATGACACGTTGCTTCAAATGCCACACAAGGATTAGCAGAAAGAGGCTGTGTTTTTACCTTGTGTAAGGCTAAGTGGACGAGGAGGATTAGTCATTTAAAAGCAGTAGGGGAAATAAAAAAAGTAAAATCAGTTTGTTAATTCAAAAGCACAGAAGAAGGAAACAAAAACAGAGGCTTTTTTTGGGTTCCAGCCTCCAGTATGCGGTGTGTAAGCAAATACAAGAGAAACAGTGGAGGCAGGAATGTGAAGACCAGAGCTGGGGCACACAAAGACAGGGGGCCCCTCTCCTGGATGAGCGGCAGAAGCAAACAAACGAAGCAATGGGTGTAGAATTTAAACAATTTAGTCTAGGAGGAAGGGAGGAAGAACCCTAAGTCCCCCCCTGTTTTCCCCCTACCCTGCCCCCCCTTCACCATACCCTTCCCTTTTCTCTCCAGCAGCTGCAATTCTCATACCTCGTCCAATCCCCATTCTAATTAAATCTCTAGTGTATCAGGTAAGACAGACCCCTGATCTCCTTCTGAAATCCCCCCTCTCCACTGTCCTGCATTGGGAGAGGCCTTGCACGCACCCCCTCTGCTGTGCTCTGGTTCACCAGGGTAAGGTTGCACCAACAGTGAAAACCTTCCTCACAAACTGTTTTTGGTAAAAGCTGCAAAGGCTGCTTTCTGGTGAGTCCCACCCACTGATATTTAAAAGGGCCCTGTTGGACAACTTGGCCTTGCTGAAAGGTAACTATGGCGATTTTTCGCTTCCTGTGCTTCTCCTGAAGGCCTGAAAAGCCCAATTTTAATGCTGGAGCGTGCTACCCAGCAGGAGGCAGGCGCTTGGACCTTAAAAACGAACAAGGGTGTTCGTGTTGCACAGCGCCAGTGTAAAGTAGACAAGCTGTACACGCACACACGAGTTTTTACAAAATTACGTTTATGTGACAGCTCTGAATTACGTGACTAATGTCACTGCCAAACTCCACTAACTGATAGTTCTGTTGGCTAAACTGGACAGACGTCCTGATGGGTCTGGTAAGAGTAAGTGGGCACAGCCTTACAGAGAACATCTAGCTCCCTCTGAAGCTGTTCACTATCCTAAGAGGGCTTCATTCTCCCACACAAGACCCTGTCTGGATGGACCTAATTGAATCCACAAGTGAGCAGCCTTAACAACTTCAGTTTGTGAACACTAAACCCACCCCTGGCTAATACATCCCCCCCGTGCCCATGACCAGTCTAAGAGGTGTTGGAAGTTGTGCGGTTGTTGGAAAAATGTCAGCTGCGGTGTACATCATGCTTCAGCAACCTCTGCTGTGCGGTGGGGGGTGGGTGCAGTGCCCCCCCCCCCCCCCCATAGGCGGTCTCAGCCAGGCACCCAGCACAGCCTCTCCTGGCCTTCCTTTGCACGGTGTGTCACACACAACCTCTGCTCTCCTGCTCGCACACTCGTAAATGTCTACAGGAGGCAGTTAAACTAGCTGTGAGGGATTACACAAGCCAGGCCCCAAAGCCTCCAGCTTCTTCTCTGCCACATGGGCTTCTCGGTGCAGGTCTTCATGCAGGGCCGCTGACACCGTTTTCACAGTTTTACCCTGCGCTCGCTGCAGCTGAGCCTCTGCTGAAGCTCAGCGGTCCCGCAGCTGTTCCCTGCTGTACTTCGACCCTGAAACCGCTGCTTGCAGACCTGGTTTGTTAACCACCAGGGCTTCAGCAGCCCACGTGACTCCTGCCTGAAACTGGGGTTTGGCCTGAGGTTCATTCCCCAGGCCATGATCCAACAAAAGGAAATTCCTTTTAGGAATACGAGCTCGAGACAAGCACAAGGTCGCGCTTCATGTGATGTTGTGGAATAGTTGCCTTGTTGCTGAACGCTTGCAAGTTTAGCGCCACACTTGTGGTCCAGGAACAAATATTCTACCTCTCAAGCACTACAGTCAGTGTCCACTGCAGAGGAGAACAGCCATATTTATTGGATTTATTTATTTTTTGTAAGGCTGGTGGGGCTGCATGTCTTTTATGTGTGCAATGAAAAATAAAAGAGTGTAATTTGTTGACAAACAAAAAGAGGACTGGGAGAAATAAAGAGAGGAGGGGTTAACGTAGGCACCTGACAATGAAGTCAAACTCAGAGCCAGCCAGCATCAGGACCCCAAGGAGGGTGGAGAACGCCCCATCCAGGACTGGCGCAAACATGTACTCCAGGGCCAGGACTGCCCTCCGGTGACGGTCACCAATAGCCGTGAGGAAGGCCTGGATGGCAAGAACAATTTTTTATTTTTTTTTGTCAGCTGAACCTCTGTCTCTTTTACAACAGTCATTATTGTTTTTATCTGTAACAGTCATCTTGAACATGTTGTTTACACCCTGTTCTAAGGGTGGGAACGTTTCGGTGGGGTCCCGGACGTTTGGGCACACGATGCTCACGGAAGTGAACAGCAGGACCTAATCAAAGATGTCCAGCCCATAGATGCTCCTGTGTACTCACCAGGGCCACATGCACTGTGAACTCCACTCCAATGCCCACGGAGGCAATGAGGATGACAACGGGCACGGCGCTCAGCTTGATCCCAATCAGACCCATCATTCCAAACAGCTCCACCGTCATTAACGCCAGAACCAGCACCTGGAGAGATAGGAAGACACAGAGAGTTAGTACCAAACCACAGACTCTGTCAGAAGACCCCAGCTATTCACTTGGACCAGAACTTCCTGCTTCCGTTCTATGAGCCCATAACCCCTGCTACACCCTGTAACCTGTGCCTGGGTTGCTGGCAGAGCACAGTTTAAAAACATCACTGTAAAATGGTACACCAAACAGATCAGACAAAGCTACCATAAGTCTCCGAGGGTCTGAACCTGTCAACTCCATGTGAGAGTGGTCAGTGAGATTGTGGGGAGCGTGAAGTAGCAGAATTAAATACTGTACTGGTCATAGAATGCATAGTGAACACTGAAACAATCATGTGCAGACAAACCCCAAGAACAGCAGCTTTATGCAGCGCACACATTCAGCCTCATGTGCTGCCTGCCACTTAGTACATCACTGCCACTTAGTACGTGACTCTGAGCGGAGCTGAAGGTTGGCCCGCTACTCAGTCTGTCAGTCCCCGCCACAGAAAAACCTATCATCAGCTGATGGGTCTCAAGTTACTGGGGGGCCCTGATGCCTTTGAAGAGGCCTGGGGTGGGGGTGCTGGGGCAGGGACCAAGGGAAGGGGGGGTTCAGAGAGCATGAAGGAGGGGATTGTATGGTGGTCGGTGGGGACTGGGGTAGAGGGTGGGCTAGAGGGCGGCCCCTGGACAAAGCAAACAGTTAAACCTGAAGCTTGGTCATAACTTTTTCTTTCATCCAGCTTGTAAAACATGCGGATGAACAAGAAATCTACAGCCTGGCTTTTCAGAGCTCGGCTGGTTACAGAGCGAGCTGCAGCGAAATACAAATCGCTTAAGAGGGACGTGGGGGGGTGCACGGGTGAAGGAGGAGGTACATGTTCTATAGGAGTCTAAAGAAAAAGCAGGGGTCTTCTCACAAGTTGTGCACAGCGGTTGCCAGGGTAACCTCTGTCATATCCTCATCTATTTTAAACAAGAGGCTTCAAGAATCCCATGTAGACTAAACAAATTCCCTCAATAAAAACAGCTAAAGATAAACTTGGGGACCAGCGATATGAAACCATGCTTCTTTTGGTCTCCCCGTATTATGCATAAAGAATCAAATATATATATTATTCTTTAGCTAATTGGTTGATATTGTGGAGTGTTATAAAACATGCTGCAACAGTCCACATGTTTTTAAGTGTAAATGAAAGGGAGAAAAAAAAAAAGTATGCTCAGGTAAAAAACAAGCCAGTGTGTGTATATGCATGTTTTTTTTTTGCCAATGTGCGTCCATGGTTGTGACTTGAGAGCTGGCGTTTGTGCAATGTGTGCAAACTTTCAGTACTTGATTGACTGAATGATGTGCATCTCACAGAACCACACACCTCTCCCACTTTGCTGAGTGCCTCTATCAGAGATGCTGGAATAAGTTTGTTTGGCTGCTTTTCGCTGCCACAGACTTTACGACAGACAACGTTTTGTTTGATGGTGGCCGTAACCACTTCCAAATGACTGAGGAGACACTGCCAGTTTTATAATGACTGAGTAGACACTGCTGATTTAAGAGTTTTAAACACTTTTTTAAAACACTGTACTCCTCAGGTGTCCATGCATATGATGCAATCATTCTACAGTGGAATTATGTTCAAAGTGCAGGGTGGTTTCACAGAGTATGTCCAGCATGCTGTAAAATACCCAGGTTAAAGTACATCACGATTTTCATTTTTACACATTGTTGTAAACCAAAAGATTGATTTAAATCTATAAAATCCATTCATCGCCCATGTCTAGGACAGAACTTTTCAAACGCACAAAAAACAATTGGTAAACATAACTGAAATACATGTGTGCATGTAAACAAATAGTTTTAAAGGATAAATATTTAAACTGCGATGGATGGAATTAAGCCCTCTGTGTGCGTGCAATCGTGCGTGCGTGTGAGCGGCACTTACGATGATGCCAGCGGTCCAGGGGTTGAGCAGGAAGAGGGCGCATACGAGGAAGGTGCAGGCCAGCACCACGCTGATCGACAGAAGCAGCCAGTGGCGCAGGCTCACATACTGTTCCCAGAACAGGAACGGGTAGCCGTTGGGGTAGCTGGGCAGCCCGTGCCGGGTGTAGTTGCTGCAGACGGCACGCACGCTCTCTATGGCCTCCACAAACTGCGGCGTTTCCCGGAGACCGTTGAGGTAGAAGGGGAACTGTGCGTACTCGATCGGCTCGGCCGCAGGAACTGCAGAAAGGGGCACGATCGAATAAGTCAGCCAACCAATAACGCGTATCATTACGCTTAAGCGCCAGACCTGATGCCGGGCTTAACAGAGTGCTGCTGCATTTTGATTTGCCACCGTTCCTCCGTGCGCGCTCGATGACAGAAGCGGTACGCCTGCCTCTTGAGCCAGAGGGGAAGTATTTAGTCAGATTGCCTCCCCCTCCCTCCACCCCCCATCTCACACCCTAGAGGCAAATAAGCAGGTCTCCTTCGGTGACATGCACCTGGGTGTTCCCCCTGACATTGATCCGCTGTAATTACGGTGTTGAAGGCTGCTGTCCCGCCCACCCACTGGCCTGTTTGCCATTGCCCAACTGATTTGCCCCCCCCCCCCCCATCCATGCTCTCCTCTCTGCCTACAGGTCCTCTACAAAAACAGCATCGGCACACTAAGGAGAATACACTGCCCGGTCCGTTTGAGGAGGGGAGGGGGGAATCAAAGAGGTACGTTGGAATAACAGCCGTGCTCCTTGTCTTTCTCCCCCACTAGCTCTTTGTGAGTGTGTGTGCACGCCACTGTGTGTTCCACTGCCTGAGGGGCCATACACCATCACTTGCTAAACATGATTTGCCCCATTATAACCTATGCTATAAATTTCCATTAAGACAGGACTTGGCCGGCTGCCAGTGCCGCTCCAGGGGTCTGAGTACTGGGAAGCGCTTTCAGCTCGTTATCCAATCATGTTACCTCAAGCCCTCCTGTAAGGCTCAATAACCTCAACCAGGCACTCTAGCCAGATACCTCCCAACTTTGACGCAAATTAAATCAATCCGGGTTATTTTTTTCCCTCCTGCTCACTTGCTCTCTCTCTCTCTCTCTCTCTCTCTCTCACAAAAGAACGCAATCCCTTGTACTTCCTCTAACATGCCAACAGTCCACATTAACATTTTTATCCATTCTTTGGAAAATGGCACAACAATGACATACATGAGCGCTTGTGTACTTACACGGTGCATGTTAACATTTCAAAAAAGGGCACCGACACATTTTACAAGGAGTGTTGGTCCAGAAAAAATGTCACCTGTCAAGCATGTGTCACTCTAGTGCCTGATTCTACGTGACAGACCCAACTCAGCAACATAAACTGAAACATATGGCGAAAAATCTGGATCTGATCTCAGATCGGTGCTTCTATCACTCACTCATTCACTTCTTAAGACATAATTACTGATCACAACTGACAGATTTTTTTTTCCCCACAATATACTTGCTTTACAGCTTTTTATCCAAAGTAAATTTTATACTTTATTTACCCATGTATGTAGCTTTTTAATTTTCCAACGTTTCTTCTTCCTGTACTACAGCATGGCAGATTGTAAACTTCCTGTCAGTTCTAACAATTGTAATTAAAAAGTGTGTGTGTGTGTGTGTGTGTGTGTGTGTGTGTGTGTGTGAGTGTGAGAGAGAGAGAGAGAGAGAGAGAGTCAGAGAGAGAGATATGGTTGGAGAATCACTAAAGATAAGGACACAGCAAGGTTGTACAATATTCTTACTATTTAACAGTTAACTGGGACACATTAAACAAAAAAGCTTACTTCAAAATACTTGACAGTCCTGTCCAACACATGCATTTCCATGTCCTACACTGGGGTAACACTGAGCACGCTCATGGCACACTGTGTACTCACTGCTGAGCCGGGTCTCAGGCATGGAGTCGGTGCGATCGTGGATCCACTCCGGGGGGTGCGGCCGGATGTTGGCCTGTGAGGCAGCATAGGCCACCGGGTCGTTGCTGACCCAGGCGGTCAGGTAGATGTAGAAAGCCCCGGGGTTGATGATGTCGTCTGCATCCACCAGACGATGTGTTTTCAGCTGCAGTCGAGGGGTGGGGGGTCGGAGGGAAGGGTAAGAACACAATGATGCAGATGTGAACACAAGCCTTCTGCTGAAGCTGCATCTCCTCAGATCACAAAAATGTTAACGGTCTACATACCAAACATCACCTTGCATTTCAAACCAATATAAAAAACCATGAACAGATAATGTGTGTGTGTATATATGTGTGAGAGAGTCAGAGACAGCGTGCACACACACAAAAAAATTTTAATTAATTAATTAATTAATTAATAAGAAAATCACCCTTCATTCCAGAGGACCAGTGTGGAGAAACTTTACAAAAAACTCCACTCTGCTCTCCCCAATTCCAGCTCCAGTGTAGGTAAAGGAAATAGACAGAATAGCCATCACAAACAAACTGATCTTTCCTCTCCCCTTATCCTCCTTGTCTTTCAGACGCACTCCACGGCCAGAAGCTACCTCCCGAGAAGCTGGGAGGCGATTACAGAAAAGCCACAGTCCGTACTTGGGTCCTGGGATCATAAATCCCAGGTTTCTGAAAGTTGGGAGGACGGCGTGGGGGTTATGGGGGAGTGGGGCTAGTGGTGGCAAGGGTGTGTAGGAGAAAAATAGCTTGAGTTAGCGTAACAATAAAAAAACTGGCACAGCTCCCTGAGCACGCCTGTATGCAGTTAACTTTGTTGTTAACGCTGATGGGAATGCCACCCAGCACATGGACGAAAGCTATAAAATTAGAACAACATCTGTACAAATGCTGCTAACACTTGTTTCAGCTGACCCCTATGGATGCCCACAATGCCAAGTGCCACAGTGGGGTACGGCACTGCGTGGCGTAGAAGACAATAAAGGAAAGGAGTCCGCACCAATATATAGAACAACAAAAAAAAATGTATTCTTTCAAACTGAGCAGTTTGTGCTGAGTGTTTCTGAACATAGAGACAAAAAAGAAGAATGGATCTATACAAAAACTGACATCTGAATTATCGTGTTCTAAGCAGGACAGATGAGAAAACCTCATCTGAAATCAAAGACTTTATATATCAACACAATGTGAAACGTGGGGCTATTGATATGAGGAACGTAGCAGACAAATTTGGCTACAGTGTGCAAAATCATAATTCTGCGTTGAGTCACAGAGCTGAAACCATGCGCGCCAGTTGCATTTCTGTACACTGAAATGGGAGATTGAGACAGCGGCAGTACAAGAAAAGGAGAAGGGGGTGGGGGGGTGAGTTTGGATTCCAGGGATCTGGATTCAATTAAGCAGCAGGATACGGAACGACTGTATGTCTTCAAGCTGTCACTGGAAGCACACAGTGCGTGGCCGGCGGGCCTCAAGCCCAGTGGCGCTCTTGCCCTCTCTCACAGGCACAGGAAATGACATCACGGGCTACGCGCCAACACAGTTGTTTTGCTCTTTTTTTTTAACCTGGTGCAGGGAGATTTCTCAATTTGACAGCCAAAGCAGAAGGAAAAAGAATTCCCCCCTCCTTTTCGCAGATGCTCTTCCAAGACCTCACAGAGTCCAGTGTCTGTCCACTTGCATACACCACCCCTTCCCCCACCACTACCACCCCACCGCAGACTCAGTACGAGGCAGCATTGTGCCTGGTGGGATTTATTTTTTTTTTTTTAACCCTAAGCCTAGTGTTTCATGCTGGGTAATAACTGGAAACACTGGAAATGTGTTAAACTGTCATATATAATATTGGGGAGAACACTCCAGGAGGGCAGTGCAGCCCGTTGCAACACGGTCATCAGATCAGAACTTTTCTACTAGGAGAAAGCAGATCGGACCAACAGTCTGAACGAAGAGTTAATCGCTTTCTCAGAGGTACATTGCAGTCCCTACGAGAGCTTTAAATTCCTGAGCTTGGTAAGGTAATCAGGGTGAAGCGCATTTATAAGCCAGGTGTGGTTGTCCTGAATGGGCCACAAGCACATTCAGAACCCGGAGTCACAAAGTGACTTCTCCAATGGTAACGCCTTTTTTTTTTTTTTTTTGCTGCACCTCTATACTCTGGAGCAGATATACGGAGACCCTGACCCACCAATACAGCATAAACACATTTTTATCAATTTTTCAATGTTGAATAACTGTGACCTACTAAGACCGCAGAAAAATGAAATATGTGACATTTTTATTCCCCCAACATCATTCACCTGTTTGAAAGTCATTGCACATATTTGCGTAAGTGATGTTAGGATACAACGTTCGGTTAACCCAGATCTCTGGAGCACAGAGTTTATCTGTCTAGAGGAATTTGCGAACAACTTGCTTCTGCTGAAGATGTTTGCTCAGATGAAGTCAAAGGTTCCAATGTCTGTATTATAAAGCAGACCACACAAAGGTTCCAATGTCTGTATTATAAAGCAGACCACACAAAGGTTCCAATGTCTGTATTATAAAGCAGACCTCACAAAGGTTCGTGCACACCTGACTGAGGCTGACAGGCTTGTCTCTCCGGCCGGTCTGCACCAGGAGTTTATAGGCGAGGACCCCATCATCTGAGCCGTTCTTGTAGCTGACTTGAGTGATCCTCCCTGCCGCCCAGTCACGGTCAAAAGCCTCCTGCAGACCTGCCAGGAACAAAGGGGGAGCCCTTGACACCACAGTACATGCGCACGTGCATACACACATGCACGCACAGAGGAACACGCACGCAATCCCTGCATTCCCCCTTACCGCACTTTCACAGCTGCAACATATCACAGTCACAGTTTCACATCCTACAAACTCTGGTTCAAATTCACACCTGGGAATTTTACCCATGTTCTGTGGCTATGGGTTTCACCGAGTCAGTTTGGGGTTAAGCTCTTTTCTCATGGGAATAGCACAGCCTCCCCGTTCTTTTGCTCTCAAGACCAATCGGCTATTGATCAAATTGAAACACCGAGAAAGGACAGCTGGATGTTCTCCAGGACAGCACCCACCAGTGGCCTCTGCACAGTCTGCTGCTGAAGAGGCCGGAAGGTGAAGGGGTTCGTTTTCTAAAAATGGAGGACATAGGTAGACATCTTAAAGCACTTTACAGGGAGGTTAACAGAGCTGAACTGGCAAATGTGGTGCCTGCTGCTTGTTTATAGGTGGGTGTGCATCGGTTGTAGTGAAAGCACCAGCATTTTGCACTCATTTCCTTGGCTGGCCAAGCTCTGCACACACCCACTCCCCCCCTTCCCCATTGTCTACATCCAGAAAACGGGTTTACAGCTTCTTCCAAATGTGTTCTAACCCGGCACAGGAACAGATGACACGTTGCCCAGTCTTCACACAGCCTCACACTGAGAAGATGTCACGGTACTGTCCAACACATGTATCTCCACATCCTTACGCTCCTCCCTTCCTGTCCATGGATTTATGAGGCTGGCTGCAAACTTTTGTTTTTTTTTTTTTTTTTTTTTGTCTTTTTTAATCAAGTGGGAGGTCCACAGGTTTGTAGGCTGAATACGTTTGCACAACGCCCCAGTAAGGTGAAACTGAAACAGGTGCTAATTAAAATCTCAGTACTGTCTGCTATGCTAGTTTTAGATTGCTCACACTATCTTAGAATTGCTCACACTTCTCGCTGTAAAACCAGCGGTACGCAAGCACAGCTCCAAGTGTCCATTCTGCTCGTCTCAAACTGGACGTGTTTGGCTAATGCTGCTTTTTCTCCGTTCTTTTTAACGAGGCTGGGCTCGGAGCGCCCTTTCCAATCCAAACCCATGCGGCTGCAAACCTTACCCAGCTGGTTCGTTCGTTAGATTTAAATCCACGGGCCATTAGCAAATGCATTTCGGTTCCAGCCACAGAGGCTGAAGTCAGAGAGGGACTGGAGAGAGTCATCAACAGTTATACTCAGCCCACGGTTTTCCAGCTTTTGCTCAACCTGAGGGGAGTCTACATAAACGCAAAAGGTTCACACTGTAAATCAAGCTAATGACAACTTCTATCTTTATAAAACGTGGCCGTACCATTATAAATATGGCTAGTGCTTCAAATCACACTAATGTTTATTCTTCAACTATATCCAAAATTTTGATCATTTAAAAACCTACTTAAACTGTCCTGGCGGAACTGCAGCATTATAGGCGACTGCTGTAAAGACAAATTCGATTTATTATTGGTGTGCTTACATCATGCACTTTAAAATAGTAAGCTGCTCTTTGGTTTTCTGTAGCCAGAAAGAAGACAGTCCACACCACATTTTATGGAAATAAATGGCTACTCGACCTTCAGTTTGTTGTGAACGACGGCGGCAGATTGTGGCTGGACCCTGTATAAGGGAGGCTGGGTTAGCATTTTGTCAATGATCTCTCTTGGGCCCCGTTTGAGAACCGCTGGCCACTGCCAAGTGTGGCGTTTACGGTAAAGAAATCTCATGCCACAGAGAAAAATAAATAAGCAAGAGTTTGATTGTTCTGTGAGAACTCCCAGAGCCAGCAGAATCAAAACTAGTATTTACTCCACATCTCTTCAGCAGAACCATCCACTGTTTGCTCTTCTTCCTTGTAAAACTTGACTAGCTGTCTCACTCCTTCTTTCTTCTCTCCACTCTCTGTCTTTCTTGACTTCCTGCCACCTAAGGCCCCTTTGCAGGATGTTCTAGTTAGCTCTCTTCTTGGGGACTACGGTCCAACCCGTCAGACCGTACTAAAGCGCAGCATGGAGAACATTGGCATTCCTCCTGAGCCACACACACACACACACACACACACACACACACACACACACACACACACACACACACACACACGGGTGCACATGAAAGCCCAAAAACAAGTGCAAGACAAATTTAATAATACTACTTTTAAACAAGTGTAACTACTGCTCAGCCCCCAGACAGAAGCACAGTTCAGTGACTTCACTGACCACAGGGGAAGAGGAGGCCAAGACCTTGTACAAATGCAGCACTCAGAAGCAACATCAGCCTTTTCAACTGGGGCCTTTAGGAGGAGACACAATCACTGCAGTCTGTATAAGTGTCTACACAACAGTTATGCAAAGGGAGCAATCTGAGCAATTTGAGGTGTAAGGTCCTCATGCAACTCTTGCATTTTGGGATGGACAGTTCAACGTGGGGTGCGTATGACACAGGACATAAGAGGAACTCCCGGTGCTCCAGATGGCATTTTGGGATACTCAGCATTGTGCAAAATGTCAGGTGGCAAAGGAACTGGTCAAATCTGCTTCTGACAGCCTACTCACAGAGCTGGCTTTGGGCATAGGCAATATTGGCAAATGTGCTCAATAGGATAAAATGGGGCCTCGTCCAGCCATAATGGTGCCACTGGCTGAAGAGTACACAAACACATGGGGAGTGCGAATGTAATCTTACCTAAGGCACCAAGTGATTCAGAACTGTTACTGTCTACACAGGAGCAAAATGGACTGTGTAACAAATGCAGTGTACCAAGGACTGTCCCTAAAACATTGTTCTACTGTTATGGTACTTATGTAGAGCCTGTCTCTCTGTCTTATGGCGAAAAACCCCGTTACTCAGCCACAGGACCCCTGGCGGGCAGCGGGACACGCCTACCTTGCAGCCAGTCACGGAAGAAGTGGAGCCACATGCGGGGCAGCTGTCCGTCGTCTCCACGCAGCACGTATTTGACGGCGCCGAAGCGACGATGCATGTCGTAGAGCAGGCCCTGGGCGTGTGCGTAGTCCGCCTTCTGTGTCACCACGTACATGTTGTAAAAGGAGAAGTACTTGAACTGGGCCCCGATGAACTCGTACTCTCGCGTCTCCCGGGGGACGATGTCGGTGAGCTCCAGGCCGTCCCGTACGCGTGTCGTCCCATACAGGCTGACGGTGAGGAGGCATACGAAGAGCACGATGACCACCACCTGGGAGGGTAGCACAACAGCTATGATCAGTACGCCACCATCACTGTGAAACTGCTGAGTCACGCTGATCTTTTTGTTGGTAGCCTTTACCTTGTAATATTGTTACTTTAGATCGTGAAAAAATAAGTTTCGCACTTTTTAGAAATAACAGTATTAATGAAGCAGTTTGTGGTATGGTATGGGAAACAATGAAACTAAAACAACATTATGTTCTTGGGACCTACGCTACCACAGGTAGGTTAGTAAAATGTTTGCTACATAAACTAAAATGCTAAAAGGAGTTAAACAGTTAAACCTTAGTAGACACAAGATGTCACTGGCTTTTTGAGAAAAAAGTCTAACTTGTAGCTGTTATAAAACAGTAGCTCAGAAGACCCATGCAAGAAGACGTCTGGAAACGATGGCATTTTGGATCGGATTTCAAATTCTCTGCCAGAGCACCTCTCTGGCAAAGCCAAGGGTTCAGCAACCTCTGGGCCAATTATATTGGCACTGGCATCTGGGCTTGTTCACAGAATTCATTAACTTGGCCTCATGAACACCAATGGCTTGAACAGGCCACACAGGGTGGGGTAATTTGGCTTGAGGGGCTCACCTTTGTGGTTGGCTGAAGCAGGAAGGGAGCGTAGTGCTTCTCGGCAAATGAGGCGAACGTCCAGCGAGAACACGGAGGTTCCACGCAGCGCAGGACAGGCTCCACGGACCGTGAGAGGAGATCCCGTGTGGAGCTGCTGCTCTCGGGACTCTGAAAGCCAGTGCCGTCGGTCTGAGGCGGACCTGTGTAGTCGGAGCCGCTTCGCCCCCCATAGCAGCCGCTGTTGTTGTTGTTGTGGTTGTTGACAACACGGGGGCCACCAGCAATGGGCTGCACCGAGATCTCGGAGTGCGGCTCGGCCGTTGTGTAGAAGGCCTGCGTTCGCGGGTCATACTGCGTGCGCAGCTGCACTGTCGACTGCATCGTGATCTGCGTCTGCTGGGAGAAGCTGTGGCTGCTGTAGGAGGGAGGGGGGCTGTAGCGACTGCCCTCCACGTTCTCCAGGTACGCCTGGGGTTCCATCTGGATTACCCGGTTGGCACAGGGGCTTGAAGGGGGAGACAAGTCAGAGGTCATCACCACCAAATGTGGACGATCACAATGATCTGGTCACGAGCGACAAGGGCTACATTTAAGACAGTACATCCTCGACACAGGCTGTCTCTGAAGGGTTCAGAGCAAGTGTAGCGTAAAATGTGTCATCAGTGGTAAACCTTAACCATTGTCAAAAAGGGAAGAACACACAAAGCTCACCTAACTGCAGCTCGGCCTGCTATTTAACAAAACAATGAAATGAGGGTAAGAGGAAAGTCGAGCATTAAGTTTAATTTCCTGCAAATGACGCCGTGATGAGTGTGCAAAGAAAGTATGCACCTGGGGTGAGCCAAAGGACAAAACCCTCCTTTTTATTTCCACAAGGACAAACTGCACTGCGTCACGTGGGAAGAAACGGAGCCGGGGGCACCGAGCGAGCTCCTTGAAAGAGTCCGACCGCGTACCTGGGCTCGCAGAAAGGCCTGGCTGCCTCCTGTGGGCCTGAGCACATCGCTGCAATGCAACTATGAGCGCCTACCTGACAAAGCAGCAGAAAATGTCGAAGCGGCGATCCTCTCGGCGATACAGGTCCATGCTGAGGATGGCAGGGAAAATGAGCAGCACCATGGCGAAGTTGAAGACCACCACAACTGCAGCCTGAGCGAAGGGAAGGGCGACAGAAGCATAAGGCACAGAATGCGTCTCCTGGCCTGCACCACCAACATTACAGGCAACCCATACAACCATGTTACACATATGCATGCAAACACAGACTTTACACACAAAAGTGTGTATTAAAAGAAGAATAGATGCTAATTAAGGAATGACTGACAGCTGCATGCAATGCCACATCAATTAAACGTCCAGTTGTGAGCATTTAGCTGAGAAATTAGCAAAATGTTTTTAGCTATATAAATAAGATGTGGCAGACGTCTGCGCACCTGTGGCAGACGTCTGCGCACCTGTGAAGCCATGGATTCAGTGCTATATGCAGAACTAGACATGATGTCAATGCTCCGCAGAAGCCAGGCAGCACACTGGCATAAATCTAATGCCCAATGAAGGGGGCGGTGGACAGTTCCTACGCCAACACGTGGTGAAAAAAAAAATTACACACACACACACACACACACACACACACACACACACACACACACACACACGGTTCTCCAGGAAAATTAAAAAAAATCTTCTGAGGTCATTGTGAAGCAAAGTGCAAAAGGAGGACACAACTTAAACCCAAAGACACTCCATCCAAACATCATGACATTAAAACAGGGATCAGCTTGAGAAAGAAAATAAACTAAAATATATATACAAGGCAAGACCATACCATTAAAAACCGGTCTGGAGCTGAGTTATGTATTGCACGGATCCTCTCACCACAGACGTTCCTAATCACCCACCCTAGGCGCACACACTCCCAGCTCCGCTGCTGTGAAGGCGCTTTGGCCAAAGGCGTACGTGCAGGTGCCTGCCAGTTACTGATGAGCTCCAGTGTAACAGCAACAAAGGAAACATGCGCCCCTCTGCACAAGAGCGCAGCTGGCATAGTGTTCAGGAGAAGTAACCCACACCATCAAGGATTACACCACAAAAGGAGGGCAACAACGACAACATGGGTTTCTGCCAGAGGGGTACCTATACTGGAAGGAGATGGGGGAGGGGTGGCTCAAAAAGGAGACGAGCTTCCTTAATTAAAATTCGACCTTCAGCCTTCAATCTGTGAAGCTCTTAAATCCACCGGTAGCAGGAGTGCCCTTGGATTCGGCATGGCCATTAAAGATCCTTCTACTCTCCCTCCAAGCCAGCGAAGCCGAAAAGAGCTGCCTGTTCTGGGGGCTGCAGAAGCTGGAGCCCTGGGCCCAGTGAAACGTCCGTTTGTTTGAACTAGCATCCCGAGGGACGTGATTCTCTGAGGGAGGCCTGTCCCGGGCAGGCGGCTTCCTCTTTTTGCGAAGCACATGCCAGGAGTCGTGCAGCCCTAGACTGCGGAACTGCACTCCGGGGAGGCGAGGCCCAGCACCGCGCGGCACCGCTGGAGACTGTAACAACACCGTTGGAGCTCCTGCTGCTCCTGCCGATGACGAGAGAAGCGAATTGCGGTGGGCTTGGCTGGCTTCAGCGAGCACCCCCAGCCCCCCCCCCGCAGTCCCTCCCATCAGGAAAGCAGGCTCCTGAAATATTAAAATGGAGCCAATTGTGGATGCACGGATCTGAAGTTTAAAACGGCTTCTGTGACTGACTCTGGAAGGAGCACGTGCAAATGTGTGGATGTTCAGCTCTCTATACCGCCCCTGTGGGTCAAAGCAGGGGATTCTGGGAGGGAAAAAGGAGAAAGTGGTGGTGGAAGGACAGTGTAAATGGAGAAAGAAGTAAAAACAGAAAAGACAGAGAGCACAGAAGACCAGAAGTAGTTAGCAGGAGTGCAAACAGTGAGCAGAGAGAGAATGTGTTATAGATAAAAGGGGGAATTCACCCAGCCTGGACACTTAGTGCCGCCGCTGACCATTACATACCCTGCTCCTGATGTCATTGTGACCTTTCTACTTGCCAGGCTTATGTCCGGTCGAATAACGTAAGAACAGCAAACACACAGCCAGTCATTGGGGGCTTTCCTTCCACTGAAACAAATATGAAAGACCTCTGAGGATTATAGGACAGCTAGTGAAGTAGTTGTGCTTCTTTTTGGTGAGCAGGTTCATTTCAAGGGATGAATAAAGGGCCAGAGAAATGAGTTCCACATGCCTTTGATGTAAAGTGCGTTACTAGGAGGCGGGGCTTCTACACTGATGTTAAAGATTAGACTACACAAACCAACTCATGAATCAACCTAGTCAAATTCTATTCACATTCTCCCTTCTTTCTGTCATTTTCAGCAAGGGCACAGATTTCAGCAAGGATGTCTGCCTAACAATATTGTTGGATTACCAAATTGTCCGTACCAATATTTTTATCCATCTCCAAACTTTTTAAACCTAAACAGGATTGCGTGCTGATTTGGTGCTTACCAAAATTGAAATCAAAACTACGAACATGACTTTCGGATAACTTAACGCTTTAAAATTATTCTCTTAAGAGTTTGGGAACAGTTCATTACCGCCAATATACTTTCATCTGACAAACATCTAATTACAGCGACCATCTCATTTGTAATGTTAAAATGTCTGTCAAGTGAAAGTATATGAATTTCAATTCTGCACACTTCAAAAGCAGAGACTCATCTTAATTAGACTCAGAACTGTTGTCATGAATTTATTCAGGAGTAAGCGTTGACTTAGTTATCAAATATTTTTATTCAATGCGCAATTATTTTGAAACAATTCATCCTTTAAAAATCGCTCATTATGTCACTGGTATAAAATCCATCGTGTGAATAAAGTTTTGTAGTTAGTAGTGGTTCTATTTCGTCTCGGGGGTCATGCGGTTATTTTGTTAGAACTTCCAGTTGCGTTAATCATTATTTTCAGATATTAATGCATCTTACTTACATACCAGTCAATAAGAGACCGGAAGAAAAAAATCTAATAATTATTCAGATTTTTATGTACGGTCTCTCTGCTATATTTTAAATGCATTACGTGATGACGCTTTAAGGGTTCCACCTATAAATCAGGTTTACTTATTTCACGCAATTTATTGACTGTGACCGGTAGTATATCGCAATTAAATATTTTGCAGTTTAGCAGGGGCCGAGCTTGTTGGAAAGTGGAGTGATCCGGTAAACAGAACGGAGATCACCATATCTGTAATTATACATAAAGTACAGGATTAACTTCGTTGTTGTTTCCCTGTGGTTACACTTCTCACTTAATTCAAAACAGGTGGAAGTATGTTTTCAGTGTATGGTAAAATTGTAGTCCGGGTGAAAACTACAAAGGAACGACAGCTGGTTTAAGCACTAGTTTTTATTACTTTTTATCCGATTTTATATCGGATAGTAATCGTGAGCAGGGAGCCCTTACCCGTATCCATTCTCTTGCGCACCCGTCGACCTCAAAGGAGAAGTCGCCTGCGGCGCTTTAGTGGATAGTCCCATAACTGAACCAAGCGCCCTATCTTTGAAGTCTTTACCAGTCCACTCCTCTTCTTCGTTTAACGTAGGTAAATATCCGCACATCAGTTTGAGACTACCAAGCCCAGACTGATTAATATGAGTTGGGTTTTCGCATCCCGCACGAACGTAATCGAGGTATATGTTGGAGGTTAAAAACATCTGGTAAGCATTTTCCTCCATAGTTGCCTGGATCTCGATCTGTGCCTGATCGAACATCGATGATTCTATCTGCTGCTTTCTAATATTATCCCTTATATAGACTTTAGTAGCAGTCTTAAGCTGCTTTGAAACAATGCTATTGTTTTCAATATATCTTTTGTAAATGGCTTTGGCAACTCGTAGCGTTTTTGTATCCTTGATGTTCATTTGCCTGAAGCCATTGCAAGCGAACCAAAAATCGACAGTGTCTATGCATTTCTCCCTTTCGAGGAAGGTTCTAAATAGTTGAGCGCCGTCTCGGTCCCCCAGCAAAGAAAGCAACGATTTAGTCCATCGGACGAGCGGCGAATCCGGAGAGGCACTGCCTTCTGGTTCTCCGAGTCCGTCTTCATTTCTCCTGGTTGTAGAACCAAGGGATTCGGTGGCAACCGGTTTAGGCTGACTGTGATGTCTGATCACGGCAAGTTTTCCCGGACTGGGGCATGATGCGTCTCCCTCTTCCCCGGGGACAGGCGGACGGGGGGCATCTTCTCTGAAGCTGCTGACGAAATGGTCCGTAAGTGCCCGGTTCATAGCTTTGACTTTTGGCTAGCTCGCTCCTCGTCTGCCACCTCTTAAGCTTGGCTAAGCTCTCCGCTTTCTCAAATCAGCAGGGGGAGTTCATCCACTCCGTCTTCTCTCTGAAACAGAAAGCACCGAACTAATCAAAACCAGACCCAAAGGACTTCAAACACATGAAGTGTAGCCTGTACGTGCAGATGGAAGACGATGCTTATACACTTCGTTGGGTTCACCTGAATTTACGATTGTCACAAATCTACCTACATTCTTCAGTTTTACTGTAACTGTATTTATACATATACCCACGTTGTTTTAGAAAAAAAAAAATGTTGCCTTAGTTGCAACATGAAAAAACCTACTGCCTCAACACATTTTATAATTCATTGATATCTAAAATGAATGATTTTGTTTCTGTAGCACAGCTACAAGATTAAACCTTAAGCAATGTACGCATCATTCCCACAAACGTCCTTTTGTGACTAGTTTCGCATCTACATCTGTACATATTTAGATTTTTACTCTTAAAAAAAAAAAAAAAACGGACGACAAAGTCACCAAATACAAGTGCTCCCGCTTAATATAAAAACAAGGGAAAGGGGACGAACTTGCAATAAATATTAAAGTAAATCACATTCCTAAGTATAGGATGTCGGGTTATGCTGATCGTTATACAGTGGGTCATGTAGCAAATTAAGTCCTCGACGAGTCATTTAAATGGTTCTTGTGATTAAGACAAATTTATTTCAAGTGAATACATAGGGTTAAACATCGCTACTTTATTCGCGACTTCCACACACGTACTTTTATTTTGCTTTAAACACTAAAACAATTATGTTCCGCCTACATCAAGTTCAGGCATAATCAAATTTCCAACAAAACGCCGCATCATTTACTGTCGGAAACAAACTTGTCTAACGCCAAAAAGCAAATCATCAGGTTAAAACATTATACATAAAGTTTTTAAAATGCCTTATGAAGAAGGAAAACAAAACGTTGGGTTACTTTAGATCGCGACCGACACAGAAAGTCCTCTACGGCAATGAAACAGTAGCACTTATACTTAATATTCTGCGATAAAAATCAGAATGAACATAGTACATTTTGCTCTTAAGTACCCCGTCCCATTCCACAAGTGACCAAAACGTACTCATTGAAGTGTACCCTGTGTGGAAATTATGTCTCTCCTTTACGTTCCATAAATGTATTCAGGTAGCGTACCTGACATACTAAACGAATGTAGAACGGAAAAACATTTTATCTTACAAGATAAATATCACAATTCTTCAAAGCGAGCACAGGCTCGACCACATCAAAGCGGCTCATACTAACAGCGCGGGGACGCGTACGTTCTTCAAACTCACCATCGATCCATAAGTTTTCCCTTGTACAGAATTCCTCAATTCTCTGAAAAGAATTATGAAAAAGCGTTATCCACTATTTCCACGTAGTGACGATCCTCTTAAGATCCGGTTTGGTTTGTATTGTGTGCCATGTGTCGAATTCAAATTCAACGCTTTTTGCCCGAAATACAGAGCAGCTCTCCTCTTCTCTTCATAAGTTATGTTTGAGGCAGCCAAGCCAAGCGATAGACCTCCTCCAGGCTATTCCAATACGAAATGGGCTCAGGGTTTAACTGCAGACATCAAAGTAAGGAACCGACGGCTTGGTCCCGGAAGGTAGGTAAAAAAGAATAATTCCCCCCCTTGCGCTTAACAGAGAATATGTAATGATTTTGATTTTACGCAGCACATCCCTCCTTTGATCAAGGTATGTTCACGCGAATCGGGTATCGATAATAGCTGACCACTTCCACCAAAGCATTCAATAGTGTTTTTATTATTTCATCTGAAAACGCGAAGTTGTTACTAAGTTGCAAGGACCTTATCAAAGACAAGCAATCTTGAGCCAACTCCCCGAGGCTTTGGAACGTCAGAAGTAAATGATCTGCCGCCCCAGTAGAATTATCCTTGCAATCCTTCTGTTGCTACATAAACTTAAAAGGCACGGGGCTCTTTTCTTTTAAGGCGCAAATATTTAGCGATTTAACCCTTTCGTTTCTGGACCTCACAAACCGGAGTGGATCTTTAACATGAGACGTCATTGAGTTAGCATCCTCGTGCGACCTGCTTTTCACAATGCATTACGTTCCTTCAATTTAGTATATATTTTATATGAATACTTTTTCTCTTTTCAAATTTAGCTAGTAAAGAAGAAAATAAAATTATAAAAAACTGAAAAAGTAATAACGTGTACGCCACCAAAAGAACATTTTAAACCTTAAATTTTTAAACCTCATTAAACACACACTATCTATCTATATATATATATGTATATGTGTGTGTGTGTGTTTTATTTTTTTTATGTCGGTTTCCACCCACGGGGCAGCACACACTGACACAGAGCTTAACCGAAGGCACGTTTAACTAAGGTCCTACATGGGGCAATGAGTACAATAAACACTTAAGTAAATGTAAGATATGAAGTATACGGTCGGCGGAGAATGGAAAACGACGGACGCAGCCTACCCCGTTTTTAATTCTGAAAAGATTAATTGCAGAGATCTGACGAGAGATGAGGCGGTTGTCTTTGCCATATTATACTTCAAAGGATGTATTGCTTTGATGTTCGAGCGTTGGTTATGGGTCCAAGATGGAATTGAAATAAATGAATTCACGTGAAGGGGACAGTTTCATGCTTTTATGCTTGTGATTAGAAAACAGACATGAGAACACACAAGAGTGTTTAACTGCCTGCAAACGCATAAATGGCAAATACAGCTTCATTGGACAAAACTAGTGACAAAGAGTGGTAGGTCTTTAATATCATGTTGTACGACTCAGGAAAGTTTTCCAAACAAGCTAAGAGCCTCTCTTCCATTTTGTAGTGTAACACACGGCAAAGCCAGTGTACACCATGTGATACCGTTTTTAAATTTCGCGTCTAATAGTCTATGAATAACATTTGGAGTACATATGTGCAGACCAGTTTGCAGACAAACCAATGATGTAAGAACCATGGGATGTGATTAACAGGTGATGTGATTTCTAATGCACCGGTATGTAAACTCTGGTAAAAGAACGAGGTGTAAAAGTTCACCCAACATGTTCAACTTCAGGTTAATTTTTTATAAACCCAGAGGATTGTTGACTTTGAATATAGTAACGCTGAATTGTGTATGACCCATAAACCAATAATAGCTTTTTTCAAAATGTTGCATGAAATCTAAACATACTCTATTATCGTTAAAACGGCACTCCTAAATAGCAATTTAATGGGAACAGTCCCAAATCGGTTCGTCATGTGCTGCAGTGTTCATAGTAGGATCAAATTAAACAAAAACTCCACTGGTACTTCATAAATTGATATACTAGATCTCTGTTACCAGTATTTTTAGTTTTAAGATAAGCAATGCTGTACTCAGAATAAAATACAATTATTTATCCCTAAACCTGTGGCAGAGAAGATGGCAGTACAGCTGACCTTGAAAAGTGAGAGGGACAGCAGGAGGCGTGCTGATTAAGGAGATTAATATTAGCAGTTCAGCTATTGTCTTTTGTTCCCTGCACATCCCCAACCCTATCTCTGTTAGGGCAGCAGCTGGTTATCCTTCAGTGGTAAAAAAATAAATAATAAATAAATAAATAAAAAATGGCATGAACATAAGAAGTTGTACAGTGATGTATTCTTGGACCCAAATGGATGTTTTCCTGCAACCAAAAATTTAAAAGGAAAATGACTGCACAAGATGGGGGAGGGCAGGGGGCTAAGAGACTGGGAGTGTGGCTTTGTTTGCGACAGTGCCATAAAACAGGGTTACTGGGAGGACAGTGGCATGCCAGTGCAGCAGAAGGTCAAATTCACACTTTATATTTCCCTTCTTCACCACATTAACCCTAAAGAAAGCCAGCTTCCATCATGTATTTACTGGGTACACTGGAATGTGCCAAATGTTAATCTTTGCTTTGAAATTGTAAATAATTTACAAAATATGAATTATGCCTGAACATGAATTATGCCTCTTTTGTCATATTAGAACACGAACACACACACACAGTCTATCTTATATGAGAGGCCTGCGTAATATGAATAATTGTTTGTATTTGTTACAGACACCCATACCATAAACGTCTCCTTAGTCAACGCTATGTGGCCTGAGCTGGCTGTAGGGTCACCATAAACACCAATAAACAGTAAATGCATCAGTAAGTGTGCTTGCACCTCTCTTTGAACAAACCCTGTGATCAGTAACTGCTCTCAATTACTGCATTGTCCCTGTCGGTTTTCAGCTTCGGGTCAGGCTATTAGAGGGTGCCTTTGAAGTCATTATCCCTTTATCTCAAGCCAGACCAAAGAATTTGTGAACAAT
>JABJVR010000035.1:11719770-11731452 GCA_025773905.1 Chitala chitala
GTGGTTTTTAGCTGGGGCTTTGGCTTGTCATCACGCACACCCCCCCCCCCCACCCAGCCCAGCCCAACCACTGCTGAGTGCTGCCAGCTCTGAGTCACCCCCCTACTTGTCTACACAACCTCTCCCCTTCCACTGCCGGCAGCGCCAGGCTGTGCACGATGCGCACTGAGTCCAGCTCGAGTCCGTCACCCCGGGGCGTCTCGGGCCCTTCTCAGTGCGCACGGG
Source organism: Chitala chitala (assembly GCA_025773905.1). Taxonomy (NCBI): domain Eukaryota; kingdom Metazoa; phylum Chordata; class Actinopteri; order Osteoglossiformes; family Notopteridae; genus Chitala; species Chitala chitala. Next base: position 11,719,996 of record JABJVR010000035.1, read on the forward strand.
TGGACACGCGCGCACAATCGCATTCGATGGAGCCAGGGGACGAGCATTTTGGGGGGGGTGCGTGTGAGGAGACTGCAGCTGTGCAGCAGGAGACCGCAGCTATGCAAAGGGCTTTCTGCAGAGGAGGGCTCTGTTGGAACTGGCACGGCAAGCCCCGCTTTAATCCCTGGACTGAGCCTCCGTAATTCCCTGCTGGAATGTTTTCCTTTCCCGGTTAACGCTGCCCGCAGAAGTGCAGGGCGCGAGCACAGAGGAGATGAAAGCTGGCCCAGCGTGGGCAGAATTTGCTGTGGGAACAGTGAAGAAAAAAAGACAACCCTGACAAACACCCCACACAGGCAAGGTGCTGAGTCGTCTCCTGGTTCTTTGCACGCACATGCACAAAATAATCTACTGCTTAACACGCAGCACTTCAGGTAACAAGGAAATGAGGCAGGATATAGTCTATTAAGAAAAGGAAATTGGTCAGTACAAATCAAATTAATATCAGTCAGGGAGATTCTTCCTTTTCCTTGAAGATAACTTGGCCTCACTTAACTATCTTCTGGATGATTTACACAGAGCTCATCCTCCCTCTTTCACAACTGCCCTCATCTATCCCAGCTCACAGGAGGGAAGAAACACAAACCTCATAGTAATTATATGAAAACAATCTAGTACATTCCCAAACACAGATCGCACAATAATTCATGCCTCCATATGAGGGTCGTGCACAACTGTGATCTCATTTCCTGTGAATGCTCAAAAAACCGCATGTCTCACACACTTGTGTGGCTTGACGTGCAGGTGTGTGCCTTGGGACGCCGATGCCATTCACGTACACACAGTACGTGCAACGCTTGCTGAAAATGCCATACTGCACTGCGTTTTACATGCCCACAGGGTGCGGAAAACCAACCACTCACCAGTGGCAATACACCATAACACCTCTGTGAATGCCATCCCAGGAGCAGTCATTCATACACAGTCATTTATTCCATCCACCACTGTCCCAAGAGATGTTAATGATGGGACTGAACACTGGGTATGCTGTGCTACAGGGGGTGTGTGACTGAACGTACACGTGTGTTATGGAATGACTGGCACATGGGCACAAGCTTGGGCAGCTCCTGGGCCAAAGTGTCCTCTATACATAACAGCAATAACTTCTCTGCACTCCAGCGAAGAACAAGACACCACAAATCGCAAACCCTTTTCACCTTTTTTGTATCGTGTTCTGCATCGATGTTGCTTACCTATTATTTTCTAGTGCCCTGAACAGTAAAACTGGCTTTACCTCAAACACTCTGCTTAACAGATATCTTATATGTGCATAGTGTGTTGCACTGTACACAGACCAGACAGGAGAATATCGCACAAAAACATCAGAACATTGAGATCTCATGGCTGCTCTGCTCTGGAGCTTGCAGCTGTGGAAACGGTCAGCACGACAATGTGCGCACACGTCCCCGGCCTCCTTGCTAGGGGTCAAAGGGCATGAGGCATGAAAAAGAAGGGAGGCAGGGGCTCTGGAGTGGGCTGGCCGAGGCCCAGCACATCATCTGTGGCCTCTGGTGGGGTCATTCTTTGGTCTTGCCGTAAATCACGCGGGGTCCTGGCTTGCGCCCTCCAAAGAGCCACATCAAAGCCAGGGAGGTGCCACTCTCCGTCTGACCCCCCTTCCCCGCTCAAGAGTGGGGAAGCAGCACACTAAGAGCAGGTCACTCTGAAAAAACCCCCACCCTCTCCTAAGTAATTTTAATCAGCCCCTCACCTGCTCTATCTCAAGAACCCTGTTCCTGTGCTTCTCAGTCCATGCCCAGGTCAGACCAAAATCAGGCCCAGCTTACGCTGCAGCCAAACCACTTGAAACCAGCCTGTTTGACAGGCACAGGTTGTGTCCTTACACAGCAAATTCACCACAGCCCAGCAGAAGGCAAGGCTCGACCACGTAACACGGCACCCGATACACGTACATACATGCCATGTACACAAGCCTGGCCTCGACACCAATGACAGAAACGGACAACCCGCAAAACGGTTCAGGAAACGGTGATGAAAAGCGAAAGCAGCACTCCCACGCCATGTTGAAAGAAAGACTGCTGCACATATGGCTGTGCAGAGAACAAGAGCAAGTTCCTCATAATGATCTAAATAAAGCTCATATCCACAGCATAGTGAATATCAGTCATATCCATTTCCACAGTAATGCAAACCAGCCATCCCTATGAAAAGAAGCACAGTCTGACCATAACATGCCCTGTAGGGTGTAACAGTTCTGAAGAGATTACTGAACAAATAGTAATAGATCAGCCATATACAGTTATTTAAATTTCTTTGTAGATGCATTACAGAGATAAGTATAACATTCCCACAATATATTGCAATCCATAGTATATGCTCCTTGGTCCAAGAAAAGGACTGTGAAATGTTCTTCTTTGCATTTAGCTCAGCTCCACACTGGGTAATTATATTGAAAGGTCCAACTTGTCTGATTACAAGGGTTGCTCACCATCACAAATGAACTGCAGATGCAGGACATGCCAGGACAGCCCTGACCCTCCTCCCCCGTGACCCCCCACCCCACACTACGCCGCTTTTACTACCTCCCACCCAGCAACCCACAACCCCCTGTGCTCCGATGGATAGTGTTACCTGGAGCGACAGAAAACATCACGCTAATCAGGTTCAGAGAAGGCCGTGACACCCAGCTTAGTTTAGTCTTGACAAATGGGATTGATTTGAGGGGGGGGGGGGATATTTTACATATAAAAACAAAAAAGCCAAAGTATTAGGACCCTTTGACTGCTGTGAAGGGACATGAAAACAAAGTGACCTGCAAGGAGAATGCTCTGAGGGCTGGGATGGGGATTAAGGCCGCCATGAAGAACGCTGTGACGTTGCTGATGGACGTCAGCGCGACGCTGGCTCCGGTCCTCTTCAAGCACTCGCCTGTGCGATCCTGCACATGACAGAGAGGCACACACAGAAACAGTGTCACATTTTAAACAAAGTTTCAGACACCATTTTCCTGTTTGTACTGATACCTTTAAACAACACTGTAGGCTAGCTCCATTCTGAGTGTTTAAACAATACAGAACCAACGAAGGTGTTCTGTTAAGGAAAAAAAAACTGGAAATTATAGACTTTAACAACAAATATTGTATTGAAAATAAATCTCTTCCATTCCCCCGCCCCCCCACCCCATTTCTGAGTTTTTCTTCTCCAGTTAAGATGCTGTTTCTCCCACACATTTCCTAAGGAGCTCAAGTCACAATCACTCAGACAGGAGCCAAATTACTTCTACACATGCTCACGTGCTCCCTTCTAACAGGAAAGGCTTAATATGACAATTTAATGAGCCTAGCTCTTGATTAAAAAAGATTCCTGGCTTAAATCTGCATTTTTCAGGGTTTTAGTGAGGCAGAAGAATGCATCAGACTAATCACACTTAATATAACAATGTGTACACAGTTGCACTCTCGCTCTCTGGCGCATACAAACACGCCCTAAAGTGGTATTTATTTGCGGAGCGTCACGGACCACACACAGTGAATCTGTTCTTTGCTTATTGTTGGGAAGCAGTTGTGCTTTTCCTTCCAGGGAAAATGGTTTACTCTTCGTCCTGAGCGTGCTTCAGCGAGGAGACTGCCGGTGGCTCTGCTTACCTTTCAGTTTTAAGAGCGCACTGGTGTCAAGAAATTCTAAACATATACAGGCAAATACATGTCTAATGCTCAGAGCCGCACGTCGACTTTCAGCCGAAAACAGGGTAACAAAACGCTTCTATCAGTTGCCTTAAAACAGAAATCTCATTTACATAAAGAAAAACTAAACTGGTGTTATTCTCAGATTCCCTAACTATATTGCAGTTTTTTTTTTTTTTTAAGATGAGGACGGGTTTTTGTGAGGGCAGGTTTTTACACATTCTTTCCCATGAATGACGTTTCCTCGCTCTCAGATAAGTGCTGTCTTAGAATTGTAGAGGCTCCCTTGACACAATCTTAGATGGCTGCTATATCTCAGGAAATTAAAAAGACAATATTCCGCTCAGATTATCATTTCTAATTGAAAGAACAGAGCCTGGTGCATGTTTCATTATCAGGTTTCTGTGCTGAGCATAGATTTTATCTGGAAAATTGCCTCAGAAAGGCCTTCCCGTCATGGATACTAGGTGAGAAAAGGCCTGTCTGGAGATCAAGAGATGGTGCCTTCACCTCAAACGGAATCCTCTTGTTCTGACCCGTCTCGCTGAAGGCATGAGCTAGGAGGAAGACATCATCAACACCAACTCCCAGGGCTAGAAAGGGCAAAACCTAAAAAAAACAAAAAAAAAAAAACAAAAAAAAAAAAACAAAAGCAAAACCCTTCATGTGTGGTACGGTAATCATTACTGAGCATCAAATGAACAGAAAGCTTCATCAGACAGTTTAAAGCCGGCGGCCCATAGTGATACCTGAGTTGTGGCAGCATTGAAGGAGATGCCAATGAGGGAACAGAGGCCCAGGCCAGCAGCGACCGACAGTGCCACCAGCAGGACCCCTGCCAGTCCAACAGCGCCCTGAGACTTGGCACAGTCCCAACGCAGCATGGTCAAGCAGGCATAAGCAAGCTGAAGTAGAAAAAACACAAAGAAACAAATACAATTATTACAGCACAAAAACAGCTCACGGTAAATCAATGTCCCTCCTCTTATATTTCACAACCTGGCACCTGGCACCTCATACCCCTTACAATCCACCACTATGTCTTTACCTTCAAATATATGTAAAGAAGACCAGCAACATTGTTGTGGGCCTGGACCAACTTAACACCACCATTACACCCTGTACCCAAAGCAAGCATGAGCACAGGCGTTCTTAATCACATCGTCACATATATTCCTGCCGTCCACAATAGACCAGATTTGTGCTTACCAAAGCTACCACTCACCATGAGCAGGTAACCGCTGGCAACGCGGATAACACTGACATCAGAGAAGGACTTCAGGATGTCATCCAGAGTAGTAGTTGTAAATGAAAGCACCTTCTGAGAAGAGTTGACGGACACACTCTGTTGCACTGCCTACAAAAATCCAAGAAAAAAAAGACACCTTATTTAGGCATGTTTCTTTTAAGTATACCGGTCAGCTTATCTACCTGAAACAAGGAACCACAACCAAATGTTCGAACCATTTCAAAATTCCATAAATACCTTAAACAAGAAAAACGCAAGAAAATTAGACTGTATCTCTGGCAAGTGACATTTTTGTGTTTATCTTCACCAGAACACCAGCGCTTCCTAGCCTACACCAAAATTTTGAGGATGCACTGAATACTGCACAGGCAAAATGCCTCAAAACACAAATAAAAGTTCCACATTTCCAACAGACTCTGGTTGAGGGAAATCTAATATCAAATACCGCTTTTCCTAACAAGCCTATCATTGTTCTTAACTGAAAGTGGCCACAAGGTCGTCTTTGGAGAACAGAATTCATTTCCCCTACAAACTGAAGCAAGTGCAGATGTATGGACAAATATAAAAAGGTTTAAACCTCTGAGTGTCTGTACACTGTGCTACTGCAATTCCACCCACAACTCTGTGAAGATCACAACATGCAGACATCTGGACCTAACCCTGTGAACGATGCTGGATAGCTGTGTGACCAGCCCAAAATTAATCAAATACAGTATTTATTTAATAGCAAATCTCAAGACATGCCAGCAATTTTTGAATGTTTACTGGGATCTGATTTGTTTTATATTTTAGGATTTAAGGAGGGCTGGGGGGTGCATGAAGGATTTCCTTTAGCTCTTGCCATCCTGTTGTAACACACATTTTGACACACTGTACTCTCCTCAATCACAGTGCCTCTAGACCCCCCCCCCCCACACACACACACACACACCCCACCACCACTCCACCTCTGTGGGGGGGTTCTTGCTGAAGCAAGCAAAGGTCAGGCCCTGGAAAACGCAGACCACATGATGTCACGCACAAAACCACCAATGGGACCGCAGCTGTGAGAGCAATTCTTCGGCCTACTAATGCGTTCCAGACAGCTGGCTTCCACTGCGGCGGAGCAGGGCGAGCTCAGCCGCCGCTCTGGGTCACGAGGGTCTCCGACTCAGCCCGGGCCACCGGCGCACACGTGCGAAGGTGGGTGGCCCATGGGCTTCGAGCCTTGGCTCCCTGGTGCCCCTTTCCACAGACAAAAGGGGTCCAGTTTAATCTCTGCACCCTGTCCCTTTTTGAAAACCTTCCCCCATGTTCAACAGCATAGGACAGTACGGGTATAACTATCAAGAGGGCTATGATTTCAAAACACTGTTTAGCAACAGCTTTTTCTGAAATGGTGCTTTCAAACCACAACAGTATAATGCTACTGTAGTGTCAACACAGTATTAAATACATTTTTATAGAGAGTTAGCCATGCCATGTCACTGGTTTGTTTCTGTAAACATGTCACTCCCATCTTTGTATGCTATGCACTGGACACAAAGTAATAAACATTTGAGTATTGGATTTCATAATGTACTAGATATCACAGAGAAATATGCTTTTTGTTAAACCCATTATGCACTCCTTTTCAGAAATGTACTGCAATTCAGAACAAACTTAAAGTAGTAGAGAGAGAAAGAGAAGAGTGAATTGGAAAGCTTTTAGTTTTTCTGTGATGACTGCATCCCAGATAAGAGGATGGGAACCTGCCTACCTCAGAGTACCTCCTCTGCCAGGCCTCCAGAATTGCAGCAGCCTTATCCTCGTTCCAGTTGATATGGGAGACCATGTCGTACCCTTTTAGATGGTCATACATCTGCTTGGGCGTCATCAGCTGGAACATGGTCTGCAGGGCTTGAGCACTGGAGCACAAGGTTAGGAAAGGGAATTGGGGGGGGGGGGGGGTAGAAAAACTACTGTAAGAGGAAGAATGAGACAGAAACACAGTCATGTCTGAATGTAACCAAACAGGCTGAAAAACGGCAGGTGACTGATTGCAAATTGGAGATTTTTCATAACTGGGTAAACCATTCAAGGGGGAGGGGGGAGGACAGTACTTACATTGAACTGGACTTAAAGTTAAACAACACAACTACCAACAGTGACAAAGAGAGAACAGCACAGTGATCACAAGCACAAAATAATCCAGAACCTGGGAACACTGTAAACTAAGAGGCACATCAGTGACCTCACGCTTGTGTGCTGTGAGAGTACACACTCAGCTGCGATACATTCACAGGGCGGCCCAGCACATCCATAACTCTATGTGTTAGCTCCGCCCAGCTATTAAGCATTATGTTTGTTTCTTGGTAAGCGCAGGCGAAGGCTGCCATGGCAGCGACCTGGTCGGGGGCGGAAGACACGCGGCGGCCGTATCGTGCTGGAATCCGCTAATGCGGCAGCTGGACGGCGCACAGAGCTAGGGGCCCGCGCGGAACGTCTGTGCCAGCATAAACAACGATGACGGGAGCGCCAGAATGGGCCTCCCCCTCTGTTCCACTGCCAGGCCTCACCTTAGAAGTGTCCCACTCCCGTTTTTGGATGTCCCACCCACAATAAGCTCTTCTTGCCAGTGCATGTACTTCCTGGAGAGGCCGTGGCAGCCACCGTTCAACACATGGGCGATGTCCTGGGACTGGGAGAAAAGAGAACTGTGGGTAGGAGAGGGTCCTGGGAGAGAATCCTCCAGTGAAAGCAGTCAGAAAAGGTCTCATCTTTCTCTTCAATAATTCTCATAGTCATGAGAATCTAGTAGCTCAGATGCTAAAAGATCAGTATTGTTAGACTCTTCCTAAACAAGCCTAAATTTCCAGAGAAAATGCTGATTTCAAAGATGGGGAGACTGGACAAACTATTACTGTATAAGATTTTAATATCCTCATTCTACACTTATGTAGCTGCAGTAGTACAGTTATTTAAAACGTGATTTAATGCTGAAGGTAAAGAATTAGATTTGAAAACCACAACCCAACTCTACATGTACCATAGAACTTTAAGCATTAAATTGTTCAAAATAAGTAAAAGTTTGTTTACAAAATAACATATCTCAGCAAAAAAAAAAATCTCTTCTACATACGTGTATAGTTTTTTTTTTTTAAAACCAGTTAAATGATGGAAGACAAAAAGCCTGCCCATGTAGTGGACACCCAGCCTCTGCACTGATACTGGAAATCCATTCCAGAGCGCAGGCCAAGCACTCACCCGCGTAGCATTCTTGTTGGGTGCGGTGAGAGGACAGTCTGGGTCGGCAGGGTTCAGGCAGGGCCGGTCCATGTAGCCTCGTCCGACATCTGCTTTCACCAGCATCTCCTCCCAGCTGTCCACTGAATAGTTCACCTCCTTCAGCTCCTCCAGGAACCCCATGGGGTCAAAATTGGTCCACTGCATCGGGGGCTTGCCGCTGGAGAAGGGAGGTCACACACATACATGCACTCACAAATTGCAAAACAATGACTTTCTGCACAACAATGAAAGGCTGCAGAAACAAGAGGGTCAAACCAGTTTTGTGCAACACATTTGATACACCAAAACCATCTGAAGCTTCAGCTCAGCAAACTTGAGATTCAAATTCCCAGTACAATGATAAAGTCCTAATATTTAAGGTACATAGTCTTTAGGAACTGTCATACGTCTCACAACAAGGATGACCGCAAACACTGACTACAATGTCAATAAGCAAACGAAAACGTGTTAACTTTTGTACCCACAAACGATGATGTTAGTCAAGAGTTGTGTTCTGCATATTCATCATTTCTCCAACCACTCCCTCCAATTCTTAACCCATTCCACTTGGTACAATGGCAGTTTGGTGGGTTCCTCTGTCCCCATTTAACTTCTTCTCACCGTTTCTCGTTCCCTTTTTTCTCGCCTTCTCTGCGTCACACCACTCTCCCCTACCCCCCCATTCCCATCCTCTGGGCCGTTCCCCTAAGAGCAGCAGCAGAGGTTTCTGGACATTCCACTCTGCGGTCTAGATCACGCTGAATGTGCTTAACCAGGCTTGAGTCATTATTCAGAGTCTCCCACCCAGAACACACTAAAAATCCTTATTTACTGTCTGGGAACGGGGCTCTCAATGCAAGGGGAGAATGGCCATATAACTGCAGAAACGAAGCCCTTCGAGCGGCAAGGAAAGCTACTTAAATACGTAGATACGTCTGAAAACCATCAATGAGCTGGAGTGACAAGCTGCAGGAGGCGACAAAACCAGAGGAGCAGGGGAGAAAAGAGGTAGGCCCCTTAAATCATGTGAAGCTCTCTCAAACATTTGGGTCCCAGCGCCAACAGAACTTGTCACACAGGGCTCACACTGGAAGAGAACCCCCATTGCAGCCAACAGCAGCATTTCAGCGCAAAGCACTGCTGAAATAAACACTCTACAAACAAATGTTTTGGTAGCAATTGCGACAACTTACGGGAGGTAGACTGTTCCTGACTGTAGCTTGGCACCTTCCCAAAAGCAATCCAAGGGTGTGATTATTAGACAGGGATACAATTTTTCAATGATCTAAAGAAAAAGGGAGGAAAACCATTCAAGTTCACAGCACAAACTTCATTAAAGATTTAAGTGTCTGACTGCAAGTTAAATTTACCTGATCCATAAAATTTGCTTCAGTTATAAGTTCTCCTGATTTGTAGCATAAATCTTCTAATTTCCATTGCCTAGAAACAGGAAACAGAAACGGGACATTGCACAGTGTTGTTCAAAGCATGATATTCCTCATTCTTTTAGATGTGTGAATGTGCACACTTGACCATACCTATTGTACATGTAAACATGAACCCTGCTGGCCTTGATGGCGGAGTCCAGGTGCTGACGCATGGCCTCCACGGTCAGAACGTTGGCGCCTTCCTCCCGTGGGGTTTGGATCATCAGCTGAGGATTGAACATGGCCTCCTCACCCATCTTCTGCCTTGTATACTTCAGTTCCTGATTCACCCTGCCACCCACTATGGAGAAAGGAACAGGTGATGCAAGGTCAGCCGCAAACCACACGCCGTTCATGCTCAACCCTAACCGCATCTCTGGCAAATGCCATCCGCATGGGATCAATAAAACAAAACATTCGCCCTTGGGTTGGACTGCCAACTGAACACATGCCATCTCGCTGCCCATTTTCCCAACATTCTCCGCCACCGACAACAACGTGGTGAAGTCATCCGACCACCAGGGGAACCACATGCCTGCTTCACCCGCAAAGCACTAGATCGACATTCAAGCTGCGGCTTCTCAAACACAGTCAATGAACGACAGATACATTTACTGTGTTCCTTCACTTGTCACAAAAGCTAATGAGCAGTGTTTTAAATCAAGCTGTGAAAAGTGCTCTTCTGGAAATGTGAAGTGCCTAGCAAGTACATAACAGCAAGGCTGAAATTTTCACGTCCAGCTATATATTGCCCAAGGATTGATTTCTCTGGCTCAGCCATTTTTGATCATCACTCATGGAATTAAGAAGACAATACTTGCACATCGAATATAAAAATATATCAGTGTCTAACAAGGAGTTCTCAGGCATGGAAAAATTTGTAAAACAAATCACTGGGTTATTTTATAATCCTAAAATTAACCACCCAGCCTGCAGTTGTTATTGGTCCCTAATTTACAAACATACCGGCATGTCATAAAGCAAGGCTCCAGCACTACAATGAATGAACATCAGATGAGAATATAGATATTTAGATAAAGCAATGGCCTCTTCTTTTACGTCAAATCTCCCCTGGGTGGTTAAACACCACTCCCCTCCCCATTCAAACTCCCTTAAGGCAGGGTGGTACAGGCACTCGTGATGTTCCATTTGGTACCCACAGGACTGGCACAGTTCTAACTCCACCCCTGGTTGGCTTGGGCCAAGGCTGGCCAGCAGTGCCCAGAGCTCAGGCCTGTTCAAACCCACTGTGCCTTTGAGCAACAATAGACACCATTCATGCCCTGCTGAACAGCGTCCAAAGGCTGCTTCTGTGAGCCACTGACTCCTCTCGGCCCCTCTACCTGGCATCACGGAAGAGGTACGGCCCATCCCACACAGAAAGTCATGCACATCTCCTCTGTTTCTATGCCAACATGGTTATAAAAATAAGACCTTCTTAAGAAACATAATTTTCAATTTTGAAATATAACATTTTTCAAGGATTACACAGATGCCCCATGATATCTGAAGTTTTAAATACGGTCTTTCAATATAGGTCCTTGGCTTTTGATGCTCAAATTTCAGGATCTGAGCAAAAAATTCAGCTGGTTCTGACTGTATGTACTCAGCATTGGCGTAGCCTCAGCTGGTTCTGACTGTATGTACACACCATTGGTGTAGCCTCAGCTGGTTCTGACTGAATGTAGTTAGCATTGGCATAGCCTCAGCTGGTTCTGACTGTATGTACTGAGCATTGGCGTAGCCTCAGCTGGTTCTGACTGTATGTACTGAGCATTGGCGTAGCCTCAGCTGGTTCTGACTGTATGTACTCAGCATTGGCGTAGCCTCAGCTGGTTCTGACTGTATG
>JABJVR010000035.1:11732771-11770670 GCA_025773905.1 Chitala chitala
CCTCAGCTGGTTCTGACTGTATGTACTGAGCATTGGCGTAGCCTCAGCTGGTTCTGACTGTATGTACTCAGCATTGGTGTAGCCTCAGCTGGTTCTGACTGGTTCAATGTGTTCACTATGTTGTGTAAACATTGGGAAAGGCAACCCACCAAAACTCACAATGTCTTCCAATGGTAAGTACAGCAACTATTCATTTCAGCAGATTCCCTTGATTAATTTCAATTTGTCTGCACTTTCCATTTTAATAAAAACATTTTAATAATGAAGCTGAACTGTGAATTGGATGTAAGGAAATGAAAGAATGTGTAATAATTTATGTAATATTTTGTTGTGACCTACACAGAAATACTCTCGTTAAATGACCTCATTAAAACGCTTGAAAGTTATGTAACTGTTCAGACAAAAATTACCTACAATAAAGTACCTGACATAAGCTGAATCATTGGTTGATTATCATTACGATTCTTTAGTATGGACTGCCTGGGAATGCATGCCTCCCCCATGTAAAATAAATGAAACACTTTGATCAATTTTATTCCTTTTTAATCTGAACAATCAGGGAAAAATGCAACAACAAATCAGGAGTCTCCTGTAAATAGTATGTTTTGCTTTTGCCTCACATAACCGGAATCCTTTTCTTCCAATTCAAATGCAAAACACAGTATAATCTTAACATGGTTATAATTTCAGTGATGGCATCAAGCAATGGTCTACAATGTTTGGTGGTGTGAGGAGGGAAAAAAAAAAAAACCCACACACGATTGTGATCTAGGCTTACTTTACCAGTTCATAAAAATTTTACCTCACAAAAACTAGAAAAGGGACTCAAATGTAATGACAGTTATCCATTACAGTTGCTGTCAATGTATGGTGTATGAAACACCACTGGTACATAAGCGTGTTCCAGGTGATCTGTAGGTTGTAGGTTCAGTGTGTTCCAGGTGGTCTGTAGGTTGTAGGTTCAGTGTGTTCCAGGTGGTCTGTAGGTTGTTAGGTTCTCTTTCTTTAAGTTGGCACAAAAGCAATAATACTCTTAATAGTGAACAAGTAAATGCCCACTTACGTGTTAAAGGGCATGGCTTACTGTCACACCTGTGTAATTATTGTGCATCGATACGACTGAAGTTTGAAGATGGGGACCATGGTCCCCACCCCCCCTTTTGCATTCTGCAGAATTTTAGCTGTTAAATTACAAGCACAAAAGTTTTCATGATACCCTGTGGGATTATGGTTGTATTTTGCCGCCTTTTTCCCCCCCTTTTCTATTCATTAAGGATTGATTTCACTTGAATTTAATTTTCTAGTGTAACAAAACCACGATTATAAAGATGCAAAAAGTCACTCAGTTTCTGAACACTGAGCAAGCTCCAGGTTACTAGAGAACATTTCCCAAAAAAAATTTAAAATTTTGCCGGTAAACATGTGTCATTTTTCATAAAACACTGTTCACTATACGTTTTTTTCAATATAACTAGTAAGAGTATTTTTAAGCCATAAAAACTTGACCAGCTCTCACAGTTGGTGTATGTTCTCCATGGTCCACAAAAGTTGGAGAATCCCCAACCTACAAGATAAAAGCCACTGGAGAAACTTTCAATCACCTGCTCCTTAAATTTGATTTCAGAACAAATGTCTAACTTTACTGAACTCCTTTATTGACCATCTTGGAAATAATGACCAGTGAAAGCACTTATAAATAATTTTTAGAAATTTACAAAATTAACATCTAGCACATTCCATCCTCAACAAACACAAATATTCAACACATACTAAATGAAAGTCTGTTGATAGGTCCCCCTGCACTGAATAGTGGGGTGGGGGGGGGGACTACATTTCTCTAAGCCATATGTTTTGTGAAAAACAAAATTCTTTTTCAAGTTCTGGCCGTGTTGGTTTTCCCGCTGTTGACGTTTGTGGACCTGCTCACAACCAAGAACCAATCAGGGAATTAGTCCATCTGGCACAATGGAAGAAGAACATCGCCCGTATCGTGGTTATGCGTTCATCAGCCACTTCAATTGTAGAACTCTGCAGTTCCACAAATGGATTTCTACACTCAAATCCAAATTTTGCTATTGAGCACCAAACCTTAAAAAGGCTATATTTATATATACATATTTATGTATACATTTATACCACCATAATTGCATTAAAGTTGAAAATGCCCACATACAACTCTCATGAAGAAGACCACCCAGGTAAAATAGAGGTGAAATGGTTGGACACTAAACTGAGTTCTCCTTTTTTCTACAACCAAAAGGCATTCAAATCTAATTTAGTCTGGGAGCGCTTACAATTTCAATAACTAACAATGCTCTTTAATTTAACACCTGTCTTCACAAGAGACTTCAGAAAAAGCCTAAAGCAATTTAAATGAGCCTAACAAGAATTTTAGTGAAAAATAATTAAGAAATCTTTGTTCACTGGAAAAAGAAACTGAAATGTTTTACTTCATTATTACTGTAATTGATTAAGGTTACATTAATAAATGACTTCCTCACCAAAGTTTATGCTGTATTTTAATTAAGCATGCACACAGCTTCCGTTTCTGTTTAAAGAGGTTATGGGGTTTACTCCTCCGTTTGCTTTAGATATTTTTGTAGCAATATCCCTTGCACTTAAAATATTAACAAGAAGGACATGTGGAAATACTTAAAGAAAATATCACTGTGCATTTTCAACCTAATGAATACAACTCTGCATGCTGACCTAGCAAAACACAGAGACGCACAAATGAAACACAAGCTTGATGGCAAAACAGCAGCCACATAAGGAATTACTGTTGTCCAGACCAAAACTTAAAAAATCCCCTGACATTTCGCAAAAACAATCAGCACAACTACATAACAATAAAACCTACATAACACAGGTGGTTGCTAAAGGACCTTGTGTTGCCTCGTGTGCAGTCATACCAGAGATACATACAGGTATAGCCTAATGAAAAACAAGCAGGTTTTATAACACTAAAAATTAGCCCCACCTGTTACTAGGGAGTAAGTGATTTTAATTAAAAGCAGAGACCAAGCTCTTTGGAACTGAACAGACAGATGCAAATTATTCCAATGTAAAAAGTTCCTTGACTAATGTTCTGTGTCTGGTTGATCCTTCCATGGATGTATATCCAAACCTCAAACCTTACTCTTTTATAAAATACGAACTCTTTGCAATTACAAGCAAGCCTGCCAAAGCAACGGTGTCAACCAACAAAAGTTGTATCCGTGAAGAGCATTTTTTTTTTTTGCACAAGTTTACAAAGGTGCTTAAAATCTCCACACAGAAGCTTCTGGAAAGACAGTCACTTTGTGAATGGACGAATGAAAACTGCACAATCAGGTGTCACAGGAAAATCTCTCCATCCAAGGTACTGGGATAGAAGAGGACCTACAGGACCTCTCCCTGAGTCAACACAACAGGGACATGACAATACCAACTGCCAAAATAAAAACACCACAAAAGAACACACAAAGACTCTGCTTTTTAAAGCGGCGGGAAGACAGCAAAAGAGAAGAGAAAGGTATCATGGCTATGCAACCATAGGGGCAGTACTTAAAACTGCAGGCCATAGCTGGCCATGTTCCAGCCTCCATTGGGGGCATTAGGGGTTGTTGCATAACATTAACCCCTGGTCCCCCTTTTTCTCAAGATTGTAGCTCTTAGGAGCTGACATCATCCACTCCCCCTCCACCCCTGTACCCCTCCCTTAAAGCCCAGAGAGCTATTCCCAGCATTCAGCAGCAGACTGCCTTTTGATTGGCCCTGCTCTCAAAGCTTTACGGGTAACAGCACAAAGAGGGGTCCCAACCCCTCCCCCAGCCCCCTTCACTCATTTAAACACACGCGCGGGCACACACAGATTTTATATTATATTATATATACATATATATACATACATACATGTATGTATGTATGTATGTATGTATGTATGTATGTATGTATGTATATATATATATATACACATACACACATACATACATACATACATACACACACAGTCCCTTAAAAATTCACATGGCTTATTAAAAAAAAAAAAAACAAAAGTAACAACATCCTCTAACAGTGTAACAAACTTATCTCTCTCATGTACACACAAATATTCAGATGTTATGTCCTTCTTACAAAGCCACACAAACTATGACATGCTTTCACAATTTTTACATCAGTCCAGAAAATGGTTTTCCTAGGCTGTGTGACATTTTTCCAGGAAGACTGGCTGCAGGAAATGCATGATATTAAGTTACAGGTAGGTTCTAGTGCTGTACAGAACATACACAAACAGAGCTCTTTGCTTTACCACACAGGTGAAGAAATAAGGAGGAAAATGTTGACAACCTGGACAAGAACAGCAAAAGAGGACAAGCAAGACGGCCTAACTGAGCCAGGGACTGGAAGGAACAAGAGGGAGAGGGTCTTAGCTGGGGGGCCAGACTCAGCGTGAGGAACGAGGGGCAAGGGGCTCATCGCTGGGGGGCCGGGCTCAGCGCAGGAAAGCACACAGCACTGGGGGCCACTTTCATGATTGTGTCGCCATCAGGATTAGCTGGATTAGGCCTCGATTCAGAGGGACCCCCTGCTGTCCCACGGAAGTTCTGCCATAAGGGTCAAGGCTGCAGCAAAGTCCTCACTCCTGAAATCTTCTTTTGCTTCTCCTCTTGCCTCTCCTTCTCAGATTCCTCCACAGCCTCCACCAGCCTCTCTTCCACAGTTTTTGCCTCGGCCTCACGGCATCTCTGCCTCGCAATATTCTCACTGCATATCAACACCCAAACCCTGCTCGGGCCGGTAGCTCTGCACTTCAGTGAAAATATTAAAAATATTAAAGTGCCTTGCTGAAAGTGTTGTGAAAGGCACCAAAAACTGAACTAAATTGAAACATGTGAGTGTACACTTGTACATCTACGCAGAGAATTTTTTTTAAGCGTTTGGATTAAAAGCCAAGAATAAAGAGTCGTAAACCCGTCACATTTTCTTACACACACTGAATGCACTCCAACCTGGAGACTGCACACAGTGACCATGCCTAGCTGTAGGCCATCAAAGCCGTTATCTGTAATATATTTCTCTTTTTTCCCCCTTCTGTTTTCAGCTTTCAGTGGCTGGGAGAATGGTGGAGGAATGGGTGGGGGAGGGGGTGGAGGTGGGTGCAGGCAGAGGAGAGGCTTTGACCCACAGCTGTAACACAATACACTCGCCCAGCCCTGTCGACCCCTGACAGACATTTTACACCACAGCTGCTATTTACGCTGCTCGCCATTTCCATATGTATGGATGCACTCCCTAATTATGCTAATCACCTGTCTAACTCGCCACGCCGAAAAATGGGTGTATTTAGCAGTCCACTGCCTGCTAATGCAGCTTCTGTGAGGCAGAGATGTACATTCAGCGAGGCCTGAATGGCCACATTTTTCCACGTTGCTGGCTTCATTCAGGTCCCCTTTCCCCCCAAAAAAACCTATTCAAGTCAACTGGGTTTGGCCAGGAACAAAAAAAAATAAATAAATAAAAAAAGTGAGGAGGTATGTGGGTGTGCAAGGGAGGGAAGGGGGGGGGGGTAGCTCTGCTCATGCCCAGACTCTTGGCCGTCGAGTGAAATGATAAATCAATCGGTGTGAAAACAAACAACAGAAAAAAAGACCCAAGATTTTAGGTTACGAGTCCTGAAACAGTAGCTTCCATTAATAACCAGAAGGGGGAGGGGGTCTCAGGAGGGTGGGGGGTAAAGCCAGGCCAGGAAAGGCCCAAATGGAATTTTGTTGGAATTATACGATTGGGAGAATGCCTCTCTGGGTGTTAATGGTCGTGCAAGTATAGGACAGGAGTGAACAATTTAGGCGTCTGCATATGTGGAGCCTATAGTTCTCCTTAAATCAACATGAACAAGGCATTGGCGAGACCAAGTGATTAATCCCCTTCCCTTGAAATGAGAACAACATATTTTAAAGTTATAATTACAAAAACATTACTATAGACCCATTTCCCCCCACCACTAACTGTGACTGTCCAGATGTTGGGCTACAGTCTTTCTCAGTGGTCAGTCCTATACAAAGAGTGAAAGGATCATTTCATGATCAATCCTGAGAAACCGGGAGACTCGGCCAAGAAAAGCCCAGGGCTGTGTGAAGTGTGACCATCAGAAGGGAAATGGGCACTGCCAACAGGGCGTGACACACCCGCTGCTAATGACAGGGTACATCACTAAGGGACAGCAGGCGGGGCAAGACCTGGCTGTGCAATGATTGGGAGTTTGCCTTACCATAGGGCGGGAGCAGAGGCAGGCCAGCCTGTCCGAACACACGCTTTTGGCTCACAGAGCTCCTCACAGCGCTGTGCCTTCAAGCCAAGTGGGGTGGGACAGTAAAACCATTTGAAGGAGGGCTCCGGGGGCAGAGGTGGCGAATGAACGCGTCTGTCATTCCATGCGCTCTGGTTTTCAAATAACAACCCCCTGACTCACGTTAAGATATGCACAGCATAAACATGCACTCCAAGACATTTCAGGATGTCACTGGAGGATAGGATTTCTTCCACTCCCCCAGACATCACACACTGGATTACAGTTACAAATAAACACACGCACGCATACACAACCACTGCCCCCCTCCCTGCACTACATACACAGGCGCTGCCTTTCAGCCATAGTATAACAGCAACAACATTAAGTGTTTGCAAACATCTTTTAAATTCATTAAATCATGAGCATCCCACATTCCATACTTTGTCAAACATTTTTCTGCAGACAATATTTTTTTGTAAAGTCAGCTAGTCATGAATGATGTTAAATCTAATACAGTGATATCTTGGTGTATCTAGACATCTGTACTAATACAAGGACAGATCTGACATTCAGAAAAGACCAAAAAATGTCAAAAAAAAAAAAAAAAAAAAAAAGTCCATCTGCACCTGGTAATATTAACCGAGCGTACAATTTCTTAAAGAAATATTCTCCTAAAATTAAAAATTTTAATTCTTAAACGTATAAAAATTTACTGCCCTCTAGTGGAATTTCTAAAAAGACATACAATTTTAAATTCCCAAAACTCAAAGAACTGCAAAATCTATCTTCTTTATAACACCCTTCTTCTAAACAAGACCTGCTCTGTAACTCTTTAATGTACACCAGGTCCGGGAAGTAAGTCTCAAACAAGTGCGTACGTGACGTACGCTAAGTGGGCTGATGGGAGTCCTGGAGAAACAGCCCTCAGGCCTTGTGTTTACACAAGCTAAGGCTGTCGTTCCCACAGCTTGATGATTTTATCAGAACTGGCATAGTCATGCATCCAATGAGGATCCTAGAGGAGACTCCATAATCAATTGTGTAGATTTTTATTCAGCAAAAGCAAAAACTTTGTCTTCTTAACCAACACAATGTTTGAAGAGTCGGAAATCTACAGTCTGAGCTACCAGCTGCAAACCCTACCCCAACTCCTCTTTGCAGTGGCAAACCAAATTTGCATACAACATTTTATTAAAGAGCATCTCCTTTCAAGGAAATCAAAAGCAATTTACAATAAACTGTAAAGTCAATACCTTAGCAGCTCACATTGTTCACCATGTAGGCTACAGCCATCTCTAGGACTGTCTTTATAGCATCACAAAGCTAAGCACATGCATATGCAGAAAGAGTAAAAATGAGCTCAGACAGTGATCATCTTCACCTGGGCCATGTCAGTAACCAGCGTATGTAAAGTTTATAGTTCTGCATTGATTACAGTGACATCACAATTCATGTCTTAGGTCAGACTGTTAAGAAACATCTGTTAAAGGGATTCAAAAGGCAGCTGTGCCACAAACACACTGATTTTTGTTTGTCGTTTTTATTTATAAAGTCAGACTCCTTAAGAGCATGATGGGTGTATTTTAACTCCAACACACATCCTGTTTATTAGTATCAGTATCTCCAGTCAACTGTTAAGTGATCTCTCAACTGCTATCTCTCTTAACAAATCTTAACCTGTAAAAACACCTAAAACATAAGAAAAAGCACATCTGCACATCAACATTCCACATGTTCCGGTCCTGAATGATTACATGCACCTGTATTATTGACATGTATACCAGTTTGAACCCCTACTGAAAATTTTATAACTAGTTAGAGAAAATCTTTAACGAATAAGATACAGTTAAGATGAAGTGAAGGCATAGATGCCTAAATTCAAACTCCCCATGCTGTACTATAGATCTTCTTCTGGACATATAGTGGGTATGCAGTGTTTAAAGTCGTTTTTAAACACGCTACAATATTCGTGCACATGACTAAAATACACATAATCCCATGAAGCCATAAAGAACAATCAGTCTTGCTGCATAAGCATTCAACTACAGAAATCTTTAGAAAATAATGAAAGCCACATTCAGAGACCTCAAGAGCTTCCACTAACACAGTCCACTTGGAATCATTGACAAAAGTCTGGTCATGCTCTTTGTAAATACTCAATTAACTTCACAGCCCAAAAGACAAAACTGTGAAAATAAACTTTATGACTTCTAAAGTATGCCCCACCTCCAACTACCACAAAAAATGTAAAGCGTTTTCAGGCACATTGTTGTGAAAGGCACTATATAAAAATAAATTGAATAGAAAAAAAAATTTAAATTTGACTTTCTCTCAAACAAAATTTGTATACACACACACACACATTATATATATACACACAATAAATATACATGTGTATGTATGTGTATATTATCACATTATATATATCACAAATTTGGTCACCCTGCTGCCAAGGTGGTGAACCATCCAGAAACCATCCCAATGGGCAAAGTCTTGCCATGGGGTCATACAGAGGTCATCTCAGAGAGGCTGAAGTACATTCAACATAAACAAAAATCCTTGTGGAAGTCAGAGGGACATCTCCCACTGCAATGTCCTGCCAGAACTGATCTACCTCTCAGTGGAGGACTGAATCTAAACATCCAGACAAGTGTCTGGAAGATGTCATATTTCTAACTCACAAAGGAGTGAGAGTGCAATAAAACCTGTAGGCAGGTCTTGGAACTTTAAGGTCTGTGCTTGCATCACACAGAATAAAAGACACATTACATTCTGAAGGAGCTGCTTAGTGAAAAGGAAGCGTGTGAATTAAAACAGTCTGCCTGCAATTCATTCTAACAGCAGTACTTCAATTCTGTCAGGGAATCACTATGACAACATGTAACGATTTAGTGATTTCACTATTTATCAAACTGCTGGGTTTGTTGTAATGTAGTGATTGGTGTACAGTAAAGTATTACACAACTTTCAAGAACATGGCAATTATGGAAAACAAAGTGCATCTTTTCGTTTAAGTCGTTACATTGTAACGACAGCTCGTGAAGATTCATCGTTCAGTGCTTAAACCACGTGTGCGCCAACGACTACATACTACTATTTTGCATTGAACCCAGCCAGACGCATCACCTTACAGCACTTTAAACGCACTCATAATAATTCACGTGTAGTACCACTGATAAATTAAAGACGACTGGATAACAGAATCTATCCAGTCGGCTTTAATTGTTTCAGTAGTTCTCTAATACCGTGTTGGAGCTTCAGAAACTCAGTTTGCAACACGGAGTGAAAACGAACGGAAAACACGTGTGTATGGCGCGTGCTAATTCCACAACATACTGCACGTTTGCACGCTTTAAAAACACAAGCAAACAAACCTGAACTTGTATCGAACATAAATATAGAAACAACAACGATAATCTTTAAAGTATTAAGCGTAAACAATTTTCTGCTGGCTGGGATATTAAACTGCACTACAGTGGGGTAAGACATACGTTTAAAATGTATATGGTCTTAAATCGTTTACATTGGGAAAAAAAAGTTAGTTTTAGAATGTGGTCGTTTCAATTTAGTGTTTTCTGTAGGTATTAAAATACTGGAATGTGGATCAAAGTTTGAAAAAAAAAAAAATCCCTAATTACAGCCACTTAAAAATGAAGATAAAACGTCGCACACACATTAATTCAATTTATGTTCATGTAAGTACTTACAACTAATTTATTACAACTTTCAAACTTCGTATCTCTCTACTTTATAAACAGGGGTTTTAGTCTGTAGCTCGCTTTTTCCTTTAGCCAGAGACGAATCTTTTTTGGAAAGTTGAAAGCCATCCAAAACAGGACCACACACAGGCACTAGGCTGCGCAGATCGAATTCAACTGCTGGGGGCAGGCAGACACACACACGCGCACACACACACGCTCTCTATTACAAAATGGCGGATTTCAGATATTTTTGTTAGAAAGAATTATCACATGTTCAAGAACAGAAATCAATACAGGTAGGCAAACTATTGAAAACAACTTTTCAGCCACCCGGTCTCGCGTTTACTTTAAACGGTGACAGCGAAGCAGGGGAAAATATGAAGCGCAGTAAATTCTTCCCTAGTTTGACCTGGCCCTGTGCCAGACTCCTATACAATAAACAATCCCTCCAGCTTGCTTGGCAGACCCCCCCAGCTCTATTCCCGCACAACCCCCTCCCTTCGTACTTGGATTATTCTCTTGAAAAAAAAAAATTCTTGAAAGCAATTGCAGAAAATGAAAAAGGGGGTTCTTACCTTCCACCCAGAGTTTCTCCACGTCGGTTTCCAGATTAGCTGCCCTTAAGCCAACAGCGAAAGCTCCAAATACTAAGAGCCCCACGACTAAAAACTTTCCACAGTTCTTTTGTATATAACACCCAAGTTTAAACAAGAGTCTTTGAAACTTCGCTCTTAGCCATAGCGGTGCCTTTCTTCCAGTCGCCTTCCCCTGGGACAAAAACACAAGAACAAACGTTAGATTAAGATAATAGAAGGCGCTGAACAAATCCATTTATGATCGTCTGTAGCTGATAGTAACGTTCACTACAAATCCATCTTCATGGCAATGACAGCTTCTTTCAGTATAATAGAAATCATTGCACTTAGAAGATAAATTATGGCTTGCGACAGCAACAACCTTTATTGATATTTGTCATAAATGCACGTTTGCGTTTTAGCAGCGTCTTATAACAGGGACTGTAGGTGCGGTTTCATGATTTTGTTATTATAGTATCTTTATGGCATCGTGCATTAGTTATTGTCTATGGAGCAAAGAAACGTTTCATTATTATTTTCCCCCAAAGGGAACGTGGACCTCCTACGTGGAGGATGGAGGGGGGGGCGTTAGCTGACTGACTACACACGGGGCGATTTGAATAGTAAGCTTCAAGTACTTCGCCAATTCTGACCACATTAAAAGTATCACGTAGAGCGTATCAGTTTTGTTTCAGTGACACACTATCGGTGCGCGAGGTAGGTCGGTAACAAGTTGTATTAAACCTTCAGTCCACGTGGTCTGCGGCACTGCATGACCGCAAATTCATTTCCATAGACTTGAGAGACGCTGTGTGATCTGACTTGGGAAGTGGAGCAGCCATCACGGAGGGAGTTACGACAATATTTGTGAACGGAAGAGGGCAGCCACATGGATTTCAGCTTTAGCGGAGAGGGAGGAAAACTACTCCCAATAACGATACTATCGCAAAAATTCTGAGCTGATAAGGATCCGCACGGCTACAGCACCAGCAATTAAAAATGCACAATAAAACCGGCACTAAAATTTACGATAATTTAAAAAAGCAAACTACACGTTTTCAAACTTCAATGAAAAACCGCAATCAAGTCTTGTTTACTACCACTACTACTATTACTACTACTACTACTACTACTACTACTACAAGTACTACAAGTACTACTGGCGTAATGTAAGGTTTTAGGCGTCAGCCAGAGTACGTGAACTGCCAAAGCTGCTTAGGGACAAACTGCTCCAGCATTTAAGATGTGGAAATATAAACTGTTACCAATATAATCGATACAGAAAAATCGTGTGAACGCAGAGGTCTTTCGCGGGACACTCTGCCCCCTTCGCGTCCCGTAAGCAGCTATCCCGTTACCTAGCGACTTGACAAAAGTCGGTGACTTTCTCACTATATTTGCATGCATAGTGCTGTGTCAGACAAGCTCATAACTTTAAGCACCTCTGATATTTGCTCCAATGCAAAGGACGCATCGCAGTAACTCGGACGCTGTAAATACTCCGGATCCGTTACTGCTGAGCGATAGGTCCCCCTTCTCCTCCGCGTTATCCTCGGCCGATCGGGGTCCCTGTTTTCCTGCTCGGAAGAGACATTAACAGCCGAGGCCATGTTGCAGAAACTGAGCTGTAAGTTTTGCTATCCACAATCTTATATTCCTCCAAATGCGATTCTTGACGTCCCAGAGCAATAAAGTTCCACTCTCGGAGATTGCAGACCCGCAAAGTACTTCATACTCCTGTTTAGGACGGCGAGTCAAAATCTGCGCCTTCCATTCCAACATTTCGTGATCCGGGGGTCTCCGCCGTTTCCCACATTCACGGTTTTTCTTAGGATTGCCGTTTATAAAACAAACGGGGGGATGTGCGCTCCTTTTACAAAACGGCAACTTCGATCGCTCTCTTGTTCGACCATTCTGCGTGCAATACGGTCTTTCTCGGGCCGCGGGACTCGGCAAGCTCTGAGGTTCAATAGTTTAGAAAAAAGCACTCTCTCCATTTGGAGGCTGAGGAGGCGGAGTAAAGCAGGGAGAATCGAAACCCCGCCCCCAGAGCTGTCAGATGGCTGGGCTTTCTGGGTTCTGATTGGTTCCAGAAAGGCAAAAATTACTCAGCAAACACGACTATTATTAGCTGCTTAGCAACAGCTCACCAAAGTAGAGGGACCACCCAAGCAGAGAACTCTCGTGTGTGCAGCTCAGACTTCAGGGAAGCCTTAAAGCAGCCCAGCCCTCTATGCTCTTGTGCGCGACTAGGCTGCAGTTGCAGTTTTCTCTTTCGTTCTGTACAAGGCATTTTACAAACAAAGTGTTTCTTTGATCGCAAGATGTATTTCAACAGCTCCGCTTTAAAGGAAAAACAAGGAAATTTTAAACTGCAATTAATGTTTCCTACTTTGTATGTATTGTGGTGACTTGGCATCAAGTTTCAACGTGTCTAGGAGGTCCCAGTTTAGTTTTCATTCACAACATATCAGCTTCAGAGATTAAAAAAAATTAACTATTTACGTGTGTTCGTGTACATTCCAATTTACAATTAAATTAAATGTGAAAGTTTATCATAATGTATAACCTTACTGCAACAAATTACTTATTCTTATTAGAGCTTATTTTTGACGAATTCGGGCGCTATTTACGCCCAAGATACCATGATGGAGTACAAAAGGTACGAAAATCCCTTGTATAGCGTATATATCGTTCGCGAATTAAATGTACACAATTACATATGGAATGCACATCGTGTATGCAAGTAATGTTCATGTAAATATTTAATAAATATTTATAACCGATAACGTCGATCTATCATGTCTTATGTTTCCATGCTGATTCAGATGTTTGAAGCTTATACCGACTTTT
Organism: Chitala chitala; assembly: GCA_025773905.1. Taxonomy (NCBI): domain Eukaryota; kingdom Metazoa; phylum Chordata; class Actinopteri; order Osteoglossiformes; family Notopteridae; genus Chitala; species Chitala chitala. The sequence goes on from JABJVR010000035.1 coordinate 11,746,172, forward strand.
TGAAGCAAGCGCGAGTTGCAGAGGAAGAATACGTATGAAAGATCTGTAGTCTATACGTCACGTGAGAACATACATGAAACGATCAAGTCATCATCATTAGCCTATTATTATAATTAAGTGGTCTATTATTATTAATAGTAGTAGTAGTAGAAGTAGTAGTAGTAGTAGTAGTAGTAGTGGTGGTGGTAGTATTTTCTCATTTTCTTGACAGAAAACCCACCTATGGGCTAATTTCTCTAATTGCTAATCTGTTTACATATATCACATAACATAACGGTACAGCGACCAGATTTCATGCGTTTGCGTATTACCAATGCGGAGCGCTGACGCTAAATGAATGTCCGTTGACTCCTGGCTCAGTCCTTAAGATCTAAATCTCATGTTAACCAACACCATTTCCGTCTGCTGTCAAAAGCCAGCTGTGAGGTTATTCGCTCTTTATTGCTATCGACTGTGTCATAACTTGTGGACATATTATGAGATCGTTTTACATTACTTTTACATAAATATTCCCACTTATCGCAGTATTCAGTAAATCCGACTTTCGTTGAACTTACGATATTATTCATTTATATTAACTATATCAATATACACTTGCATTATTACCGTTATTACTACACATTTTGTTTTGTCCTTTGGATTAGGTTTAGTTATAAAATAATTCAAGATTTAGTTTTTGTTTTTTTCACGCAAGCGGTGCGTTCCTTCGTGCTGAATTCCTTGTAATATGTAGTTGGAGACAGTCTGGCATGTTGACAGAGCGCCACCTAGAAAGAGAAACGGTGTCTAATCCAAAATTGTCAGCACCCACTGAGCGCTGACTAATGATACTTGAAACATCACCGTGAATAAATGTCATACGGTACATGTTTAGTAAATAACACAGATTACTGTTCTGTGTGGTACACCACTGACATTTACGAAAGATTCCCTTATGACTTTTTCATGCACATTAAGACACCAAAACAATAAGTAGCCATCTCAGCCGAGTATTATTCAATTTAGCATATTTACACAAGTAACCAAAACTCTTTAAGGCTATTTTTTACCATCAGCTATTAAAACGTCACAAAGCATAGCTCATTGTGATTAATTTTTGTGTAAGAATGTAAGAGCAGAATTTGTACTTTCTGTATAGTAATACATATAATTGGAACTAAATTATTGCCAAGAGGCACTAAAGTTTAAACATTATAGGTACAGGATTTGTAACAATGTTTTACTTATCTTATTCACTGCGTTACCTGTGAGGATTGCATCTATATCATTATATGATATATAGTATGGATGGAAATGTCACAAACCAACATATTGGTCCATTCTTCTCTGAGTTGGGTACAATGAATATGAAAGCATTCCAATACAGAAACTGTAAACAACTAATTAAAAACTGAAATAGTAACTCTCCTCACACCACGTTTTTCTGTAATTTTCTGGACAACATGTAAACAACAAAATAGGTTAGACTGGTTTTGAGTTTAGGTTTTGATAGACTGAGTTTATCAATATTTTTCTGCCCTGCTGGTGTAGGCCTATTAATACAGACTGCCCAACAAGAAATGGTGGTGCTGCCCCAAATCGGTGAATAATGTCTTTTATAATATGTACCATAAGTAAAGAGAAATGTGACTTCACAGATAAAGATGTGAATGCCATTATTACTATAGCAGCCAAAATACTTTATTTATTTATTTATTTATAGGCAAACAGGTTTTTCAGCGACTGATACTAGAGAATTCCCACATTTATAACATGACGGTCTGTTATTGAAATCCTTGGTAAAAGACATAGGATCCTTTTATTGCAAACAGCGGTGCGAATGGTGGCAAACGTCAGCACCAAGGTGTTAAGGTCAGTAATTAATTTACTTTTTATATTTTTATAGACCTAAAATGCACCTTAATACGTTCATGCATTTCGCCAAAACCAAATATCCAAGGCATAGTTTTAAATGTGGTAAATTTAATAGACGTTATAAAATACTGCTACGTACGCAAATACAATGAAAATGATAATAATGATATAATGAAAAGTATGTCAAGCCATAAAAAGACTAAATAAAAAGTTAAAATTACAACTCTTCCTGCGCTTAATTTCCTTGTGGTCGCTTCTGTTTTCCCGAATGCCCAACCATTTCATGACACCTGTTGTGACTTGAGACGCTTATTGGTGAACGACTGACATCGGAGGTCCTTGTCAACTTGTGTAAAAAGCACAGGTCTCATCGGTCCAAGAGTGAGACATGACTCATGTTCACACCTCAAAAGGGGTCCCGCTCTCATTCCCTTGAAAAAAATGTTTCGGGGTTACTTATGAGGGGAAATTTAATTTGTTCATGCAGCAAACGTTTACCCCAATACGCAATTATTAAAAGTTAATTTGTATTGCTTTTACTCCAGCTGTGAAGAAACTGTTCGATTACGCTACAAATAACTCGCGTTTTATTTCTGGACTATATATTTCGCTGTCAATGCGTTTAATTATAAATATAGCTACAACAAAATTGCAAAACAGCTGCGGTCAGTGAAACGGTCAGTGTAAGCTTTTCATTTCACACTTTTTGTTTCCGCTTAGTTTTTTTTAGATTGGCGTTTATGGCAAGCAATTATCATGATGGAATGGTATTAGAAGTCCTTACGATGCAAACGTCGACTGACAATTTATAAATGTTTACATTTTCAAGAAATGCAACAGTTATAGGTGATCGTGACAGCTGTCACTAGAAACATATTGACATGTAAATGTGTTATTGGACAGATTGCAGTTGTCAGTCTAACACAAAACACGAGAAGCTTGTAAAAACAGCGCTTTACACTTGATCTTTAGGGAGAAGTTTGGTTATAAAGACTTGTTCAAGGGCATTATTAACATGTATGATTAATAACTATGTTATCCATTCGATTAAACTTTTAAACTGACTAGCTATGGCGTATTGAAGCACTTTAATTTTGAGACCATATATAAAATTAGATTAGGCAGCATCGTTTTTACTTTCCATCTTCCTATAAATTACTTTTCAGGCATTTAAAATGTATAAATAAGGACTTCTGAAGTTAAGACGCCCCTAATTATAAACAGATAAAAGATAATACAAAAAAAGTATATCATAATACGACACAGAATACGGGATAATGAGTGAATAAAATTGTCTGTATAGAACAAAAGAAAGAAAAAACACGTATACATTCACCCACATTCGCATCGCAAAAAGTTACAGTTGCCACTTGCGGATTTAATACCAGTATCTTAACGAGAAGCGCTAGACTTTGCCAAGGCATTGCAACCTGGAATATAAAAAGTTGCCGTTTCATAGCTAGCATGCCACTTACCATCTTCCGCTCACTTGGGAAATCGTCAGGGGGTATTAAAACTATGGGTGTCCGCCCGCTTAGCGAATGTTGTCACTTACGACGAAGATGAAAAGATTTTCTGTTTTAATGAAAAAAAGTACTTTGCGAGTAATAATCCGTCTTGGTTGCAGGCATTTTGCTAAGTGTTGGAAGGGTTCACAATTACATGCCTGTTTCTATTAAGCAGCTCCACTCGTGTCCACGTGGGTGGTCCAAATCTCAATAGGCAGGACCTCTCGATATCACGTGATTGCCCTAAACCTTAAACGCCCCCCTCATCCCACGAACCGATGAATAAGGACGGGTTTATTGAGTCCAGCCCCGTAACTCTAAGCAAAAAGCTCCGCGTCTTCTCCAAGTAAAACACGGGTTAACAACTGCAGTTAAAGTTAGCACTTCTCCTCAGAGACGTTCAGAAAGAATCGATGTTTGTATCTCAGATGCAAGACTTTAGGCTGGGTTACAAGTTAGGACAGCGTCTGAACGCTGTTTTGGCATTGTTACTTGTGAAATGACAGTACCGTGAGCAGTACTTTAATTTCATTTGAACACTGAGATCTCTCCTGCTATTTGTCTGTCACTTACATCAGATATTGACATTTTGACATACTATTTTCATAACCATTTTGATAAACGTTTTCCTCGCCCCCTTATTAATATTTTTGCGTTGTCGTACAGTATGTATTAAATTCGTTATTCGAGTGGTCACTATCTCTGAAACTGCAGGGTTTGGGCGAAAAGCATCTGCGGTAAGTGAAGATACCCACGTTAACCCGAAAGTCTTAGAAACTGTGCAAATCAGGAAAGGTGAGAGAAAGAAATACCGCGACTTTTAGACAAAGATAAAGTACTGCAACAATTCAGTTTATTTTTATATCGCAACAAATTGCCTCAAAACGCTTAAGCTACATTTGTCAGATTTTCAGTATAAAATGTAAGGAACAAAAAACGATCTGGTAAAAGTAGGCTACCCTTTGAGTTAAAATATAAAATAGAGCTAAACTAAGTATATTTTTACTATAGTCAATTTCATTCATCGATTCCCAGCCTTGGGGTCGTGACCCTACGTGGGGTCGCGTGATCTGCAAAGAAGAAGTCGCGAGAAATGGGTAAAATTCTATAAAAAATTATTTTGTAAATGCAAATTTAAAATAACACAAATATTTATGAAGTCGATAAGAGACTAAGCCTTTCTGTCATGTATAGATAATTATGAAAAATATGTGAAATAGGAAGGAATTATCAACTTTTTTAAACAACTGGGGTCATGAAAAAAATCATACATCAAAATGGGGTCATGAGCCATATTAAGTTATATATAAGTTAACCTAAGTTAAAACTGTGACATTGCCAACAATAATTATCAAAAACACCCAGAAACACCAAGGTAAAAACAATGTAATACAAACAAATACTTGTTGTACCATCATTACTTGGTGCATGAGGACAAATGGACATGCAAACAGATGTATGAATCATAAATTCTGTGCTGTTGATAAAATAGTTTTTTGGTTTTCTTCTGAAACAGTAATATCCTGTGTAATAAAATATGCAGAAGATTCTGTAAAAAATTACACTACATTTGTACATCACAGCAGTAAAAGCTTACCATATCTTAACACCGTGGTATGGGCAAATCTAATTTTATAACAAAAGGCCCATATAACTTCCTTTCTATAAATGACTTCTAATTTTAAGGTGTTCAGTTATTTTTTAAATGATACTAACAAAAGATTTGGTTGATAAAGTGTATGAAGGGGAGGGCATAAATACACTTATGGCATAATATTTCATAAAATCTGGAAGAATCGTATGGAAACAATGTAAAAGATATGACACCCAACAGGAACTGAACTAATATGAGTACAACTGGCACAATTTACCAGAAATGAGGACTTGACCTTTATTCTTTATATGCTAGTGCTATAGACATCTGAGCCAGAACATCTATGAAACATACATGTCAACAAAATTTATAAAAACCGAGAAAATTTACCATCTTGAACAATTACGTCAGAGCTGAACCCTGAGTTCCTAATTAAGAGATGCATTGGATCATTTTCTGAGACTTTTGGCAATGATGTCACCATTATTGTCTGACCAACTACATGTATTGATTTATGTGGATTTATAAGAGGATGTCATATAATGTATTTAACAGACAACAGAGAAACACTATTACACAGACATTTTGACTTAAGTATACTTAATCCCACTACTAACACCATGATGTATGTGTACTAGAAAAGCTAGTAAACACCGTAGCTAAGGAATACTAATCCCTGAATCTGGCTAAGATTGAAGGCTATCAAGAGTCTGTAGTAAAAGAAACCATGTCAGATCAAACTCTAAAGAGATAAGTATACATACAGGCTTTTTAATAACTTTGAAAAAACATTCCTGAAGTTTACATACAGGAAGAGTTTTTTTTTAAGATGCTTCACTTTATCGTTATATATTTCATAGAAAGACAGATGTGCTGTTTACATTATGCATTCATATTCATACAATCACAGAGGAAGGAAGACAAACAGAAAAATTATATGTTTGTACATATTTTATTGAGCCCTGACTTTGTTATAACAAAATTTAGTATAATAATCCTTTCCTGGATTCTGGAGGTTTTATCAGAAACACAACAGATCATTATTACATTTTTTTCTTATGTTACAAATGATAGGAAGACAGTGGAGCTGTCTTGTTTAATTCAATATAAAAAATGAAATTATTCCTAAAATTGTTCTGGTCCTTATTGAAATTAGTCTAGGCACTGTGTGCACAAAATAAAGTGCACTGCTTCTGGCTGTTGCTTTAAGATACTGTCTATAGACCACAACTGTCTTCTTTAGGATCTCACTAAACATCCTGTTCTGCTGTGAAATGGATCAGATGAAATTGCTCATTCAAGAATTCACTTGTATAATCACTTGAATGAGGTTACAGAGAACCCTGCAGAATCATCAGGTAGGTGTATTGCTTAAGCAGTTTTTTTTGTTGTGGTCTTGTGGCTCAATGGGTAGACCATCAGGCTGGGATGCAGAAGCATCCTGGTTCAAATGCCAGCCTAGCCAAGTGCATCCTTGAGGAAGACACCAAAATGCTGGCTCCCTGGGGAACCACGTGTGGCTGGCTGGCTGCATGCTTCTCCCCTCAGGGGGTGCATTAAATGCAGAGAAAAAATTGCCCTCTGGGATTAATAAAGTACTATAAAATAAAAAAAAAATTTAGTAAATGTTAACTGGTGAAGCTAAAATTCTTGAGGTTAGATCTTTCTTAATCACTAATGACAACTTGTGTTCAGTTGTGCTTCATATCTGTTTGTTTAATTTAGGCGTTAATTATATATTTTTCAATATTCTCAGCAAATCAGATCTGTTGTATGTAACCTCTGCCTTGGTATAATGTAAGCTCTTTTAAAACATTGGACTTTTGTATTACATTTCGCTATTGTACTCATTAGACAACCATTAACTCAACATTAGATATAGTTGTAGTACATTTTGGTTCTTAATCTGTTAATTTCCAAAATTCAAATGTACGATATTGTTCCTTCATTTTTCCCAGTCAGATTTATTATATCCATGGTTTTTTCAACATTATGTCTGTGTTTGGCATTTATTCTTCATTCATTAAAATTTACTTTATCAAGTATTTTGGTGCAATTTATCTTCAAAAACCTATCTAAAGTCCTTTAAAATCTAAAGTCCAGTCTCCAGTTCATATTCTTAGGTTACATAAACTCAGCACACAGCGAGCATCAAGTTAGTGACAGTGGGCCTCTGGTTTCTGTCTGTTCCATAAACACTGTAACCATTCATAATCCATTTATTTCCTCTGCAGAATTTCGACAGAATTTCCACCAGAGATGTTACGGCTTTGAGACTACAGGCAATTTCCTTGAATGTGCCTTGCTGGACAGTAAGCCCTCATTTACTTTTATAAATAATACTGTCTTGGATCACAAGAGCCAGACCAGCTACTGCCCTCTCAAGGGGGAACCTGCAGACCAGGTCTGCACATCCATCATGTACAGACACCTTGCAAGAGAGATGGACACAATACATGCTGCACACCCTCGGTAACTGTGCCCACAAACACCGTCCTTTCAGTTTCACAGCTCTGCAAGCTGCTTACTAAATTCTAGGACTTTGACCGTAGAGTATCTGACCAAATGACAAGACATGTCACTAAGGTGAAGTCATGGTCTGAAACACCATCGTCAGATTAGAATGCCTGAATTGATTTTTAGGCAATTAAGTGGCATTTCAAGCAAATGACAAACTTCAAACAAAAAATTGAGGAGCAAAGAACACCACAATATGGTCGGATTTACACTATAATCTAATTTTGCAAAATAAATAAATAAATCTGCACTGGATATTAACAGCAACGCAAAGTCAGGTGATGGGCATACGAGAACAGTCGCGGTGTTCTGTATCTGGAGCCCCAGAGCCCACTGACATACCTGTGGAAACAAACAGAGTTATGACACACAAGTCGTTACTCGACAGTGATGCTAAGCTCCGTCACAATGGGGGAGGGCAGAACAGCTGTGCCTCCCGTCTGTCTTGGGGCCAAAAAGATGGGGAGGAGCCCTCAAAGAGTGAGCCCGTGCATTTAAGACTCTTTTCGGGAACCATAACAAAACCAAGAATGCAAACAAAGCACACCTCTTTATTGAAAACAAATGTATTGAGGCCTAATTAAATAAGAATGTAAGCTCTCCGAACCAAAAAGAAAGAAGGAAGGAACAGTACGAGGATCATTGGGAACAAATTCAGACAGGCCTCTTTGCTCCGAGTTTTTTTTATTTCTTCATCACGTTCTCCTTCGCCCAATGCAAGGCTCAACAATAAAAGGCTCATTCATTTGGTTTCAAAGTACATGACTTTACAGCAAAAGACAGACAGATGCACTCATATTTGAAGTGATCCTAGGACAAAACACACATCTGTCATGTGCGCTATGCAGTATATTTATGCTGGTCTATCAATCAGGGAAACTGAAGAGAGATGTTTGTTATTAGTAACTTAAAAGTACACAGCGCTGGCCCAGGCTCAGTGTGAATAGAGAGCAGGGGGTCTGGGAATGATGACTCTGTCATCCTGAATTATTTTCATTGGCCGCGTGGGGGGGAGAAGTATCAAGAATGGCACCCTTCTGCCTAAATAGCTGCTCTACAGCCTTAGGGCCACACGTGAATATTTTATGAGAAAATAATTAAAGTTTGGTAAACTATAACATGAAAAAGAAGGTATACCATGTGATGCACCTGACTTAAAATATCTATGTGCAGATAACTATGTTATTTCTTATAACCATCATTTTCTTCTCCAGTGTGTTAGAAATTTTCACACGCTTCGTGTAAAGCAGTTGCACAGGCACAGTGTAGCTCATTAGAACACAGTAGTTATCAGTAGTGAAGCGGCTCCTGGCTGACGAGGTGCAAAGAAAAATCTCTTTGGGTTAGAGTGGTACAGTATGTGAGCACCAATTTGTTCTCCGTTTTCCTGCCATAAGCACAATGCTTACTTTCATAAATATTGCCGATTAGACCTCAAGATGAATGTGAGGCAGTTTATATTGTCCCTTCAAGAAGGCAAAATATGTTTTGTGCATGTGTGTTTGCATATGTGTGTGTTTGTGTGTGTGTGTGTGTGTGCTCACTGATGCTGTTACCAATAACCAACACTACTAATCTCAGGTCTTGTAATTTTTAAGCTTTGCTGCCATATCTCCTGTCCATGTTCTTCTTTATCGGAACCTTATAAGCTTCAAGGACTTCCCCGCTGGTTCCAGTTTGTGTGTTCTCTTTTAACTAACCTTGTTACAAAACACTGAAGCTGATTAATGCCAATGATTTAAGTGGAAACACAAAGTTGTCCAGTAAACATTAAACCTAATTTTAGATGCGTGTCAAAGTGGTTTATTGTATTAGTAAGTGAGACGTTGGGAATATGGGGAGTAATTTGGCTGACCCCTCTGTGGAACACCTCCAGCGTGTTAGGATGGAGGGCCTTCTCTTCCTTTCTTTCCTTGTTCCAGGCGTTTTAATAATGAGCACATTGTTAATGACATTCCATTTCGAATACTTCACCATTGCTAGCGGTTCGATACCTAGGAAAGTCAACAAAAAATGTATTATTTTTTTCTCTATTTTATCTTGTCATATAACAAAAACAGTTATACAGGCACGCACATGTGTGTGCGCACGTGTGTGTTTCCACAATACATCTGGGCAGCCGACATTCCCACGTTAAAAATATAAAATGTGTGTTTGCGCTCGTGTGTGTGTGTGTGATGTTTGCATATGTATGAATGTTTTACTATGAATAACTACAAATATGTTTGACAGTAATACAGTGATTGCTGAAATGTCAAGACCTGTATGAAATCAGTATTGGTAAAGAGGATTTGTTTGTTAAACTGAAGATGAAGATCTATTGCTCAGGTAGCTGTTCTTTGACCAGGGAAGGACTGGGACTTGAAAACAGCCTTGGAGTTTTCAAGTCCCTGTGTGAGTGGAGGGTGCTGAACAGGCAATTTACAAATAAAATGTCTTCTGAATATTATTATCTGGGTGGGAGGCTCTTCAAACCATTACCTTTGTACCTAATGGGCACATGCATCCTTTAAACCTATTGCGTATTTTACGGTAAGAACGTATGACAGCCGTCCACACACTAGGTTGGTCGGTTGTTCTGGCGTTTCATAGAATATCCAGATTACCAGTCTGCCCATGTCTTTGACTCTGACTCCTTCTTTCTTGTCATACAGTCATACTGTGAGGCAGCACCCTGTTCCTTCTTAAAGGCTTCACCCCTATTTGTCGTTCACTGTCGACTGTTGTCAGTTCTGGCTTGTTAGGGTTCTTATTTAGGTTGGGTGTTTCTATGGGTTTGGCTGCTTGCTGCACTGTCTAACATAGATCTTCTTCTGTTTAGTATTTTTGTCTTAGTAGATGATCTTTCATGTCTTTTTTTTCATTAAATCCAGTGTTTTTTTTCTTTAGTTTTCTTTGGATCCTTGCTAAAAACCCCTTTGAGCAGAGCACATCAATATACCTCCTTTAAAACATGCAAACTCTATATATGTATATACATGCATATACACATACAAAACTGTTTCCTCATATAGGGGAACACCCCTTATGAAAGTCATTCATAATTCATTTTAACAGCAGAAATACTGGAAGAGTTTAGTATATATAACTGAATTCAAAAAATACAGTTGTAGAATATACATTATATGTGAGGACATTTGTGCCAAGCTACCACACAGCAGGGTGAAAAGAAAGAAGCTTTTCTCATACTGATCAGAGCCTCACAATGAGTACAGAACTACTGCTGAAGTCCTAAGAATTACATGTCATACCACAGAATGTCATTCATTCTGAATATTCATTTTGCTGATGCCAGAAATCCATCCATCCATCCATCCATTATCTTAACCGCTTATTCCTGGTGAGGGTCGCAGGGAAGCCTGAAGCCCATCCCAGAGCACATAGGGTGCAGGGCAGGGGACACCCAGGGCAGGGCGCCAACCCATCACAGGGCACACACACACACAACAGGCAATTTGGACACATGAATCAACCTAACCTGCATGTCTTTGGACTGTGGGAGGATTGAGCCCCAGGCCCGGAGGTACGCGGCGACAGTGCTAACCACCACGCCACCGTGCCGCCCTGTCAGAAATCCTTGATGCAAAATTACCTTTTGAAAGGCTGCAAAAGCCAAAACATCCAGTGGGTTTGGCTTAAAACAAGGCAGTAGATGTTGCTCAGTTCCATGTTCTTGATCTTAAACACTTACCGAATCAGCGTGACTGCAAAATATGTTACTGATTTGCCGTTCATTCTAATCCCTACGTTTCCATGATTTAAATGATTCATGAATGAAAAGCTGATTGTCCCGGCCGTCCTCCTGTTTGCGCCATAGCTCAAGGCTGCCTTTAATCACACAAACGTGTTTGACAGTTAAAAACGCTGCCTTGCCTTTGCGTTTGGGGGTCTCGCCTTTAATGGCATCAGTATGGAGGAAAAGCAAACGGTTTCACAACTGTGAGGTCGACACAACGTCCACTGAAGGCATAATTTTGATTCACTTAAACAAAACACCATTTCATGCTTAACAACCTGTGCACTCTGCATGTAAGAGGGGGTTGAAGAACATACCGTTTTTGTTCGTGTGGATTTACGTTGACTAGAATGTACTGTGTGTCCATCATCGGTGTCATTGATGTCTCTGAAACTGAGACGGTAGGCTTTACCTAGATGGCTCTCACATTTAGATGTGGCTCCAGCTTTCAGCATCCACAGGAAATATGTGCCTTGTGGATGTATATAGACCATGCTCAAGAAATAAGCCCAGCAGTGAGTACTGAGTACCGAGGCCTGGGGAGAAAAGGCTTGGCTCTTACTTTATAATGATTTAATCTGTGAAATCCCATAAAAAAGGAATTTTGCTTGTACAAATAAAGACCTCCTTTTCATCTGCTCATATCTGACAACAGAACGTGTAATGCGTTACTCATACGACACTTGATACATCAACATTTTCTGACAGCATGTTTCAAGTTTGTTCCATTTTTTACTTAATATCACCATATTTAGGGTGGCCTCATTTATTTTGTTTAAAGTTTATGTATTTATTAATATATCTCTAACAGAGGCATAAATTGTTCCAGATGATCTGAATTAACCAGTGCGTAATGTCCTCTAAAAGAACAAAAGTAAAAGAACAAAACAGACATTAACGCAAAGGACTTAAAATTAAAGAAAATATAACATGATTAACAGTAATTGTCCAGCATTTGCCCATTGCTGAAACCTAATGGCTGTTTATTGGTTAAGTACATCGATGATGCGTATGATGAAGCAGTTTCCCAGCTTTTCATCAATGCAATGATTCCTTTAGTATTACGGGAATCACTGTTAGGCTTAGACGATGACTATGTCTTAGACGATGAGTCATTTTCTCTGACAATTTACAGATGAAAGCAGTTTTCATTTCCACAGAGGGTGGCTCTTGATACAAATTATGTCTAGATAAAAGGGAAGATGGACAGGTGCAGTCACTCTTGTTTTGGCTTAGACACTGTCTATGTTGCCTGTGCTGTTATTTTCAAGCTTGCTGGAGCACATAGGAGGTTCAAAGAATAGATACTGGTATAGAAGGAAATTTGTTAATAGCACCAACCTATGTACAGATGTTTATACACCCTATACCGCAATCGTTAAAATTAAAATTTTAATTCAGCCCTCCTTTACAGTAAGTTTAAATTTGTTTGATAGTGCCATTTCCTCCAGATTCTCCAGTTTTCTCCCACAGACTCAAAAACAAGCAGGTTAGGTGAATTGGACAAGTCAGTTTTCCCTTAGTGTGTGTGTGTGTGTGTGTGTGTGTCCTGTAATGTGTTAGCACCCTGTTCAGAGTGTCCCTGCGTTTTTCCCTGTGTTGCCTTGGATAGGCTCCAGTCCACCATCAGCCCTGAACAGATGGAGTGGTTAGATAATGGATGGATGGATGGATGATAAAGGCAAGCTCCTTCATAACACCCCTGAAATTTAACATTGTATATTCTAGCTGTTATTTTAAATACAGAACTTACAGCCATACGTCTTCATTTCTTTATAACAAACTGAAAAGAACTTTAATGATTACAATGAAACTATAGCAAACAAAAACCCAAAAAGATCAAGAATAAAGGATGGAATTTAGATGTTACAGACCAGGAAATACCTGCAGCAATGTACCGGTGTATACTCACGTAAAATGTTTTGTGAGTAGTTGTAGGCTTGAAAAGCATCACAACAATATATATGTTTTGTAAAAAAATATATATATAAATAAATAAAAATGAACATAAAAAATAAACTTTATTAGTTTTGTATTAGCCACATTTTGGTGGCATATATAAAGTAAGTAGTACACAGGTGAAGACATGAATGTGTTCTGTAAGGGCTAGAAAAAACAGTATATCCATGTACCAAAACATCACTACATGACTGGATACTTGTAGACAACGTGTGGACAGCCTTGTTGAACTGCTCAGGGAAACAGTTCGTGAATAGTAAAATTCCCCCCACAAAACAGTAATTGGGAATCAAAACACATCAAAATATTATCATTGTTTAAAAACACTTGTTTCCAAAACAAACATTTTAACAACTAATGTACAATTGCCTTAGAAAATTCAAGGAAGGAAATAATATTTAATGCTATTTTAAAATTCAACAATTTTATTGCTAAAGCTAAAATGTGGCAAACTCAAAGTAGCCAGTTTTCATACAAAAGAATTGTTATACAGAAAAATGCTGCTCAGCCTTACAAAACTTTTACATTTTTCGAAATCCTGTGACATAATATTTTAAAAATGAAAGAGCCAGTTGTCTGCAATAACAGTTTAATTTTAATATTAACGCAACATGTTTCCACATGCACCAAAGAAATGAACCTTTCAGGATAGAGAACTGTGCTGAACAAGATGTTCAAAGTTACAAATTTCCTTTAATCACAAATGTAATGGGTGAGAAGGCCTTTCTAATAATGAATAATTATTCCATTATGGGTAATGAAATAGTTTATCACATTTTTAACTCTAAAGTTTGACCATTATGTGTCCAATAAATATGCTTCAAAGCCGTTATTCCCAGCCACTGTGCCGCGGCACATTAATGAGCCGTGAGAGGTCATCAGGTGTACCGTCGGAAATTATCCAATCCAATTATCCAATGATCGTTATATTTCATTATACACGTATATACTTTTTGTGACATTTTTGTTTGGTGTGCCGTGGGATTTTTCTCATATAAAATATGTGCCGTGGCTCAAGAAAGGTTGGGAAACACTGCTTTAGAGAACAGGCCAAAGAGCAGAGGTTAAATATATTAACTTCAGAGAATTAACTTCTACGATTGGTGATATGTCCTGTTTCAGGTGAACACAGACAACAGCTCCCTTCAGACATTAACTACTATATATACTAACACTGTATATATTCCATTTCTGTAAAAGTATTAAAAAGAAGATATGTGGAGAGAAATCTAATCCCCTGTTACTCCTTTAGAGCGAATGGATGAGTGCTCGCTTCTCTGTTGTCATGTGACGAGAGCAGACTGCTGTCATTGGGTCTTTGTTTTTCCCACAACATATGAAGTCATTCTGTCATGGCATGCTAATATCCAGCACATTCTTCAATCTGCATGTTCCTTTGAAGTGCATGTTACCTCTGAACACAAATGTAGGCACTCGGTGTCATTTCTTTTAAAGGTGTTAGAAATTATAGAGAAGATTGCTGGTCTTCGTAGCTCAGGTTGGTAATTGAGGTGTTCAGTAGTTCGCCGAGCTTGGCCTTTAAACTGCAAACTGATCACATTCAACTTGTGCGCTGATGATGTCACCTCGACTGGTGATGAAATGTTTGCGTTTTAAAGGTGTGTATTTTGGCTGTAATATTGCTACTGTTTTTCTTGTCATTTTAAAACAAGGGTCACGTTCATCCTGAACAGATGTACAGGGTCCCATGGTGAATAAGGACAAATAACAGTTAGATTCTGTCCCTCGACATGAAGCCAAAACTAGGTGACCCTCTTGTTCACTGGGCTTCACTCCAACATACCAGCTCCGAACTAGGGGGCTATGAGCACACTCATTCCTGTTCTCCACCTCTCACCCAAGGCAACTCCTGAGTGGAGTCCAGGAGTTTGGTTTTAGAACCCAGGCTGTGCATTGAGGTGAGTTTGACTATATGTAGACAGTATTTCACCACCTCCCATGATAGCTCTGGATCCTCTCCCACCAGAGAAATTATATTCCATGCGCTTAAAGCCAGTTTCAGTAGCTGGGGTTTGGTTTGCCAAGGTATCTGCCTTCAAACATCAGCCAGTCCACAATGCACTAGACCCTTACTATTTCTCCCACAGGTAATGGGCCTAGAGGAGTTAAATTTTAATGCTTTGTCAGAACAGTACATTCTTTAAGTTGTTACAATTGGCTCACGGCTACCAGAATCACCTATTAGGGGTAATGATGAAAATTCTGGATCAGGGAATTGTTGACTGTTTTACACCAGCTGTAATTAGTATGCTTTGTTGTGTTTGGTTCCATGTTGTCTTTGAACTTCTACATTGTTGTCTTGTGATGAATATTCAGAGACTAAAATCAAAGCGCCACCCCAGTGCAGCTTTTAGTGAGCAGCTCCCACTCCAAAATATTCCTCACTACTTGAAAGCGTGTTGATTTTTTTTACTCGATTTGCGACTTCTAACATAAACACAGCTGGCTGTAATATAACTATGCACATTTACTGGCTGTATCTCAGTGATTACTCTGCCTCAAACTCAGCTGACAAAGTGAGTTATGTATACAGAAATGTTCGCATTTTTTGGCGGCTGAAGAATGATTCAAGTATCGTGTGCCCTTTCAAAAACAATCCTGTGCAAGCGGGAATGCTTCAATATGTATGGCTTTTTGTGCAGACCTTACAGAAATAGATGAGTAATGCGCATTTGTTAATATGTACAACGGACTCACTGGTTCACATGTCATGGAGGCACATGTGAAATAGAGAAGGTGGCAGACTGTCAGTGTGAAATGAATCTTCATTGGATGAGACAGTGTACACAGCAACAGAGTGGAAAAACACTAAAACAAAAAACTGAATGAGAGACAAAACAAAAGAAGCTAAATTGTGGGATGGTTAAAATTTTAATATGTAGAGGCTTCGTTGTTATTGGCAGACTGTGTATGTTCACACAGATAGATGGTGGTTGTTTAAGGTGCTGAAACAGCTTTGTCTGTGGCTGTACAGGCCCACCTGGGAATCACTGCCCCATCTCATCTGTGCCTCACATTGCAGGCTGCTGGAAGTTGGTGTTGAACACATTTCCTTCGCACACATGTCTCCTCTGCAAAGCAATGCAGTGTACCTGTGTGCGCTGAACTCTGTGTTCAGTAGGTGGTCTTCTGCTCATTCTGTGCCTCGCAGGCTTTTCCATTGCTATGTCCACAGCGTTTAGGCCACACTTAGAAAGTGGAAAACATTTTTTCTTGAACGTTTACACCACACACGGTTTTTTAAATGCAATATTTACATATGACTCAATGCAGAATAATCATTAATATGAAAATGAAGATTACGAAGGCTTTGCTAGCATA
The DNA here is from genome assembly GCA_025773905.1 of Chitala chitala. Classification (NCBI taxonomy): domain Eukaryota; kingdom Metazoa; phylum Chordata; class Actinopteri; order Osteoglossiformes; family Notopteridae; genus Chitala; species Chitala chitala. Next base: position 11,762,682 of record JABJVR010000035.1, read on the forward strand.
GAATAATGTTTCTCAAATGGTGTACCAGGAGAGAGGCAGTGCTGCGGTGCCAAATTTTGATTTAAAATGTAGTTTGCATAGTAAAATTAAAAATGTCTAAAATTCTTAATTTTTTCTATGACTTAATATAAACTATAATATAGTAAGTAGATTTGAATGTAGTCAATGTAGTGTAAACTTTAAAATACTATAAATTTACAGCTTAGATATGACATTTAGATATGAGCTCACAAAGAGCAAAGGTGTGTTCCACCTGAACCACTGTGACAGAGAGCGGCGGTTTTAACCCGTACACGTGAGCTCCAGTGGACACATAAAGATCCAAGATGGTGATGAAATTGTACTAACATTCCTGGTCATTCCCAATGATAATAAAATTAATAGGTGTTAAATTGGTAATGTAGGCAGTAAATGGTTAAAATTGATCATCTTAACAGGTTGCAGATGCAATGCTATTGAGGTGGAATGACATGTTTGTCTGTTCATGATAAACATTTATTCAATTGTGTAAGGGCATTTTGTTTTTATTTATTTTTGTTCACATAATTTAGCATATTAATGCATGTTATGGACTTCAATTTATAGTATATAATGATATATACAGTCATCTCTACAGTGCTGACAGTGTCCAAAGTGTGCAGTTTACCTTTTGAAAACTACAGTCCCATATGCATGTATTCATGCACTGCATAATTAATGTATAGTTCCATGCACTGCATACTTAACTGCATACTTAACATGTATGTATCCATGCACTGAAAACTTAGTGTATGTGTCAATACACTGCAAACTTATTGTACATGTCTATGCACTGCATACTTAATGTATATGTATGCATGCTCTGCGTACTTAGTGTATATGTCCATGCATTGCACACTTAACGTATGTATCCATGCACTGAAAACTTATGGTATATGTATCCATGCACTGCAAACTTTGTATACACATGTCCATGCACTGCATACTTAGTGTATATATGTCCATGCATTGCATATTTAGTGTGCACATATCTATGCATGGCTAACTTAGTGCATGTGTTTCTATGCACTGTATATGTAGCATTTATGTATCCATGATCTGCATACTGAGGTGTCATTTAAAGTGGTCCTGATCTGATGCACAGTCATCAGTTACCATTTCACATCTTATCCCTGCACTTAAGGAAGACTGTATCTCTGTCATCGACTCATCGTGACATCGTGGCATCACCGTAAAAAGCCTGCTGCTCATTATCTTCAGGCCTGAGGAATGCACAAATGGCAAAGGGCGGGAGACGTCCTTATTTGTGCAAAAGCCTTTATTTCAGCTTTATTTACTTGATCCAGATTGCAGTCATCCTGTATTTACGCTGACATTTTCAACCCAACATTTTGTATAAAATCTAATGCACAATACTGGCATTCTTTTCCTGGCAACAACATGTGCTCTGTATAAACATGGTGGTATGTGTGTGGTGGAGGGCAGTGAGGGGGGACGGGGGGTGCAAAAAGACATGATTCCCATCCAGCAGTCAGTCAAGGCTTTTGAGCAGGATTCATGCGCTCTCTCGCCAGTGTGGGGTAAACACCAAGCTGATGGATCACCATCAGGAGAAAGCACACTGTGTTCATTAGTCCATTAATCATGCATGGAAAAGCAGCCGCAAGCGAGGCCAAAGCTGCACGGCTTCCTGATGTGTCCATGAGCCGAGCAATGCTGGGGATCTAAACGAGCTTCTGGGGGGATCAGCAGACCGAGAAGCTGCTCAAGGTTCAGCAGCCACGCTGTCAAAGACACAAGTGCATCCTGGGTCCTCAGAAATGAAAACCAAGTACACCAGGGACTAATTATTGTACAGGTGGATCAAAATATTCCATCTTGTCTGCAAAATACATGAAAAAAACAAGTTGATTCTTATGCGTCCTAGTAAAAGTAAGATTGTTAGCTATTATAGAAGAAAAACACTGTCTGTCTTTAATTTGCTTTGTACAGAATCTGTCATGATTTTAAAATTTGCAAAATTAATAACAAGTACACCTTCTGAAGTCCTAAGTGAATCCGAAGGTTCCATGATCATTCTAACTTGTTTGCTATTTTTGTGGACTCTTCTTTTATTTGACTTTGCATGCATAGCAGCTACAGTATCAGAAAGCTAGCAGTATAGTGTGGGATATGAGAACTTAATAGAGATTATCTGTGGGTATCAAAACATTAATTATAGGATGAGTTAATGTTTTCATTGTGTCCCAACTGAATAATGAAATGGGTCATAGGGGTGTCCAAACACAACAGCTAAGAGAACACATCACCACACCTCCTGCCAGTTGACTTCAGTCTGAGCTTGACATGTTAAGATGGGTTTTAGTCTGTCAGTGGTAGCAGTAGGTGTGGGGGGACATGCTAGGGGAATGGCACAGATGTTGGCAATGCGGGTGGCACAGACAATGAGAATATTCTGGGCAAAATAACTTTCCTCAGAATCGTTTTCATATTCTTGGATTTTCTTTTTGCACTCTTAATGATGCATTCCTCTTGAAACTGCCGACAGAGTTCTGTAGAATTGCATTTCACGTGCCTTCTTGATGCGCAATCGAGGGGAAGGGCCTTCATTGTTACAGATTTGTTTCATTAATCACACAGATGAATACATCTAGCGCATTCACTGAAAAAATGAAATAACAAGGAGCACTGGCATCGCTCAGTTCTCATGAGAAATTAAAAGCAGCAAGCAACAGAATTAAAAGCATTCAGTGTAGGGGACAGTCACTTTACAGCAAAGGTGTCAATTCAGACTGACTGTTTGCTTTTTGCATTAGGGTCACACTGACAATTGTTCATTGCATGTCTTACTCAGTCCAGAGATTCTGCAAAATGGCTACCACTAAAAGAGTTATAACCGAGTAGCAATAAAATTATTGTATTGAGTTGATGTTTAAATGCCACCAAAGAACTTATACTGCTTTATTCTCAACACCACCTATATGCAACCCACTTATTAAAGTTCTGGTTTAGTTCAGAATTCTGCTCCTCCAACATCCACAAAAAAATTATATCATGCTCTGTGTATTGCATGCAAGATCAGTTCAATTTAACTCAATTGAATTGAATTGAATTGAACTGAATATATAGGATGTTTTGCAATGTGATGCCTTAAATTCATGATTGAAATTCAACGCAAACATGTTAAGCATAAATTATACTAAAAAGCCCAAAGATGATAAACTGAGGGTAGTTTCTTTGGTCATGAAATGCTATACAAATAAAGCCAATTACTTTTTAGCATGTACAGTTCAATATAAAAGGACGTGATTCTACGAACAAGGAAAATTTTCGTATGCAGCGAGCTCCAATGGCAAATGGCCAGGGTACTCAGCTCACCAGAAGCAGATCCGATGTTCTTACAGGCTGTATGGCTGGGCATTCAAAGCTGTGTGAAGGCCAACCAATCAAGAGCCTCTCTGCATGTACTCAGCCTCACAACATGTTACCACCCAAGGAATGTAAAGCACACTTCCGTGCAGGTTCCTCTGACAGCATCAGGTACATCTCCACACATGGCCGTCAATTCTATCCTCATCATCAACAGGGGAACCAAAAAGGACATCATGTCATCAGCCCCTGCTAGAGATGCGCAGTCGCTGGGTACTCCCCGTTCAAGCAACGTTGCCCTGTCCCCCACCCTGTTCTAGTCCATGGGTGAGGCCTACAGTTTGTGAACTGGCATTTGAAAGCAATTAAATTGTCATCCAGTGGCCCGCGGTTATGGGCGCAACGCTGCGAAATGCAGGCACCTTCGGAAAAACACGAGGGGCTGCAGATACGTTTAGTTTGAGACTGTATTTGTGTCTCACCCTGCTCATGTTTTGAATCATTGAGTACTGCCTGAAAATTTTAAAAACACAGTGGACTGTGGGTATCCTACACAACATGTGTGCTGTCCTCTCCTTGTTGGCTGTGATATCAGAAATTTAAATCACATAGCTAATTAGCACTTACTTAATATACAATCTACTGACTATGAATTTCATAATATAAAACCAATTTATAGATCACTGCTAATGTTATTACAATAAAACAGCATAGTGTACTCAGCTTATTTAAGCAACATATCTTTTAAACTTTATGTTTTGAAATGAAATTGAACACTTACTTACTGTTTAACCAATTCAGGCTTAGTGTTTTATTCTCCTTACCTGGATGCATCAAATAAGTATAAATTGCAGTTCATGACAGAGGGAAAAAAATGCAATTTATTGACACTAGAGAATTTATGTACTTTTTTCTGTGCCATGTGGATTTGCTAAGTATATGTTTTCATCAAGACACAGTTGGCACTATATTGGCTGACAAGTTCTTCTGCAGTTTCTAGCATATTCTACAGCAACAATTCATAAGAGCTGGTTACCGTGATGTGAGAGGAGGCTGGATTTAATGTGCAGACCAGTAAACCGATCTGACGTTCATAATGCTGTTTGGTACAACAACGTTCCATGTGCTGTTAATTTTGTTGTTTTTATGTCATAGATGCTTTTGACTCTCTGGTAAAAACTAAAAACCCCATTCTGAAAATAACTACCATAATTTTCGAGTTCTTATGACTGTAAAGAATATTTAGAAATATCTAAAACCACTGTAGTTTTACATGAACATATTAGGAACTTATATTGGTGACAAACTGGCACTGCTGTAAATTCACAATAGAAGGCAGTGCAATCAGATAAGTCTTTTGTAAAGTGAAGACCTCAAGGATCTATTGTGAGACCAACCTAAATGCTGCCTTATAAGCATTCAACCTTCACAAGGAAAAGAACGTGTTGCATTGGAATGTGAAGAGACTGAGGTCACTGTTCCTTCAATCACAACAGGCCATTTTCACATGTAATTAGCTTTAACAAAATGATTAGAGTATTTTTGTGTTTTAGTCTGAACATGCTTAATATGCCTGTGGAAGAGTTTATTACTGCTCTGTTGAGGCACAGATTTGCTGAAACAGTAATTCAATATTTTCTCGGTGGTTAAGTTAAATTTCGTACTGTAATGCATTTCTGAAAGTAACTTAATAATTATTATCAACAGTGGTCCTCTTTGCTCATGCCCTACTCATGAATAAGTGGAAAAACCAAAAAAAGCAGGAGCATTTAGATACTAAGGAAGGGGGAAGGCATAAATGGATGTTAAAATCAGAATGGTTCTGTTCACAATGTGAAATTCTCATGCTGACCACTAATGTAAATTGTGGAGCTTGGTGTCAGCAGCTGGGTCTACATCATTTCCTTAAATGTTTCTGAATCAACATACATGGTATGCATGTCATTGACAGAAATGGTATACACTGGTTCCTTAAAGTAGTGATTCAAAATGATGTAATGAAACCACATTACCATACATACACGCATGTGAATGATGAATGTGTGTGTATGTGTGTATGCACTCTCTCTCGTTCTCCCTCTCTCTCTCTACATATGCTGTATAGTGAATGCATAATCACTGCAGGTATTTTATCCACATCACTTACTGTGTACTTAATAGACTTCCCACTCTTTGGAAAATCAACAGCATTTACCAATATACCAACTACAGAACAGTTCCTCACTTTTAAAATCGATGAAACTGTTAAATACTGACTTAAGCTACAGCTGTCTTACACACACATAAAGCATAATCATAATAATAATAATAATAATAATAAATAAATAAAATATCAGTAATATTATAAAAGAAAACATACTTCTTTCCAAATGCACCCCAAAAATCAACCAATCCTTCATTCTGTTCTGAAATTTGTAGATGTGGAGTGAAGAACTGAATTAATTCAAGATTTGTTTACAAACAAAAACAATGTAGCTATGATTTTAAAAACTACATCTGGATATAATATGATTTTAATTAGCAAAAGGAATCTTCTCTTCAGTAAGAGACTTCTAGTCTTTTCGTATATTATGTTGGGTTTTGTTTGTTGAGTCAAACCGTCGTTTGAAACAACGATTCTGAATTTTTCACCTCGACATCTCTGTGCATGGTCTCATCAACACAAATTTTGCATCATTTATGTGCAGTGTTAATACAATTCATTTCATGCAGACACAAGTTAACAACAGGGCCCACTTAAGGTCATGATATGAAGTCACGTAAAGGTTCAAGGTAAGGCAAATGTGCAGATTCAGGTCAGTTGTCAAGAGAAAAGCCAATGCAGACCACAAGTGGTGCACTTCAGCAGAAACAATTTGCCAAGGCCTCCAAACCTAGTAGTACCACATTGTAAGTGCACAACAAAAGTTGTCTATTACATGACATCACACCACATCGCATGACTCTACATCAAACCACATCACATGACTACATGACATCGCACAACATCACATGACTACATGATGTCACAACACATCACATGACTCTACGTGACTTGACATTACATCACACAGGTCTAGTGATATAAAGACTATAAGCATTATATTATACAAGCTTATAAACAGTGGCGAACACATTCTATAAAGTGCCAGATAGTAAAGACATTCTGACCCTGTAAAGCTGTGGAACTCATTATGTTGGCACAGCCTGGGTGCTGTCATTTGCTTTAAACGCAAACATAATGCTTTTTAATGGCACTAAGACAGCATTGCGCTTCTTTGCAGGGAAGGCTGTCTTTCAGGCTGACCATAAAGCATGTGTGGTCATTCGGTGGTTTAGTTAGCATGGCACAGATGTTATCCATATGTTCAGCCATTCATAGTCAGATGGAGGGCCACATCCCTCATGTGAAAACCAGTCTCTGTTACATACAAATGGGATGATACATGCTCACTTCCCATGTGAATGGATTTACCAATATTCATACTGCTTCATTCATACTGCTCACTTGAGATCAAGTATAGTCTAATATAGCAATAGAGTAAGTATAGCCCATTGTAGTTATAGAGCAAGTACAGTGTAATATAGTGACAGAGGAAGATATTTTAACAATTAGAACAAATATAGTCTAATGTATGTAAGAGCAAGTGTAGCCTAATATAGCCATAGAGCAAGTATAGTTTAATATGGCAATTTAACGAAGTGTCCTGTTAAGTCAATATTCACATACCTACTACATATAATATACTATACTCTTTGTTGTTTTTTTCATAGTAAATAAAATACTCTGGATATTTTTGCATGATAATGGTAGAGAATGAATATTTCCTGGATGTTAGCACTGGGAAGTGGTGGACAGGAAACAGACTATCACACATGACCACAGATTAGCCTGCTAATGCACTCATACCATAAAAGACATTACAGCATTTTCCATTTGAGTCAGATACTACTTTAGACCGATGTCTTCTCGATTCATCCAACTTTAAATGAAAGAGATCTATAACTGAAATGTTTTACATACAAGTAACAGAAATACTATCCGTCCCTGTAGTACGAAGAAATAAATCACACAAGCGAATCAAAAATGATTTGCTCATTCTTCCCTTGGGACTGTCTGTGTCCAGAATTCGAACTCACTTGGTTTGCTTTTGTGATGTCTTCATACAATATTGAAGTTCAGCGGTTTTGTTTTAATCTTTGAGAACTGAACCAATAAATCACATATATGTATTAGCAAACGATTTCACTTATAATTTTTTTTTCCCTGGAATGTCTGTGCTCTGAAATTTGCTGTTAACTGTTAAAGTATGACAAAGTTCGTGTGGGCTTTGGACGTGAATGTGATGGCTGTAGGTGACAGCACGGCCTACACTGGTTTCCCAGTGATGAGACCCCTGAAGGTGAGAGTGAGCCCCAGCCTGCTAACCTACAGTCTCCCCTGGGGAAAGGCAGAAAGGGGGAAAGGCGGGGCTGCTCTGGCAACGTCTTCAACAGCATCTTCTTAATGCCTATTTTATCAGTAAGATGACAGCAGGAGCACTGCCCCCACCCCATCCACTCATAAACTCAGGAATATGTCTTATAGATTAGATTAGATTAGATTGAACTTTATTGATCCCACAGTGGGGAAATTCTCTTGTTACAGCAGCTTATAGGGAA
>JABJVR010000035.1:11788646-11820673 GCA_025773905.1 Chitala chitala
CCTACACCCCCCAGTCCCCCATACACATTTCCCTTGTGTTGTGGGGTGGGGGGGGGGGGGGGGGGCCCCACAAGCTCACGAGGGAGCAGGGACTCAAAAAAGGGAGCCCTGAGACCAGTAAATGCTGGTTATTTGTGTTATTTAAATTGTCACCATCTAATTTCTAATAGAGATATGAACAAGAGTTCTTTCATTGTCAATGTGAGTGATGGACAACACATGCAAAGACAGCTCAATCACCCTGCACAACAGGGTACAATATAATATAAGAAAGGAAGCCGTTCTGCTATGCTGTCCCATGATTAATTTATTTATTCCAACCATGCAAAAGAAACATTTGCGCCACCTCAAATTCCTTTTTACCCAGGATGAAACTGACACAACAAGACTATGAATAATTAATATCAAAAACACTACAAATGTGAAATAATCAAACTCGGTGTTAAGCCATGCAGAAAGAGAAGGTAACGGGTTTTGGTAATGCAGTGAGAAAAAAGAGCACAAAGGCAGGCTATCAACAATGGGAGTTTTCATATGGGAAATGTAGAGGTTTGCTTGGTGGTCGTAGATGTGAATTAATTTTCGGTTTAAAACCACTTTCCGGTTGGGGGGGGGGGGGCTGTATTGTAATAAATGAGAGGTACTGAAAGCTGTGAATGAGACTGGTGTTTAAACATGTTGACAGGTAGCACGGAGGTCCCCGCTGCGTCACCCTTGAGGGTGCTGCTCACGTCTCAGCACCGCATCCCATGCGGTCGCAGTCCTCCTGGGGTGGGGGCTAGGGGTAGTGCATGCAGTCTTGGAGTTCCCCCTTTCTGTTCTGTTATTCCTTCGGAGTACTCTAGCCTGATAAAGCTCTATCTTTTGGGCAAGGTCACATTCACAGGATCACTTTCTTGACAGCATCCTGGCCAAACCTGAGGGAACCGATTGCTTGCTAAAGCACTTTACAATAACATTACATTCATTGGTTGTTTCGTTGGATGATTCTGCACCTTGGACAGCAATTCACTCTCCTTTTGAAACGCAGAGAGTATAAGGAAATGTGATAAATCTAGTAGGTTAATGGATCAAAAAAGGCATGAATAAATAATATTTGAAAATGTGTTTTTTTTTAAACAAACACTTCCACAGTCACGGTGTCTGCATGTTTTTGGGAAACGTCTGTGCAATAATAAATATTAAGGTGGTGCTTGAATTAATAGCAAAGAGAGAATTGTGTTATGTCGTCAGCCAAACATACATCTTTTTTAATTGGAGTACACGAGGATGCAAGTGTTCGCTTCTGCAGTATTTTTTGTGCTGCTACCGAAAAATCAAAAAATGAAAAGGCACAATTGAAAAGTGTGTGTTGATTTGGCATGCCTTTGCTGGTTAAGTGGTTCTTTTGAAGATTAGACGCAAGCATGAGGATCTGACTTCATGTCATTGAAAGGTCTTCTGTAACTCCATTTAAAAAATAAAAAAGACTGCAACATGATTGCCATTATTTTCTAATGGTTCTGAACAAAAGCGCGTATACATGCATTTTCTTTGAGGTCAGCTGGTTTTTTTGAGCTTCTGAGACACAAATTGATATTGCTTGTGTGGATTTTGGATACTTGCATAGTAGACTTTTTTATATTGAACTGGTGTTGTATACATGTAGTAAACATCATGACCCAAGGTTTATATGATTATTAGAGAGGCCCTTGGCGTACGGAGATCACAAGAAGTCTGAACAAATTGGATGTAATAAAGTCACTGTAAACCAACCACAGACAGATATGTCTAGGTTTGACTGTACCTGTGGTTATGCTCTGTATGTGCGTGAATGTGGATGGTAAACAGAGAGGGAGTCTTTCTCCAGAAGTGACATGCAAATAGCATAACCCTCAAATAATCAGCACATCTAATCTGTTTTTTTAAATGACTGTCTTTGGTTTAATACCTTTATACTGCAGTTAATCTTCTCCATCAACAGGGCTGGCTACCCAGGAGACTAGGCACAGATTAATAGAGAGACCAAATGCCGAAACTGCAGAATAATTATGCTGCAGGCCTTGCAAGCTTCAATTCTTTGCTCAAATGCCCAGCTGGAGTGTGTTCTACTTTTTTTCCCTTCTCCCCTGCTGTCATATTAGCCACTGGCAAGCAATAGCTCACATAGCACAGAGAAAAGACTGAGGTCTGAAATAGACACAAGTTAATAATGCACTGCTTCATTTGAATCAGTTTGGATGGAGGGTTCCAGTTTTGGTGTAAAAAGTAACCATTGCTGTGATCGTCTGTCTAAAATGCTGTTCCGTTAGTGTCAAATAAATGTTTTGCTAAAACCGTCGTTGCTCTTTGACCTTTTTTTTATCTTGAGTAAGTCAGGATTGACTACACAGTATAGACAGCATATGAATTTACCTTTTGAGTTTCAAATCTAAATGATTGAATTTTAATAACAAATATTTAACATGTTGTTTCCCTGGTATAATTTACTGTTAATCTTATTTTCTAGGATTGCATTGTTTAAATTTTTATGTGTATGGTGCATTTTAACTTTTGCATTTAAGTTTTCAAATTTTGAACAAAGGCAAGCTTTTCCATGAAAACCTGACCTGACTATTGTGAACATAATTTTTTTGTGCAAATATGGCCTAAATAAATCTGTCCGACAACTGTGAGACACAGCAGGTCAATACAGATTGAAAAAAATACATATCAGATTGATTTTTCTGTCTAGATTTATAATATATTGCTAATTGGACTTTACATTTTCCATTAGAACCCTAATCCTTAACACATTTAAATAATAGAACAAACACTAAACAGATAATAGGCTTAATTCAGTATTCTTCACAAGTAGCATCCTTGTTCTTGAATTCTAGTGGGGACCTGTTTGATGCTATTTCAGCTTTTGAAGGTATCTGTTTTCTTTGCAATATATATATATATATATATATATATATACATACATACAGTACAAGTGCATGAGTTCCTAATAGGGTCATGCACTCTGTTTAGATTGCCAGGTGCCCCTCTTAATTGAATTCTCGGGCAAAGAAAATACTGCCTCCATTCAAGTCACATAACCACTTTCTTTCTGATAAATGCTAATTCTCTGTGTGGGAATGAATAACCTGAATTGGTACTTAACATTTGGATGAAGTTCCAGGACAAATCTAGCTCTGGCTCCATTTTACAGCGATATGACATGGATTATTCACATGCTCCCAATTTTAGGATGAGTTAGCTTGTGCAAACCCCCTTTTATGCACTTGCTAATTTATTGAAGCTGTCCTATTCAGCTTCAGCAGTGCCCTCTAGCAAAGTGAGCCTGAAAGCCGTGGAGAAGACCACGCAATGTACGTCAGTCCTGTCAATCACACTTCCAAGTTCAGCCCTCTGAAGAGCACAGGTGTGAACTGAAATCGAATGAATCCAAACTAAGGGCACGCAAGCAGCCACTGGCTGCAACTAATGTTTGCACGAGGGCCCCTCGTTTTTTTAACGAGGCAGAAAAACACAGAAGCCGTATCACGCCCGAATTGGCTTTCTCAATCAGCGCCTTGTGTGTGGAGCGCATCCTGCCAGGCGCAGCGGTCGTTCAGGCTGTGTGGGCGGCTCTCGTCTCTCCCTCTCCACCGTGCAGAACAACTTTCTGATGAGGGCGCAACACTGAGCTCATTCATTTTGCAGCCAGGGCCGCCACTTGAGATTTTTGGTCCATGAAAGATATTATGTTAGATGTTTTATGCTAAGATGTTGTGCTAATGTTCTCATTCTTGAGGGCCTCTGTCAGTCATGCGTCCTTGGAATCATCCTAGGTTTGCACCCCTTTACTTAACCCCTGTTTGCAGTGCAACACAACTAAATGCAGCATCATCTGGAGACCAAGAAAGACACTGGGGTCAGTCCTGCACCTGCAGAAAACGACCCACCTGTCAACTTTGCCCAGGTTACAGTGTAAACCTATAGTTTATAGAATTAAGTAGACATAATCGGAAAATGATCGAAAAAAAGTTCAATACATAATAACATTATAAATTACCTCAAGCGTGTTAAGAACTGCAGTTAAAGTGATGTGACCTCATATTAATTCAGCATTCAAATTAAGTTCTGTGACTTTTGGAAGTCTAAAGTAAGTTGCATGACAGCATTGTTTTTCTATGCTCTCTTGGATATTGGTTCCATAGCAACAGCATATACGAGGTGTTCAGAAATGCTGTAAATGGTATTGCAATTATACTTTATTAAAATGCCATTAAACAAGTGAACAGTCATTACTTCTTATAGCAAACCTATATGACAGACTATGCTCCACACATTGCAAGCCAACATTACACGTCTGGCACAAAGCACGCCAGTATGTTTCACTGACTTGCATTTAAAAATTGTCATAAATGTTAATACATTACTAACAAGCAGGTTCAGTATTTATTTATTTATTTATTTATTTATAGGTTGGCTATGCAGAAATTGCAGATGTTTAGTATTTTGACTACTTGTAAAGCTGTTCTGTGACTCATGTTTATTTAATTATATCTATATTAATTTCATATTGCAATTGCTGGTGGCAAGTCTGTAGAATTTATGAAGCCTGGTACTTTATGAAACTTTGACTTATTTTAATACGTAATGGCAATGCAAACACCCCCAAGATGCATTACAGTGCTGTGTAGAAATTTTGTACAAGAATTTGAGTATTACATAGTTTTCATTCTGATGGACACGTTTCTGTGAATTCATTTGATGTAAACAGTTATTTCAAAAAAGATAAAGTTAAGCAACATGAGCTGTGAATTGTAATTAAAAACATAGCATTAAAAATGAAGCCAATTTCTGGTCTTACTTGGAAAAAGAGAAGGGAACTGGTGAATATTACAACACAAACAGTATTACAGCACAAACAATATTACAGCATAAACAAAACTTAAGCATTGCAGTAAATAGCCACACATGCTCACACACACTAGGCTGCTGCCGTACACATACAGAATTACCACTTGTGAGGAGACACCATTACCTGTATTCATGCACAAGCCCTGCCATACCTCCAGGTGTACATATTCACTTTTCTGTCTGAATAGGAGCCCAGATGACTCCTAGTTTTACTGTGGCTGGATCAGCATCCTGTCCCAGGACTCCTGGCTTTCTCAGAGCCCACAAATAGCTCATACAGCTCCTTGGGATGGGTTGGGGAGTATGACTGCACCAAAGTCATCAGTGTCACACAGGGTCTTATACATCCAGTCAGAGAGATGGCTGTTCCCGTTCCACACGGGGACTGTGTATGACTGAGAGCAGCCTGAAGGTATGAATGTCTTAAAGCAAGAAAGATAAGAATTGAAATAAATAAATAAAACACAAACACAGGCCTTTGCCATATTTTATGGCAGAGGTTTGTGTGTGATAACTTTGGCTTCTTACTGGATATTGTATAATGAAATTCTTTCCCAAAATCATATCCCAAAGATCTTACATGACCAGTGCCAAGCCAAGGGACAACAAATTCTCTCTCTCTCTCCCTCTCACACACACACACACACACACACACACACACAAACGTACGCATTCATGCACATGTCTGAGATATTCAACAGTGGCAGGTATACATAGAAAACACAAGTAATCTGCAAAGTCTATACAAAAAGAGAAGTACAGAGCAAGTTGGGAATGTAACCTCCAGCTGTGGTCTCCTGCATAGCTGTTACCATTCTGTAGTAAACTAATATCCAAATAAAATAAATTAAATATTAAACAATTTCCTAACAAAGGGAATACACTGTACTTCCTTGAAACTCTACTCTTGTATCTTTGCCTTACTTAAAATAATTGGCACACATTGCTTTATAGTCAATGGTACTTAAATATCAAAGGGTCTGAGTCCTCTCTACTAAACCAGCTGGCAGATTTATCCTCACAAAAGCAACCTGTTTATGGATACACTGACTAAGTCCGTAAGTGAGCAGTGCAGCTCAGTACAGCTATAACATATGTTGGAACAGTAAATGTAGCTGCACATATCCACAATGAGAAGCAGTGTGTTCGGTTTGCTTTATATATATATATATATATATATATAAAATACCTTTTATTTTTAGAAATAACACAATTCACCTTTAGTCTTATCTTGCAGTCAGGTGGTAATCCAGATCAATCCATTAGTCTCCCCTCAAACCCAAAATAAAACACTTAAAAATAAATATTTTAATATGAAATTAATATATACATGAGTTATGCAAGTAGTATATGAATGTGGTGAAGTATTTAGACACTCTATTAAGGATGATGAATGGAAGGGACACTTCTCACATGTTAAGGTCTTTACACAGGCAGATGCGCTCTCAGCATCCTTAGTCTGATCTGCTGGCTGCTGGGCAGGAGTATGTGAGCTGAAATATTTTCTTTTTTTTTTTATTCTACAGTAAGCACACTTACGGTTTCTAAAAGCTGACAAGTGTGTATGTGGTGGAATAGTAACTTCTCAAGTATTTGAACCTGAAGTTTTTTTATTTTTTCTGTCCTTGAAAACATAACTTCTTAGTAGACAGTACTTTTAAACTCCACCGGAGAATGTGTTTCCAGAGACAAGGTCATTCCTGTACCCACAGAGCAGGTTTTTTTGCCCTTTGCCAGTCCCACGGGATAAATAACACCTTTAGTTTGAACCACTTACATACAGAAAGCCAAACCCAAGGGCTTAAAGGCATCCAGAGCTAGATCAGTCCCCCACCACTGCCAAAAGGTTTTGTATTGACCCAACCCCTCCTTCTTTTTTTACTAGACTACATAATTTTAAATGTTCTTATGAACACTTGCAGCCTGCACTGTACAACAGAGATGTGATTTTTTTTTGCTTGGTTTTTCTGTCCAGCTGAGCTAGATGCTGAAGGTAAATTTTTGTATTCTGTTCTTACCATGGCCATTTCCTGTTGCTGTTAACTGAATGAAGTGCAAGACCTTGAATCTCTGATAGCCCACAATCACATTATTTAAACCACAGGATATACCATTTTATGTGGTTTTTGATTAAGTGTGTGGTTTGTCATAAATTGTATCTCAAAAATGTATGCATGCAGACCTGTTCATTTATATTTACACATTTTAAAAAGCAGCAGGTTCCAATGTTAGGTGAACATCTTCTGATACAGACCTCACTTGCTAGAATGATCAAATCCCTGAGCTCATCTTGAATTTTTGTTTATAAATATGTTTTCTACCTTAAAGTTTAGCCAGCCTGGTCTTTTGACTTATGCTGTCCAGCCAGCCTGATTCCTCCTGCCCCATGACCCAGATCTGTTTTGCCTCCAGATCCAAGCGTCACCTGGAGATGCTGGTTTGCTACTGCAGGAACACTTGTCAGGACATTACCACACTTTTTTCCTGGTGTGTTGTTTCTCTGACCAAGGATGGGAAAAGCTCTGACTCAAGCCAGGTCACGGGCTCCTTAGCGTGAAGTGCTGAAATTAAAGTGTGCCTTTCTGTGCTTCTCTGCTGTTAAGGTGTACACAGGCCGGGCAGCCTGGGGGCATCTGTTGTCCACCCCAATGGCACATGTTGTTGAAGTTTTAGATATGATCCTTCAACAGTGCAACAGCATGACTGCTCAAGGGGCCATTTGTTCCCCGGCAATGATTTTCTAGATAAAGGCTGAGAGATTTTCAATGAATCATTCAGTTGAGTCCATAAGCATGCATCATCCTGTGTTTCCCAACACACACTGGGTAGTGTTACTCAGGCGAAGACCATATCTGCTGAAGCTCAGACCCATAATAGACAAGCAATTATCTTTCTGGGCTGAGGGCCCAGTTCTGGCCCATGGGATACCTCAGTTTCGTCTGGATTCAGTTAGGTGATGTTACCCGCTTTGGCAGGCTAGCACCTACTTTGAGCTTGCCGTACACAAAACGCAAACATTACCGTGTCTGTTTTCATTCACCTACATCTTTCAGTTGTTCCTAACCATTTCACAATCTAAGTCTGTAACAGTTGTTTTTATCTTTTCATTCAAATGCTTTTTTTGTTTAAATGTCAGATTATCACGAAGAAGTTAAGAATCTTGAGCACAGGCAGTCAGCAGCAAACAAAGGTAACCAGAGTTTAGTTCTTTAGTAGCACTCTGCAGTCATAATAACAGCGTCAGGGTGAATGGTCCAAGATCCAAGACCCACTTTGGGGTGCTCCCTGGGACCCAAGGCTGACCTCCCAGCTGACTGACACCATTACTATTCTCTGCGTTGTTGTCCTGCTCAGCTGAAAATGAGCCTCTGAGAAAACAGTTGTAAAAACCACTTGGGTGTAAGCTACTTTTTAAAATGTGCAGTAACTGCTGTCTTCGTAATGAGGCGATGTACGGAAACAGCACTCCTCAGGTGCTGGTGTGGAATGTCCCTTCAAGTGTGCTCAGAATTTACACTACACAGCCATGAAGCATCCAAGCTGTGAAAGGTTCCATAAACCGTCATATTACGAAACATCTGAATATGCCAACTGGACAGAAATTTTTATAACATGGGCTTCCAGCTCAGTAAACTGGTACATATAGCAGGTTTGCTCAACACTTCATTTGAGTGTTGAAATGTTGATATATACATTTTAAAACAAATGTTGATACTTGGGGCTTATTCCAGTGATCATTTGTCATTCCCCACATTTGGCAGGGTAATAATATATGTGAAACAAATTAAGGGTTCAATAGTGCCCCCCTTGTTCATTTCATGTGCATCAGAGAGACATTTAAGATATTGTCTTACTAAAATATTATTCGAAAGAACACGCACTACAGACACTGAATTTGCCTGTTGTAGTAATTAATCTACAAACATTTTCACGGATTAAAGTGTTTATTTTTTCTGTATATTTTTATGGGTAAGATAAATGTCAGATTTAAAATTTGATAATAATTAGTGTATCTTAGATTAAAGGTAAGCATGCACTATATGCCATTATTCTATAAAGACTGCTAGAAATAGCAGTACTGTCAGAATCTAAATTCATTGCCTTAATCAGTTGCATTTTTTATTGTTTTTTTTTTTAATAAATATTCAACTAAATAAATTAATGTAGATATTTTAAATGTATGTGTTCTTCAATGACATTATGCAGTATTTCCAGTTATTTTCCTGCTTCTTCTAAACCATCAATTGGTGCAATTATAATATTTTACAGCAATTGTCCTGTATTGTGAAAATAAAGATCCGCTTCCGGTATAAGAGATCAATATTTATAATTGTAAGATTTTTTTTTTCGTTTTGATGTCACTGAAATATAAACTGTTGATTATATATGCACATTCAGTTGTTTTCAGGTGGGGAAAATACAGAAATAATGAAATAATAATAATAATAACAATAATTAAGCACGTTTTTTG
Source organism: Chitala chitala (assembly GCA_025773905.1). Taxonomy (NCBI): domain Eukaryota; kingdom Metazoa; phylum Chordata; class Actinopteri; order Osteoglossiformes; family Notopteridae; genus Chitala; species Chitala chitala. Next base: position 11,797,990 of record JABJVR010000035.1, read on the forward strand.
TTTGATTAATAAGCATTAATACGACTGTAGTTTGTGAATCAGGGAAAGATTAAAATAAAAAATTGTAATAGCATTTAATCGTTTAATTTTATTCTGAGTAGATTACGATTATTGAATTTCGTGTAGTACTAATCGCATGTTTTGTGCGGAATTGAAAGAAGTGACCACACACAGATATTCTTCAGTTACTGCGTGGTTTATTGTTGTAATGCTACGAAGCAGGTAGGATGTTAAATTTAATAAGGAAACTCTGAAGTCTCCAACATATTTATACAATCGGAATGTAGCACAGTTCATGATACCTTTGCATGGAAATACAACGATGCGTTGCAAATGCTGAACACGAGATACATAAAACAGCATGATACATGTTCCTTTTCACTTCTTTTGTTACCTGTACTGAACGGCAACAGCTTTTCAGTTTGAACGTTTTTAATATTGTCATAAAATTCAACCGATAAGTCTGTTTGACTTACATTACTAGAAGAAAATTTCGCCCAATTCTTTTACACTCAGTAAAGAACAGACGCACGTGGGAGTCATGAAATCATAGGTTTCAAAGTCAACACTTTCATCTCACAAAATACTCAAAACTGGGAGGATCATGGTCTGTGAAATTTGCATTTGATGATTTTCTTGAAAGCACTTTGGAAGTCTTTGTTGAAGTAAGCGTATATAATCGGATTGAGAAGAGAGTTTGAATAGCCGAGCCAGTTGATCACCGCTCCGAGCCAGTCCGGCATGTAGCAGTTCTCACGGCAGAAAGGCAAGACCAAAGCAACGATAAAAAATGGCAACCAACACAGAATGAAAGTGCCCATGATGATTCCAAGAGTCTTTACAGTTTTGCGTTCTCTGGCCAGAGCCATTTTTCTCTTAGCCTCTGTGTTTTTTTCATTTCGGTTTTCGAAACACGGGGCAGACTGCGGCGTATTGGGAAGTGGAAGATGCTGTTTAGAATAATTCTGAACTTCTATAATCTCCAGCGATTCTCCATCTTCCCCGTGCTTGACCGCGCCATTTACGCACGGAGTTGGCTTTGGTTCTACGCTCCTCTTCCAGTTTTTGTTCGTTTCTCCGTTGGTCTTCTTGTGAAAGATTGCTGGCGACACTGCCAAACATCTGTCCGATACTTTCTTTTTTTCCGCTTTGCGAACTGTTTTACGAATTCTGAACCTGGCAGCTTTGAATATCTTTCCATAGAGAACCAACATGAGGACCAGTGGAATATAAAAAGCGCCGAAAGTCGAGTATATGGTGTACCCGGGATCTTGGCTGATAGTGCATGCGTCCGGATTAGCCCTGTCCTCGGGCTTTCTCCAACCTAGCATTGGTGGAATAGATATCGAGAACCCTATTATCCAAGTCAGGCTGATTAAAATAGCTGCTCGCCTAGGAGTCCTTTTATTCACATAGTCTATAGGGTCGGTAATTGCCCAGTATCTGTCTAATGCAATTGCGCACAAGTGCAATATGGAAGATGTACAACACAACACATCTAAAGAAATGAAAATATCACAAGTTACCTGTCCGAGGGTCCACTTGTTTAAGACCTGATAAAGAGCTGCCATAGGTAAAACAAGTACAGAAACCATGAGGTCCGTTACGGCTAACGATCCGATCAAATAGTTTGCCACATTCTGAAGGGATCTCTCAAGGGCGATTGCCGCGACCACGCACGTATTCCCAAATATGGCACAGAGAATCAGCGCTGCAAGAAACAAGGAGGTAACAATCTGGTAACTTAGTGCCACTTCGACTAATGCCGTCACGTTTCCATTCCAATTAGGATGGTCTAATTGTGTGGTGTTATTTGTATTTTCCATTTCGGGAGAACGTAGAACTGTCGGGGAGTTCAGTCCCTCGCACAAACACTATTGTCCGATGCTATTCCATTGTAGGTAGGAAGCATGGCGATTTGGAGTCTCGGCAATACAGCGAGTAGTGTACTTACTGGTTCTGCGAATCATTGGAGTCTGGTGACGAAGTGAATTAATTTATACCAGCAGAGGAAGGTACGTCAGATGGCAGAGAGGTCGCGACAGAGTATTGGCGTTTATATTCTAATCCTGCCTTTCATTTTATTTAAACGAATTTTACAGAAGCCCGTTTATTTTTCTGGACTGTTGTGGTCTGTTTTGTTAATGAGAGTTTGTACGCATATTATTTCTGCGCGTTAGTTTTTGTTTTTTCGTTTTGCAGAATACTCGATTGTGTCTTATTTCCGATTACTCGGTTGTTGTTTTTTTTTTCATTACAAACACTGGTACTTTTACCTAAAAAATTCAATTACATTTAAATTGTACATTTAACCTACATGTTTACTTTTGGAAGACAGCGGGCGTATAATATTTTTATTACGGTTTTTATATTCCGACAAAAGAAAAAAGAAAGACCGAACAACAGGAATCTAAAAGTAGTTTCCTAGAAAATAATGTTCTGTTGTAGATGCAATATTAAAAAAAACTATACTATTGTACTAGAAGTTGTAACAACAATACTCAAATATACTTATTACAATGACGGTGCTATTATTATTATTATTATTATTGTTATTGTTGTTGTTGTCATATGCTCTGTGCCTGAAGTATACCTGTGGCAACACACAGATGTTGTGTATGTGACCCGGGAACACCGTTACCGTTTGCCTGCGTTTTCCTGAGCGAGCGCTAACGTGTAAACTACCCGCTGCCATGCGGTTCAGAACCTCGGACAGCTCCGCTCGCGCGAAAGACGTTTGCTGCCATCTGGTGAGAGATGGAGCTCGTAGACAATACAAAGAGCCCGATGATTTTAGAATCTACGGAACACTATCAATCAATTTTTTAGTCTGTTTGCTAACTATAATAACCTTCTAAGACCCAGTTTTTATTTCATGCGTAAAGCAACGAAATAGCTGTAGTTGTCAATTCCTAGTCTTGTGAAAGAACAGTCCCAGAGGGGCGAAATTAATCTGAACCCTAAAGCCACAAATAAACCACATAACAATTATAACAGACTGTATTATTATTATTATGTTGATTCAGTAACTCGAGGTCTGAGACTTGCTGCAGATATACTCTAATGATACTGTTCTAATGCTATTTCTGTTTGTGTGTGTGTGTGTGTTGTGTGTGTGTGTGTGTGTGTTTGTGTAGAGAGGTCAAGATACACCAGTACGATTTTAGTCTGCTGCAAGCAGAAGTTCAGCAAAAAGCGTTAAAGCTAAAATGTAAGCCGTATATTAATACTGATTATTTTATACCAATTATTTCGAGTTCTTCTACTGTTATTTCTAAAACACAAAAACACGACATGAAAATCATTATTTAAATAACACATCAATTTTGCGGCTCGCCATTATAGCTTTTCCAGAATATAATGAAGATCTAACATCCAACTGTTGAAAGTAACGGTCTGGTGTAATCGAATGGAAACAGCAATAACAGTTTTTGATGTATTAGAGACAAACGCTTACTCATTGGACTAATAATACATCAATTTTCACTTATGTAAAACAAAAAAAAAAAAACAGATTGACATTATTGTTTTAAAGTAAACGCTTGGCTGAATGCACTTTCATGTTAAATTCGTTTCATTCAAGTCATGCAAACATACGATTACATACGCGAATTGGTCTGCCTCACATACTTTAAATTTAATGTAAAGTTTTGTAATCCAGATCACATTTTTGACGCACGATATGGAAGCGTCAATCACAACTTTGTCAAGATCAACAAATTCAAACTATGATGTACAGCATTGCTTGTTTGTGCCAGAATAAGTCAACTCACGCGCTGTTGTACGTGTATTTATTGTTCTTTCAAACAGTGAAACAACTGTCTCACCTGTCTCACATGTTTTAATCTGTGTTGTGAACACGTCACGTGGATAATTATAAACATTTACGATGTCGGATGGTGCTTCCACCTCATCTTTGGATTTTTTAACCAACCAATATCGGGAAAAATATCAATATTTTATGGTTTTTCCACTGTTACGTGGATGCAATGTTATTTGAGATGGAGAGAAAAAAAATCATCCTTTTCTATTAGCGATGTTGTTAATATACTCTCTGAAATGAAACAGTATCGCTCTTCAAGATGAATCACATCAGCTCTTATCGGACGTCAGCCACGAAGTCTGAGTGATTCGCTTTTATTTCTTCACATTCCACCTAATGTATTGGCAGTAAAACTGCCATAATTAATTACTTCGTAGAAATCCAAAATCGAACTGTATAGTAAGCGGCGGGAAAGAAATATGTTACAGAACACGTGATATAATTATCGTATTTCAATTAGTGAACTAATAAAACATTTTATTTAGATATTATTGTTATTGTTGTTGTTGTTGTTCTTGTCGGTGTTGTTGTTGTTGTTAATAATAATAATAATAATAATAATAAAATTAAAAGGAAGAAAAAGAAGTCAAGTTTATTTATTTAGTAAGTATTAAAATTTATTAATTAAATTAAACTTCTACTAGCACTAGTGGTTACATTAGGATCTTTTTGTACATTCCAAAATTCCAAATTGAAACAGTTCAGAACTAGTAGCTCTAATCGCCTTAACTTATGAATGCAATAACTCCTGCATGCCCTACATCCAAATAATTTGCTTCAAAAAGTAAAAGAGTAATAATAAAATTTAAAAAAAACATTAAAATATTTCAAAATATTTAGAAACACGTAGCATTTCATTTTAACTCTATATTTCTGTTTGATTACTGATTTCGTATTTTATCCTGACTGGCTCAAGGCTGACTAAAATACAAAGCACTTTGTGGTCATACACTTTTCTTAGAAATTGTCTGTTATGGCTTTGAGCAAAAATTGACAAACATTATGTCATGCACTGAAATTTTTCTAAAGTAAAAATAGCATGTATTAACTGTATTTGTACCACATTCTGCTGTTGCACATCTATTAAATGCATTCCATGTCCAGAACCACTCATCTGGTCTAGGGTCTTGGCAAACTCAAGTGCACACATGCACACATAGTAGTGTGGTTTCAAATATAACTATCAAACCACTCATGCTGTATGTTTTTGTTCTTTTATTGAACCTGCAGCCCTATAGGTGTGAAGCAATTGCAGAATCAATAAACCAATATATTTTGAATTTTAAAACCTTTTAAAGATGCATTGATAACACCACTGGTTATTGTTTTAAAGTAACTAATTAAATTTTTATAGATGTTAGCTGTTAAAATATTTTAAGAATTATGTTAACATATCTGTTTTCCATTACAGAAATGAAAGAATGTAGGTTTGGAGGTTTAAAGCATGGCACATACAGCAGCAGTGTTGATGTAGCACACTCTTACTTTCATTTAATTGTCTTGAATGGCAGAGACCATTGTAAGATCTGATTGGGATTTTTATCTCTTACCTAACATGATAAATTGCAGGCCTGATTTTGTGTCAGCAGACATGGAACATGAGTGGTTGGTTGGCTTTGTGTGTAGAACAAGAAGTAGTACTTCTGCAGAGTAAACAGGTTTTGCCATAGCTGCATGGAAGCTATTAAGGTGTGCCAACCTGTCTGTTGTTTAACTTTATGGTGTGCCTTACCTTTTTGTAAAGTTGGTGACTATGCCTTTCTGGCTATGTTGAATGAAAGGTTACTGTTGTTTAACACAGAAGAACCAAAGCATCTTGTATAGGATGTTTGGTCATATAAGACTAAACCATCTAGAAAAACAGCAGCAAGATTGATTGTGCTTCCACACTACGGTGCTAAGAAATGTGTGTGATTATGCTTGAGTTATACCCACAACAATGTCCTTATGCCCTTTGTACCTTCACCTAGGCACACAGCGCTATTCTACACATCAGACTTTAAGGATGCTGTGACAGCATAGTTCTATATGAATAGTGTGTCCATGACTTTTGAAAGCAGGAAACACAGGCGTAGTCAGGTAGCCCAACACCTGTTAAGAACTATCGGCTTGATGAGTTTACCCTTCTCTCGTAGCTGGAGCAGCACCATGCTTGTGCTGTTGAGCTAGCACAAGCGTGCCCCTCCCTGAACTGTTCTCAGTGTGCATGCAGTTGTGACTTTGTTTGAAGTGAACACTTTAAGACACCTTTTTGTGATAATGGCCTTTTCATTACTTCAATTATGTTTTTAACACTTTGAACTGAGGAACCCTAACGAACAAGGTCATTTTTTGTGACTGAACTGGGAAAAGTGAAATTCTCTGTCATCTGAAGCAGACATTTTATCACTACAAACAGTCTTTGGCATTTTGTTTAGGTGAATGTCTACGTTTTATGGCCTTCTTAGGAACATGGTGTCCTTTTATCCCAAACTTATGTAAACAAGATTTTTTGATATGTAAATTATAACAACAGATTTTAATGATGTTCCATCTTAAGTGTCCTAGAGAATTACAGATAATTACATCTGCTCACCCAGTGAGCAGTGACTAACGCCGAGGGCCCTGTTTCCTCACTGTGAAGGGGCACTTTTGAAACAAGCCCTCCGGTGTGGTGCCTGTAAATTGCCTGGAGGGATCTTTCAAAGCATTTGCTTTCATAATTAATTCTATTCTGATTTCATAAAAGCCCACCATTGCTGTTTTTTTTTGGCTTGCAGAGAACTGTGCATACAGAAAGTGCTTGGTCGAATGTACAAGTATTTACCAAACAGTATCCTAAAGGCCACTGGTGTATTTTGTTCTTCAGAGGTCTCTTTGAAAAGTGCATCTATGTTTTCTCACACACACATACACACAAACACACACACACACACACACACACACACACACACACACACACACTTATATATATAAAATGCTCAATAGAGTTTAAGCTCAATTTACCATTAGCTGTATTTTGTCAAGAGCAGAGGTTGATGGGAAATGTAGTCCAGCTCTTATACATAACCCTACCAACTCTAGACTTCACTTTTTAGCTGCCACTCTCTGCATTTTGTAGGACATTTGTCAAATGAAGATGTTGTTAGTTAGAAAGAAATGATAATCTAGAAGCAAGTATGTTTTTTGACAATATGAGGGTATCTTTGATCAGACATAGAACCTAAGGGAATCCAGCAAAGTGTAAATTGTTTCATGCAAGATGGATGTATGAAGGCATTCCTCCTATTTTAACACCTGTCATTGTTGCCATGGAGATTTTGTTACCTGTATTGAAGGTGTTCCCAGGATGCCTCCCTGTCTTATTTCTTCTCTCCTTTGTAGCTTTGCAATGAAATGAATTGCCTCTCAGTTAGACAGCTGATATCTTGTGCTATGTAAAATGCACTTTAACAGACATTGTTGTTTTATAATGTGCTGCAGTGTAAAAAAGCAAAAAGCACATTAAAAAATTGAGTGTAGAGGGATGGGATGCACAAAGCGTATGCCCACAGCATTTGTGGCATACATGCCTTTCAGTGTGATTTATTTTTCCAGACATGAAGCTTTTCACAACTGTATTTGGTTCATGTATACGTCCTGCTCATTTGTGATCTCAGGCTGAGCTGATTAATCTCACCAGTAGACGGCATCTAACCCTCTTCCACACCAGCAGTAATCTGAGCAGGAGAGAGGCAGCTTTTTACAGCGTTACTGACACAGTTCTGACAGGTGGCCAGAATGAGCCAACTAACAGGAATGAGGTGTTCCTTAGGGAAGCCCAGGCCAGAGCAGACTGAAAATCCAGGATAGCCAGCTTCTGCATCACTAACGGCACAGAAGAGGAGGAAGAGGAAGGTTATTTGGTTCAGTATTCTGTGATCATTTGTCCCTTTCTTTATTTATTTATTTTTTTTCGCTGAGGCGGCTTTGCAGATATTATAGCCTGTAAAAAAACACGTTTCATGCTTTACATTCACACTTAATTTTCCATTATAACAGAGAATAGTATTAAACCGCATTAGAGTAGGTTTGTATATAATTAGAATGTTTATGTGTCTTGGTTAAATACTTATGGGTTTTATGAAAGCTATTTTCATAAATTTGACCTTAGACAGCTTCAGTAAGATTTGAGCGTTTTACTTTTGGTTGTGTGCAGTTTCTTGCCAAGTTCCAGGGTTTGGGACTGAGGAACATTGTGATCCACAACGATATTTCTCAGTCCTGTAGGCTGAAGTGTGTGGAGTGTGTGGTGTGTGTGGAGTGTGTGGCGTGTGATGTTTGCCCTTCTTGAGCCATATAATTTCACTATAGCAAATTCGTTTGCATCTGGGGTAACAAAAAATGGAGGATGACTAAAAAAACAATGAACATTGTGTGGTGAATATTTAAGTGATTTATGCCAATTTTTCAAAACTTACTTAAAATCACAATTAATTATTGTATTAGTCCTTTGTTAAAGACTGTGTGCACAAAATAACTTTGCCTGCATAATTTTTGTATTGTCACAGATACGTTCTAACAATTTTGTCACGAGAACCTTGAACTTCAGGTAAAATCACAGACCAGCAATGCCCGTGGCAAACATATGCTATTTACCCACACCTGGCATCACATTTCTTCATTTTGCTAAAACTCCTCTGCAGTGATTAGCAAACTGGTTAAGTGCATTATGGATTCTTTGAATAAACCACAATGGTCTACAGCATTTTCTGAATGCAGCCATAATTGTGTGGAAGATCTGGGGAAATCACGGAAATCTGGAATGTTTATGTTAAATTGCCTTGCCTTTGAACAGTGAAATGCTGTCATCTGCCCAGGAGATTTAGTGCTTCCAACAGCTCTATGTACACAAGGATATCTGCCTTGCCTCCATGAATAAATATGCATTGTTCATTTTCTATGCATTCTTAATCCAGATCAGACAATTTCACAGTTTTACATTTTTATATAATTACACACATGAATACTCTAAAGCCCTTGTGGTAAAGGAGCTCCTTAAGTAACTCAGCAGCGGTGAGTTTAACACCGCGTCTTACTTGTTCAGGTCCTCCTCCTTACTTTATGCTTTGCCAAAGTTGTTTGGGATGCTGAGACTCATGAGGTTCATCATGGGGCTGTGATGATGCTGAAGCTGCCCCCACCTTACTCACAAGGTAACTCCTGCCTTTGGCTTGGCAGATGCGCCATGTGAGATTTCTGTGAGAACATTATAGGTGAGACGCTTTGTCTTTTAGCACTGATAGCACTTTGGTGGCTGTTTCTCTTATTGGTGCTTCTTGAATGTTGTGTCTGTCCTGGTGTCTGTGGCCGGATGGCTTTCATCAAGAATGAAAGCACAGGTCAGTGGGTGTGGGATGCTGAGTTTATGTGCTTGTGGTGGTCACAACTGAGTGAGTGACAAGGTGTCAACGGCATGACATTACAGAACCACAAGCCTGGTTCCCTGAGCTAACCTTGTCAAACCTATAAAAAAAAAATAAAGATAAATAATGATAATTTCCAGGCCCAGTAAAAAAATATGCAGCAAGTTCTGGTAATAAAGTCTGACTTGCCCTTCAGTGAAAGTGGTAATAGATTATATACACAATAAAGCACTGTAAAAAGGAAAATAAAGAAGTAATTTAAAATGCCTTTAAGTAGACCCAATATTTCACATTGTTAATAGTTGCATTGATTGTTTTCTTCTTTGAAGGGCTCCTGAGGTGACAAAACTAACACCCTCATTATTGTTTTCCATGATGGTTGATTGTCTGCAACTTTCCTCCTTTTCTTCTTCCCAGCTGCTGCACTGCAGTTGCCTGGTGGGAGAGAAACGCTCTCATGGAAAATGGACTCTGTCCTCTTCTGGGAACTGTCTGCGTGTTTGTTTTAAACCCTAAGGTGCAGCTATTAACAGATTAAGTGAAAATTACTTGCTTTTCAGACTGCTGGATTTAGAACAGTGGTTTGCATTTGGAAATTCTGCATATTAAAAATGCAGCCAGATGACTGGCAGACTTTTCATGCCTTCATAAATACTGTTTTAAAATGCATATACATTCTTTTACAGCTTTAATTTATGTTTCATTAATTCGCTTTTATGAGTGTGACATATTACAGGACATATTTTGGATTAGGAATGAAAACAGATAACGGGTCATAATCTATTTGCAGAATGGTTGTTGATGCAGATATTTTTTAACTTGTTCACAGCATTCAGAGAGAACCTTTTTAATTGTAACCTGAAAGTTATGTTGCTTCAGCAAGATTTTCAAATTGTCATTAATAATGTTTGCATAGGGCAAACTTGACCTTCAAAAGAAAAGGGTGGTTAATGAAATAGAGGACACAGACAGTGATGTGTCATAGACAAATACCATTAAACACTGAGAGATGTTTTATAAATATAATTTACTGGCTGAAGGATGTCTCGCTAATGTAAGATATACAGTAAAATAAGGACATATCTAAGAATGTAAACCTGTAAAGAATACTGATAATGTACTTAGGGCATCGTAGACACCGGATATGTGTCCTTGAAACTGACTGAACAGAGAAACCGGTCCTCTTTCTGAATAAAGTTTTCTTAGCTTGAAGTGATTGAGTTGCGTTTGTGGCACATCTGAAACAACAATGCAAGAGGCATTCTCCTGTTAAAGAAGAAAAATAAAGGTATAATAACAATTCTCTTACAACTAATACCAGTAAAGATTTTTTACAATTTTTATTCATGTTTTTTTTTCAGGAAATAATGACAAAATAAAAATACCGCTTGTGACATAATATTTCTACAATGCAATATATTTTTTTACTACTATCTATGACTGCTGGTCTGCTTTGTTCCTAACCTTGTTTTCCACAGGTATCAAACACGGTCTGGTCAAGCAGGTCCTAACACACCTGTGCAATGATATTGGATTATGGAGCGTAATAGCACAGTCATGCAAATGCTTATTTTTAAAAGCCCTAAAACACTCCTGTTTAAATATGGATATTAATGTAATGACTAGATCCCGATACAACATAATAAGCTGTTAATTCATTTTTGTAAATAATGATTTGCTGCAGGTGTTTAACACAAAGTGCAGTTTGTCCTCTGGAAGATTCTTAAATTACTTTGCTGAAGTTGTTGATTGCAGAATTATTCTAGCACATGAAAAGCACCTTTCCTATCAAGCATAATGTAAATCATGGAGTAGGAAGAAAATGTACTTCCACCCATCATCTTAACCGCTTATTCCTGGTAAGGGTCACAGGGAAGCCTGGAGCCCATCCCAGAGCACATAGGGCGCAGGGCAGGGGACACTCAGGGCAGGGCGCCAACCCACCACAGGGCACACACACAACAGGCAATTTGGACACACCAAGCAAACTAACCTACATGTCTTTAGACTGTGGGAGGAAACCGGAGCACCCGGAGAAAACCCACCAAGCACAGGGAGAACATGCAAACTCCACACACACAGACCCAAGGCAGGAAGTGAACCCCAGGCCTGGAGGTGCGCGGCGACAGTGCTAACCACCACACCACCGTGCCTCCAAAAATGTAGTTATTTATCATTAATATTTCTAATCATCAAATTATTATTAGATAAATTGGAGTTTGGCATCATTAAATGTCAAAATTACCAGAACTAAATTTTAAAAAGTGGGACAGTTATTTTTGAGTGTCTTATTGTTAGAATATATGTTTAGTTTCTGTCTTTCTGTGTAGTGGCTAGTTTGAGCTGATGGCTACATAATTAAATTGTAGCATGGTATGCAAAAGTTTCTAGGCAAATTCAAAAGCAGTAACAATTCTGTCTCTGCAAGTGAGATGGAAGGGGGCAGTGAAGCATTCACACACACTAAAAAAAGGAAAAAACACCATTAGCATACACTACCTTCTTTGAGGCATGTGGAAACAAAGTGTTAAAGAGAGTACTGTGAGCTGCTGTCTTAGACCCACTCCCTCCTCACCCTCCTGTGTACTTATCTGCACTGCTCAGGCCTTATAGTGCATTACATCATTTAAAAAAAAAACGTGTAAATTAGACCTGAGGAGCTGGGAGACTGCTCACAAGAACTGACAATTTTCCTAACCACCTAAGATGTGACTTTGGCAAACGCTAAGCAGTCCCCTTTCAGCTGGAAGACGGATGTGCTAATCAGGTCTGAAGCTGGCGCTTTCTTTTTGGCGACTCTCAGGGATTTGTGGGCTTTTCACAGCATACACCCTGGTAGTGTATGTTCAATTTCTTGGAGGTGATTCTATCATAGTGCAGAATGTCGCAACCTTGCTTTTCAGGGAACAGCAGCCTTGAAGGCTGGGTTACTTTTTTTAACCATGAAATAGTTCAACGCTGAAATAAAACAATGTTGAATGCGTGAAGGAGAGTTAATCAAAAATCATAATAGCAGATCCAACAACTTCCAGACGCTGCAACTGTGTCCAACTGAAGCTTAAAATAATGTTTACGCTGTAGAACATTCAAGGATGGTCCATCATTGTTCTTAATTGAAACAAGTGTCACCACATCATGTAAGGTCCAATGTAGATTGTGATGACTGCTCGTTACTAAATACTTACTTCAGACTATATCACAGGCAATGAAGAAACACAAGACGTATAAAATTTAAACAGAAGAATTTTGATGAGGCTCCTTAGTTTTGAATGGCTATCAAGGTTAGTGCTTGTTCAGTGTCTCTGGTTCACAGGTTAGAAGTGGCCACCTGCAGCTGTCTGCCTTTGACAGATTCCTGCATTCCAGCCACCACCTCAGCAATGACCAGCTCCATCCAACCTTTGCTCAACAGCTGCAAGTGCACCACATTGTTCTCAGAAGACACTGGAAGCAAGCTTGTGTCTCTGTTTGTGTTTCTGAGTTTAGGGCTATGTCTATTGAAATACTAAGTAATCTGAAGCACTGCTCTACATTTAACATAAGAGTGCTTTTTTTGCCAGTTGAACCTCCTTTCAGCAGATAGATGTTAGCTGTGAGTGGTAGTCTATGGGTCAGCTTGATAAGAGCAACCTTATGACAGAATATGCAGGACTTCAAATTGTATATGATTATTCCTGAGTCACCGTGGTTGGCCAAGATGCTGGAGAGAATCCAGGCAATCATATTATCAAACATCAAGCAGTAGAAGATAAAATAGTGCTTCAGCACAGAAGGGCTGATGGAACATCATCTGAGCTGGGAGTAATAATTGTGATTTTATTGTGTTAACTAAACGTGGTTTTTATGCACAAAGGTATATTAGCATCATGATCGTGGTAATGATGAAAATCCTAACAGTTTACATTATATAGCACAATCCATATCTTCCATGACATTTCGTCAGACAAATGAATTTCTAATTTTCAGTATGCAAATTTTTGCTCCGCTGTTCGCCTACAGTGTCGATAAATACAGTATGTTTTAAAACTGTCCTGGCTTTGCCACTTAACTTTTACAGTAGCTGCATTACCGTCAGTCTTGGCATTCGGTTTTGCTCAAAGACACCAGAAATTCCATCAATCTGGGGTAATCTCAGACATCGGTGCTGCCTTTATTTCCTTAACAAAATAACAGTAAAAATATTTATTTAAAAAATATATTTTTCATACGGCTTCAGTCTTTTTCAAAGGAGTTGATATGGCTTACAAATGTACCATTTCAAACAACATCACATTTCAATGAAGCAGTTACAACAGTACTAGAATATCACTCAAAGGTCGACTTGTTATTAGAATCAGAAAGGCACCCATGTCTGCAAGTTTCAAAAATATCATTCAGACAGACACTTACACACAGAACAGCTAAGATCAAATAAGCACACGTACTTTTCTTATACGCTTCATTTGTTTGCACCGCTTCACGGGAGAAAGTAGGTAATAGTTCAATGTGTGTGCAAAAGACGAGCGGAAAGTAATCATAACAACGTTCACTGAAACATCACTAGAATTTAATCGTTCATGTATTGGTGCTCATTGCGATTTATTTGAGTTTAAAGGATTACATAAGTCTAAGATCTTAAAGATGAAAACCAAGCCAATGTTTATGCTAGTGAAGACATTACAAAGCGCTTTTCTCATACATTGCGACGCTGTTCCACATAACTTCCATAGTTGCAATGTTCATGAAAATCGCGTCTTTGAGCGACGTGTAATTGAAGGTTGAACGTGGGCTGCTGGAAAAGGTGTTCGCTCCAGGGGGGTCTGGTTTGATGGGTCGCATTAGTATTCTTGTCTTATGAGTATGCTGTTCTGCCTGCCACGTCAGGCTGCCATCTATTGTGCGTCCAACATTTTTCACCAAGGTTAGCTGTACTCTCAGAAGAAGACCTTGAACACAAGATCAGGACTGTCAATGGCATCCATTATTAGCGTTTCTTATCGCGTTCGGCCGACTCTTTTCATTTTGTGGTATTAACAATCTACTTAATAGCGCTAATGTTGGCATTGCATTTGTGTGTGCTGCCCACATTACATTAAAGCTGTTTTGCATAGTTGAGGAATTTTAGCCGACGTAGAATGCTTAACGAAAACTCGTGCGTATAAGAAATGGCTGCAGCTGGATGTCTATGAATGCACTTCTCATGCGAGTAGGACGTTTGAGCTGTAATCGGGTTTCCGCTGAAGTGAAGGTGACTCGCTTTGCAGTGGAAGCTATGCGGAAAGGAGCCGCGAGCGCTCATCCGGCACTCCTGCGCGCAAAGGGCTGGCTGCGAAAAGATCTCCTCCAACAGTAGGGCACTAATAAGTTGAGCTTATTGGTACTGTTTTAATTCAAGCAAAGAAGCAAATAACAAAGAAAAAAAATCTGAAGGGATACAGGTAATTCATTGCACGCGTAGGTTTTCGCGGCGGTTGTTTATGCATGAGTTCTGCACCGAATGGGCGCAAAAACCGCCCCAAATCTGCCGGGAACATTTTTCAAATCGGCAAACCTCAGTATCGGGACTCGGAGCGCAGGGAGAGCACGGAGAGCACCCGAAAAGCCCAGCGAGTCGTGGAGCACTGCAGGATGGTGGGTACGACTGGTGACGCGATCTGTATTTGTTATTTTTCTCCTGTGCTGCTAGCGTACTCTCTTACCTATTTTTATTCAAATCACGTGCGGTTGTACTATATTTAAACTGCACAAACCATAAATGTGGCAGTGTTTATGAAATCCAGTTAAATAAAACGGCGCTTTGCCTTTTTCGTTTCATGGAGAATGAAGATGAATAATTTACGTGTTCGATGTACACACTGAAGCTAGGATGACATTGACACTGTCACTATACGTACTCATGCGACGGCCTTTTAAGAGTCGAGCACTGATTCCATAGCCAGTCGTAATTATTTCGATTTATCACGAGGAACGCTGTACGTTCAGTATTTACAGCCTGAATTGTGTACAGTTCTGGTAATTTGTCTGTTTCTGCACCAGGCGTCTGTATCAAATAAAGCTTTGCATGAACGCATCGCCGAAATTTTTAAAGGAAATTTGCGTAAGCGATATGTCGAATGGGTGGTAAAGAAAATGGAAACACCGCGAATAGATCATACTAAAGAACTGTAATATTACTTTTATTATTGGGCTATTTCATTGCTGCAGTTATCCTTGTACAAATAGAAAGGGATTATTGTTTGCAGATTTTCTGTCTTCTCCGTCTATGGTGTGCTAAAAGGGTTTTTATCTGTGTGTGTGTAGTGAAACTACTAAATATTGACTTAACGACGAAATCACGACGTTTAAACATTTGTACTGACGTGTATAGTTCTTTACACCTTCACCTATAGTTGTCTGGGTTCGACTGATATAACATGCACGCTGCACAACATCAGTGCGAACTAAAACAACGTGGTGAAAAATTTATGGGATGCGAACAGGGATTTTATACTGTTGCATATAGCCTAGTGGTTTAAGTCACATCAATGCAAAAACTTGGTGTCTGGTATCCGAAAAGGGTATTCGCTACATCTTGATTAGTGTGTGTTTGTTACGTCGTTTACATTTAAAGCAGTTATCAAAGTCTGTGGAGTGATTTAAAATACAAAATGACTGTGTCTTTCAGATTGTACACGAGTTCAATACGCTTGTGGCCCTGTATCGAGAGCTGGTCATTTCCATTGGAGAAATATCCGTGGACAGTCCGTCTCTGCGCGCAGAAATGCACAAAACACGAACCAAAGGTTGCGAGATGGCAAGGACAGCGCAGCAGAATCTTTCTGCCATTCCTGGGTAAGGAATAGTAGTGTGGCTTAACGTATCTTTCTCCGAACATGACAGATGATCAGACTCAAATGGGTTATTATATGAAAAAGAAGAAGAAAACAAGAAAAAAAAAAATAAAGTCACAAACCAGCAAGAGTTTGGGTGATTAACCCGTGTTTTGTATACAAACAAATCAGTTTGAGGTGTACTGAAAGTCACGTGGCTGTTGCTGCCCGTAGTGCTGAATATTGTACAGCGTTGGTTAATACTTTGGCAGAAACTACCAACCATATATTTCATTTTGTTGCAGTGAAATTCATTTGCTTTTATTCTTGCCAAGAATAATTGCTAATATTGTTGACCTTGGTCCAAATAACATAGTTCTCCTTGGTAATATAAAATCACAGTAAATACTGTTCTGTCGTGGAAGTACGTGTCAAGAGAGACGTATGGTGGACAAATCTGAAAGCATCTGAGGGATACCATGTCATCACTGTGTTTCTGAGTCAAAGTGCTGTGTTTGAAGAATTACAAAGAGGGAAAAAGGGACCAAAATTGAGAGTAAAAGCTCAGGATATCATACAGCTGGGTGCCCCCTGTCCCCTGAGTGTAACTTTGACCTGGAAACCTTTGTTGTGCTGGCTCTGAGTGGCGATGTGTGCTTTAAACATGGGTGTGGGGAGGGACTGATTCTCAGAGTTAGGACACACTCAGTGTACCTTTCAATTAATAAATGGACAAATTTATGCAGGTGTGTATGGATGCATAGATAATTATTAAAAACAATTACATTACATGCAAGACCCGAATACTCCTAACAGTTGCTGTTCTTCATTCTGTGTATTGTATAGCTGCTTTAGGGCAACATATTGCAGACGGTGAACGAAAGCGCTGCCATTTTTAATATGTGCCACAACCGTCACGTGTGCAGTTGGCTGTACGGTGTGTTCACTTGAGCCCTAAGCCACTCCTTCATTCCCACCAGCCCACAGACCCCCCACTACTGTACCGCCACAGTGGCTGGAAAGTAGGCTGTGAAATCAGGGACATTAATACACAGGCCACCTCTAGGAAGATCGTTTTTTTTTTTGTTTCTTTTCTAGTTCATTCTGCTCTGATTCCCTCTTAGCTGGCATGTTGTCAGTATTTTACCTTGTCTGATTTCACCCTGCTCATTCACCTGCTAGTTATATTGATATTGAAAGCCAGTTTAAATTTTTTTTTTTGAAAAAGAACAACACATGTCATTTTAATTATGTCTGGTAAAGAGGTTGTACAGTAATGTGCAGCGTAAGAACATCGGTATGAAATGTGCTATTAAAGTTACTAAAGATTATTCTGGAATTTGAAATTACCTAATGGCAACTTGGTTTTCCTCCCTCAGCAGTTGAAATGTTTTTTCACGTGGCAATTTTACTGTATCCATTAGTACCTCCTCTGACTTGTTCTAAAAAGACTAAGGTGGTACTCAGTTTGAGAATGTAAAAAAAAGTGGTCAGGTGGCTCAATGGGTAGAACATCAGGCTGGGATGCAGAAGTCTCCTGGTTCAAATCCCAGCCCAGCCACCTGGTGTGTCCTTGAGCAAAACACCCAGCACTAGCTCATTGTAGCGCATATGAAATGTTATAAGTCACTTTGGATAAAAGCGTCTGCTTAGATGACTAAAAAAATATATATATATGTTAGTGTCAGAACTGTAGGATGAACAGGTAATTACTGGCTAGACCAATATACATGACAGCTCTGTGGGTTTTGAGACTTGCATAGATTGTTCCTCAGATAGCTTGTCCTGGAGCTTTTAAGTTTTAGATTTACTTTTTGCACTTTCAAAAGCTTCTTTAATGCACAGAAGCCCAGTAATTAAATCAGTCTTACTCGATATACTATCAAACTGGTGAATACCTAATATGTGTTTGTGGTTAAGGCATTGACATTAGTAATTGATAATTATTTATAGAAGTACTTTGCGAGTACATTAGCGGAGATGTTTAATATTCTCGGGCTGGTTACTGAGAATTTTAGAAAGCGAGTTACACAAATGCACAGTTAAAACTCATTTATGTGTTTTAGCAGTAAGATGGTGGTTACACTCGCAGCTGCCTAATGTGGCAGAGATAGCCGTACTTGTGGCAGTAAGAGCTGCTCCAGGTCTGCCGTTTGATGCCCAGCTCCTGTGGATGGCTGCTGGTTCACACCTCTCCCAGGCCGATGCCGCCGTCCTTGCGGCGCTGAGGCTCACCAGCTGGCCGGTCCCCCAGCAGCCAGTCTCCAATTCCCCTCATCTCTCTGCTCCATTTTCACGTCGTATCCCACGGAGTCTGTTGTCCTGCTCTGTGTTTCCTCTTTTTCTGTGTTCAGAGTGTACTTAGTCACTGACACCCTATTTAGTTTCACCCTGCCAGCCCCCACACCCCCCCCCCAATTGTTCTTCCTCATCAAGAGTAAGCATCTTAGCAACATGTTAGCTATGTATTGCACATAGAGTCTCTAACCCTCTTGTGCTGTGGCTTCCTGCATTTCTTAACACTGACACAGAGGTAAAGAAAACTAAAGGTCGAAAAGGTCATGCTAACACAGAATACACAAAAAATAATTTGCCGTTGTAGCGTCACCAAGTTTGCAGTCTATCCCATCCTCTGCACGACAGTAGTAGTCGTTCTCCCTTTCTGTGACGTGCGGTTGGCGATAAGGTTCAGGAGTTGCTGCTGCCAGCGACTTTGCCCTGGAGGGAGAGCGACTGCAGCCCAGGACACCCAGCAGCCGTTTCACGTTATCTCCTCTGCACAGCCCACCTTTTCTGTCCTCCTCCCAACTTGTGCGCCTCTTGCTGGATTAGGAAAGTTGAGCAAAAATGGCTGCCAGTGCAGTTAATTCCTTTTTGTAGCATTGTTGTGGTACCTGAAATCACATTAGTGCTGTATCATCTTTATAGCTAGATAATCCCCCCATTTGGAACGACCACTGCACCCCCCCCCCCCCAATACGGCTTTCCTTCTTTTCATTTTGTCCTTCTGATGAGAGCATGTCTTCTCCTGTCTGAGTCAGACATACATACAACAATAACGCACAAAAGAAAACCTACTTTTACATTTCAGGTACAGAATGAAATTAGGCCATTAAAACAGATAATTTATTAATGATTCAGAAGAGTCTATGTAACATTAAATCATTTTGTGGACTTGTGGCGGATGTTCTTTTTTCTAGAACTGATCAAATATTTAAGGTGACCTGCACACTCATGGTGTTTTTAGTTTGCCTGTTTGTTTGCTTTTCATTACCAGACAAATACAATTTCTGTAATTTGTCTTCATTTTTATTTGTTAGAAATTTAACCTGGCCAGAAAAGTCAGCTAAACTTTTATTTTCTGCTTCGTCATTTTAATGTCAGGTTCAGGTCCCACACTGCTGCAGAATCCTTCTCCAGTGATTTGAAGAACCTGAACGCTTCTCAGGCCCGGACTATTCTGCCTTGCTGTTCAGTGTGCACAGTGCCAGTTACAAGTGTGACTGGACATGCTTGAAATTAGGTTTACTAATATAATTAATAAAATGTTATGAACAATGACATAAGCCATGGTCCTAAACAATTTGCTGAACAGCACCGCAGTCCTCCAACCTATTTACCCATTACCCCAACCGCCTATCCTAGAGAGGGTTGCAGGCCTCCATTCTACAGTGTGATTGTTTGAAATAAGCTTATGGAAATCCTCAAAAGTGGATGGTTTCTACTGAAAATCTAAATACATTTCAAATTCTGTACTGTAACAGAATTTGCAATTAGATTAGAAGTTTCCTTAAAATGTTTTCCAGCCTTTGAACACCCTATCTTCCCTGGCTGAAACAAGGTAGTTTTGATATGCACTATAAGTAAACAGTTTGAGGGCGGCACAGTGGCGTGGTAGTTAGCAATTTCGCCTCGCACCTTCAGGCGTGGGGCTCAATTCTTTGGATCTGTGTGCATAGAGTTTGTATGTTTCTCCCTGTGCTTGATGGGTTTTCTCCAGGTTCTTCAGTTTCCTCCCACAGTCCAAAGACATGTGGGTTAGGTTGATTGGTGTCTTCAAATTGCCAGTTGTGTGTGTGTGTGTGCGTGCGTGTGGCCCCCTGCAGTGGGCTGGTGCCTCACCCTGGGTGTCCCCTGCCCTGCGCCCCATAGAGCTTTAGGTCTTCTAGCTTGGGTTCCAGGCTTCCCGTGACCCTTAACGGGATGAAGCAGTATAGAAGATGAATGAATGGCTGAACGAACAGTTTGAGTACATTTCTGGAGCCCTGTGTATGGTGAAATAGCATATGTGGCCTTTCTTAGGCAGTGCACTGTTTCATCACTGTTTGCATACTGTGGCAGTGCACAAAATGAGGTCACGACCCACCATGAAGGATTTGTCCAGCATGGCTCATCCTGCTTCATGTTTGGGGCACAGACAATGACTATATATCTGCATGCGGTGAAATCCGATTACGTCAGATATTGCCATGTTTTTACTGTGGTTTTCTAGCATGTGGGTGCTCTTTGGAGCTGGTATTCTTATGAAGTTCTAGTGTACACTTTACCTGTACATTAAATGGACCCCAGTTCTTAAGTGGGCTTTTTTTTTTATCTTGTCCCACTGTCACATAGGGCTTTTTAAAGTCTAGCCATGACCTTGCGGTCGCCCATGTCTGACACAGAGAGGTGATCTTTGTGATAGTACATCTGGTGTACTGGTACTGTACTGTTTGCAGCTCTGGTTTAGGTACAAGTGTAACAGGTTCGAATTTGGACTAGTATCTACTGAATATTGAGCAGAAATAACAGGGCTCAGTGTCTCCATAAAAAAATGCAGCTATAAATAAACCATGGTGCTGTCATTAACGGCACATCTCTTATGAGGGTACCTCTTTTAAACAAGCTGTCTCTCATCACGCTAATGGAACACTCAACTTTTTTTTCCATCTGTCAGCGGTGTATGCAATCTACGTGGAAGTCAAAGTAAGACATTGTCTCCTTTACAAAATGTAAACTTGTAGTCATGAGTATTAGCCATTTTCTGTATGCAGGAGCATTAGTGTAAATAATTCATACAAATAGGCATAATATTACAGATTATCTTGTGATGTCAGTGAAACTAACATTGTTTAGTCTCCTGTATAAAGTTATTTGTGTGTGTTTGGGGGAGGGGGTAAATTCCCTTACTGGTAAATATAGCATATAGGGGCGCATACCCTCTATTAGTGAGATTTAGCAGAGCCCTGTGACTTGTACCCTGTCGCTTTGTTGTCTTGCATACAGCAGACTTGCAGAACCTGGGCGTCTGCCCCAGCGCCTTGCCTCCTGTTACTCTGGGAACTCTGCCAGGCAAAAGGCATTCTGGTGGTTAGAAAATTTATCTTATTAACCACGCTGTGGCTCTACAGAGTCTATGTCATTTTAACATCCTTTCTGTCTTGCTGTGTTTGAATTTCTCATCTAAGAAAAACATTTACATGTAAATATCTGCACAAGAACTGTATGAAATGTCTTACAGATAAAGTATTCTTAAGGACTCAGTAAGATGTGGCCTAGAGTCCTGAGGGATTCTGATGAGTAAATAAGTAAATACTGTTTATTGCTCTTTTGAAATACAGCTGTGGCAGTAAACTAAATGATAACAAATATGCCTGACATCTTCCAGTAATACAGGTAATTTTGCTGAACTTATTTCTCATAACCACAAACCAGCGGTGGTCTCTTAGGATAAAAACCTGCAGTCTTCTGGTAAAAATTTTGCAAGAAGGCAAACAGTTTGTGTCTTCCTCATTTTTAAGGACTGACGCACAGGCATTAATCACAGGAGGTCTTACCCTGATAAGTAAACCCTGCTGCTGTCTTCCATGTACTGCTCCAAATGCTGCAAGACGACATTTTAATTCAGGAGGAGCGCTCCAGATTTTATCACCGGTGATGCCAGTAAAGCGTTTCCTGTGCTGGATTTTGCAGGGTGTTGGGCAAGGTGTTATGCCTCCTTTCTCAACATTCGAACAACATAAAGGAAGCACTAAAACACTTAAATAGGGAAACAGAGAATGAGCTACGTTCAGAATGGACCATGCCAAGTTATTACTATGCGTGGATCACACCTAGCAATAGATAAAAAAAACTTCCACGACAGAACAAATAAAAAGTTAATGAGGTAAAGGTGTACAACAAGGTTATAACTAGAAAACAGACCATTGAAAGCAATTATAGACTAATCATATAAAGCCAATTACTTGTTAAGTAAACCATGTTAAGTAACGCAGCTGCGCTGAGCTGTCCCGCACGGTGTGTTTGTCTGCAGCCCTGAGGACGGGGAGATCCACCCCGAGATCTGCCGCCTCTTCATCCAGCTCCAGTGCTGCCTGGAGATGTACATCACCGAGATGCTGAAGTCCGTGTGCCTGCTGGGCTCCCTGCAGATCCACAGGAAAGGTGTGGTGCCCGGAGTCCGACCGCTCGTTACGCTGCTGACATTATCGCCAATGCAAACCTTGATTCTGCGTTCAGGCCACTTAAGAAAGTGGAGGATGTGGAGCTGTTGTGTGTTGTTTGTCGAGATTAATCGCTTATCTGTCGATCAGTCCCCAGTGAAATATGTTGGTATTACAGTGAGGCTATTATGAGCATCACTATACTTAAAACGTGTAAAAGTGCGTGCTGAATTATCCTGTGAGGATTACCAAATCTTACCGTCTATT